>JAZFAV010000013.1:3000000-3365000 GCA_037954035.1 Rosalia funebris | reverse complement strand
GCCACACTTCAAATCCCGACCTTCTGAAACCTTATATTAAAAGAAAGAGAATTTAATTTTGCATCAACTCAACAAAGATAAGGGATATCCCATTAAAAAAAAATTGTAGCTTGAGATTTCTAAAATGTGTCGTGAAAAATTAACACTTGCTATAGTTTTGTTAAATGTATTTTAATTATTCAAATATCACAATTTATATCCTTTCTACAAACCAAATAAATTATCAAACTTTACCACGCCAAAAAAGTTATGGACGCTGTCACTAAGACTTTCTAATGTATTTTTTTTTATAATGTGTCAAACATCTGAGACACTCCTCATATTAGGCATAGAGTATGCTACAGGAAATAGACCTAGAATTTTGCGTTCTTTCGAAAAATGGAAAAATATACACGCTGCTCTATCTTATATAACACAGTTGGTATGTCTTTCCAATGGAACCGGAAGTACAATATAGTTGACAATATTTTAATAAAACTTCGAACACCCTAAATACCTTGAACATAAATTTTTATAAATAACGTCCAAGTAGTTTGATATACCCAGCTAACTGACAATACTGATATTTTTCACACTAATTATAGTTTTTAATTTTTTTAATATGACCATAGCTTTTGAACACAACAAATATAAACAGACCGATTTTTTCTCAAAAATCATAGTGAAGAAACATTTATTTACATCTGTAGAAAGACCGACCTTTTTTTCGTTCTCAAATTATTAGAAAGATAAGTTTCAGTTAATTCAGTTAATCATTGTGACAAATACTTTTAATTCCACAAATACAAAACTACATAAACTTAAGAATGGTCAGCAAAGGTTAACAAAATTTAAAGCAGCTCATGGACAAAAAACTTGTGAGAGGTCGCTTTGTTTTTAAGTAAAGTGCATATAAGGTGCTGTTAAGTTTTAGAAAGTGTTTTCTTTTATGAAACCTGACTAACATTAATCAAATGGACGAATTAGCGTTGGTAATTATCCCTTTTAACTAATAAAACTACGAGTTTTATTAGTAAAAATTAATAATTAAGTATCGGAGCTGGGATCTGAGCCCTGGCCACGGTTAGGCAATTATTCGCATTAAACAAATCTGTTAAACTATGATACAGAGGTAGGGACGCATACATAATTATTTACATACATAATTGTTGAAAAATTACCTGATAAACAGGATCCGGGGCCTGATGAACTAAAGGAATTTTTAAATTGCGCTAATCCTGAAAAAGAAAAGAAAACATCATTATTAACCTATCCCTATGCTTTCATCAACAATATTTATATATAAATTAATAAATTCTGAAGATTTTCCAGACAATTAAAAAAAATATCATGTGCAGCACAGTAGGTCCCTACACGTGATAGAAGTGAATAATTCTTTAGAACAGAATGAGAGATTAAGAGTGAGATAATTTCAAAAGAAATATAACAATATAAAATTAGTGAAAAAAATATTCGGTTTTATATTTGTAGAAAAAATTATCTACACTATCATCGGCTGGTAGTTCAATTGATAATACTGATATGATTGGTTTGTGATAACTAAAATATGAAATATATGTTCGTGATTCGATATTTTCTAGATAACGTGTAAAAATTGCATCTATTGTTGTTCCGGATTTTGTTGTTGGTTCTTTGGGATTGTTATTTATAAGCAGACCAAATGTTTCTCGAAGAAAGTTAATCAACGTCAAAGAATCATTGGATCCGAAATTTACATTGAAATCTCCCCCGAGAATCAAAGGGATTTTGTCCTCGCCTCTTCCAAGTGCATTTGCACCTGTGTGGCTGTAAACCAGTAGGGAGCGCTGAATGAAATATATTATATCTTTTAGATTTTAACAAGTTAAACGGTTCAAGGATACGAGTATTATCAAATAATCACAGAACACAGATGTAAATAACGTAAATAATTACAAAACACAATGATAAATATTCGGTACACACGCGTGCTGCTTCAGCTGTTAACATATAGCGTCTGGACGCGTACATCTATAACGCGCGCATGAGCGACAATAGGGAGACGCGGATAGCCTAAACTGATATATATGATGTATAGTTCTCTTTCTCCTTCTCTCTACGTTATATCTTTTTTCTCTCTCGTGTAACGAAATTTGGAAGCGTTACATTTTTTCCAATTCACTCTCCATTCTCGTCAAATATCAGAACGCCGCCAAAGAAATATTCACTTCAAAAACAAAGTGATATACCAAAGTAATTACCAAGAATTTATTTCTAACGGTATATTCCAATTGCACTTTTTGATACTTCAATGAAGGTAATGTTCACGTACCGCTACATAAGAACATATTTAATTTATAACTAGCTGTACCCCGACACGCATTGCTGTGGCTTTTTAACTGTCACAGGTGTGACATTTACATAATAGTAGGTATATAAAAACATGCGCGTATTCGAATGCAACGCTGTGTCAAAATTTCAAAGCAATCGGTGCAGAACTTTCGGAGATTTAAGATTTTGAACAAACGAACATTTACCTTTTTATTTATATAAAATATATTTATTTATAATAAGTAAATTAATATATGTTTACAAGTTATATTAAATATAAATGTGAATTAACTAATGGGTTAAGTGTCAGTATGAGGTGCTTTTCAACTTGTACATGAAACAAAAAATAAAACTCTGAAACCAAATTAAATTTACTTATAATCAAATATACATACGGGGTCTTTCAATAGGGACGCTTAAAATTTGTCAGGTTATAGCGGCCACGTTCTTAAACCAACGTCTGTCAAATTTATTGTAAATTGTTTCCTAGTATACGGCAAACCACCATGGAAGGTTATAGCGTTCAACAACGTGTGCAAATTATCAAATTTCATTTAAAAATCCGTTCCGCGCATTACGTGATTTTTATCCTCGCCACAACCGCCCCGCCGAGTAGACTATTCGACGTTTGGTAGCCAAATTCGAGTCACGCGGCTTGATAAATAATCAGCCAACACCCGTACGTCACGGATACGCAAGGTCTGCTGAAAATGTGGATGCTGTGTGTGATAGTGTACGGGAAAACCCGAGGTAGTAAATTTCTCGTCGTTCACAAGATCTTGGCCTTTTTGCGACCTCAACTTGGCGAATTCTGCGTCGGGACTTGGGTATAAAACCGTATAAAATCCAACTGACCCAGGAACTTAAAGTAAACGACCATAGACAACGCCGTGTGGTCGCTGACGGGGTCTGGAGCAGCTGAAAGTTGATCTAAATTTCGCCAAAAAATGATCTTTAGCGACGAGGCCCATTTTTGGATGAACGGATATGCGAACAAGCAAAATTTTGGACGATACCAATCCACACGAGATACACCAGCACCAAATGCATCCGAAGAAAGTCTTTGTTTGGTGCGGATTTTGGTCTTTCGGAATCATCGGTCCGTATTTCTTCCAAAACGGAGCTGACATTGCCATAACAGTCAACGGCGAGCGCTACAGATCGATGATAAGCAACTTCTCGTGGCTTAAACTCGATGATATGGCTACCGACGACATGGAGTTCCAACAGGACGGCGCTACGTGCCACACAGCGCTCGTTTAGAATGTCCACGATGGACATTCTAAACGAGCGACTTGAAGGCATGGTTATCTCGCACAGCGGCGACATGAACTAGCCACCGAGATCGTGCGATTGAACGCCTTTAGACTTCTTCCTTTGGGGATATCTTAAATCGCAGGTCTATGCGAATAAACCGCAAACAATTGTTGACCTCCAAATCAACATCCAACAAGTCCAGCCAGACTTATGCGACAGTCATCGAAAATTGTACCTCTCGTCTACGTGCCACCAAGCAAAGCCGCGACGGACATTTGAACGACGTTATATTCCATACTTAATGCCATAATATATTCTTTCAAATAAAAACAAATCATTGAGTGGATATGTAACACACAACTTGTTTTATTTACGTTTAAAAATAGAGCGTCCTTATTGAAAGACCCTTTACAATCAATCTCTGCGCGAGTTGTAAATTGTTTCAATGAAGAATTTGGTGAAATCCAATAGAATAATCGATGACCCTCGCTAGTCTGTTTGTCCGCTGGTCTACCTGCGCAACATCGCCCTGTACACTAACGTACTATTGATCTTTGGTTGACTATCCACGGCGGCGATTTAAGGCAATGACATTTTTGCGGTGTCCCATCGACGAATAAACGTGTTTATTAATGGCGAAATTGGAACGGTATTCCATTGACAGCTTCATTACATCCCGAAAGAGAATATTGCGAATTCTGTGTACACGTAGAAATTAAATTATAGCAAAACAAAGGGTTAGCGCGGGGGAGTGGGCTATTCGAAACAGGGTTACCAACAACGGCCGGAGAGGGAAGGGGGTTCGTTACGGCAGTAATTAACTGCGACTCCGATAATTAATTAGTTCCAACGAGTGCCGTTCGGCGCCGCCACAGCGGTAAGGCCCATATTCGTCCGGAATTTACGGGTCTCCAAGTGGATCGGGTGGCCCCTACGCGCCCGCCACGCTGCAGTTCGAAATATTTCAACGGGAGGGTAGTTTTTTTTTTTCGTATAAAGTTATGTTTACGGTCCGGAAAATTTGTTTCCATTACTTTTCCGTGCATGTCCGTGCTATTGAAAGCCTAATGGAAAACCTGCGATGCCATTGACGTGCGAATTGACATCGCTGTTTCCTTTCTGCACTCGTTACGCGCCCGCCTTTTGTCTCGATCGCGATGGAAAAATAATAGTTTACAAAGGAATTGTCGGTTTTTGTTCTGTGTACGCGTCTTCTCTAGCCGCCTTTCCATTCTGTTTTAACACATGGGTTATTATCGATCGTAGGGTATCAAAAGGCATTCGCCACTCTTGGCTATCCTGGCATTTTTTATGGACTGCTATGTACGTCGCACGTTTCAGGTTCGGGAGGTGTTTCGGGCTTTAATGAACGGCCTCGCGAATATCCCTCGACGTTGCTATACCCTTGACGCCGGTCTCTCAACTTATGGAATTATAAATGTGCTACAGAGAGATCCAGATTGATTGAAGGTGACGTCACACAGAAAATACACTAAAGTTATTAAAATTGATTCAGATTCTATTCAAATTACTTTCGCATAGGAATTGGTGGCACTGGCGTTTTCACCAATGTCACCAATCTGATGACTTCATCCCTAGTTTTTTAGAATTCCTCAAATACTCGTACATTGTAAACATTTCATTTAATAGATACCTTAAGAGTTTGTGAAGATAGAAGTGCGCGTTCGTCGAAAAAAAAATTAAAGCATTAGCAAAACTTTTCATGATAGTAGATGACCAGCTATTGCACCACTGCTCACCAGAGAACATAGAATTACTAGACTGCGTTTTGTAATAGAACACGTAAATTAGACGATTGACGATTGGAAGCCAGTTTTATTTTTAGACGAAACAAAAGAAAGTCTCAATTCACCAGATGGACGTCAACAAGTCTGGCGTAAGCCAGGAGAGAGGTTGACTGCCCTTCAATATCTCCGAGGATGCCATTTATTGGTGTATCTATAATGTTCTGAAGAGGAATCTGTTGAGATGGTTGTACGGATTTGATTCTCATACAGAGGAGATCCATGAACGCACATTTCTACGTAGAAAACATCGTAAAAAACATGTGATGCCGTGTGCCCCGTTTGTCGGAAACAATTTCATTTTTATGCAGGATAACACTCGGTTCCACATTGCTAGATAGTTACGGGGCTACCTTCGGTTTGTGTATACTCCAACTATGGACTAGCCACCAATATTCTCAGATATGAACCCAATATAGCATCCATGGGATGCACTGAAATTATCAGTTGGGCGCCATACATCTGTCCCTATGAATCTTAGGGGACGGAAACACGTTGTTCTTATCGAATGGGAGAATATACCTCAGGAAATAATTTATCACTTGATAAATAGCATGCTTAGATGAATGGAAGCAGTAAGAAAAGCTAGAGGAGAATCTACACGCTACTTAATTCAAATTCTTACGATTTAATTACACCCGCCAATTTTTTTTTTCAAAAATTTGTCACTAACACCATTTTCATTGCATTTGAATTACTGTTATTTATTTATGTTGCTCGGTAATACCATTCTAATTTGTTAAATATTAGTTTAATTGGTTTAATTATAATATAACGGAGGTAGTATGATTTAAATCTTGGAAAAAGTAAAAGTAATAATATGAAGTTTCATTGATGCGTTAATTTTGTCCAGGAGTAATTTTTCTGCGTGAATTTCACAAAAGTTAACTAACCTAACTTTTAAAAATTTGGCAAGCGCCATCTGCCTACTTCTATATTGAAAATATTGTATCCTTCTGACGGCAAACTTAACTTTTACCAATCCGAGCACAACTTTCTTTTTTATTCGCGAAAAATCGTTTTTCTTTACTTTTGCGAATTTTTTAGGTTATGTTAGCGGCCGCCATTTTGAGAGCCAAAAACTGTAATTTTCTTGAAATTTTATTTTCTATATGCTCAGTTTTTTTTTGCTCTTTATAATTAGTAACCATTAACATAGGGGCTCAGACAGATTGATTGGACTAAAAACTATACACCTCTATCCGCAAGTGCATCGTTCGAAATGCTCATGTAATACCGTTCTAGGTGATACGATCTCTAGAAGAGGACTCGAGGAAAAACAGCAGAATCCACGGGATGTTTACATTGCCTTTGTACACGACAGGGATAATTAGAGGAATTTTTCAAAACGCACCTAGTGAAGTGTGCGGACACAAGTTACAAGCGAGAGCTCGCAAAGGGGGTTTTTGCCGTTTTTGTAATGTAATTACACATTTTATAAAGAAAGATCCACAAAGGAGAATATGCTTTTTAAAGGCAAGTCACGCGGGCGGGAGCCATAATAAAACACAAGGGGATTTAATTAAACTTATTCATCTCGGGCAAAGTGGGATGATGTTCGAGCAAAACTGCATTTAATTAAGAAGTTGAAATTCTTCGCATTTTTGACATAATTAAGTTTACGCCATCCTTTATTTCAAATGGCTCAATTCTCGACCGGGTTCTTCATTAGGAGTTGTGGAAACGACTTATAAATTGCTTTAGTTTAATACATTACACCGGCGGATGAATGAAGTTAGGACCATTAAGTTGTCTTTAACTGTTTCACTTTTTTCATGAGTAGAAACGTTTTCTATACATTCATTTATACGTAAATCCATAAAACATCAATTTATGGTTTTAATTTTTTCTCATAAAGACAACGATGTAATTTTTATGTACCTTAGGTCAAAAGAAAAAATAGTTGTAAAGTTGTAAACATATACGAGGTCTAATCAAAAATAATTGTATTATGAACAAACTAAGCCTACTTCAAATTTGAACTAATCTCCTTCAAAATACTGTCTTTGGCTAACGATGAAATTATACGAACGTTGTTTCCATTATTGGAAGCATTTCTGGAAGGCTTCTTTCGGAGAGGCCTGCAGTTACTCCATCATAGTCCTCTCATAGTCGCGAATGATGTCAAAATATTTTTCCTTTAGCACGGCTGGTTTTTGGAAAGAGCCAGAAGTTATATGGTGCTAGATCCGGAGAGTAAGGCGGACGTGGACAAGCAGGAATCTTCTTTGCAGCCAAAAGCTCCCGGAACAGAAGCGAGATATAACACAAGTACGTTGAAGGAAGTTTTTGACTCATTTTTCTGTTCTCTTTCTCCGTACATCGTTCTCTCGATCTTGATCTCTTAAATAGTCAATCGCCTGTTTGAACAAATGTTTTTTTTTCACTTTTGCAATGTTTTCATTTGTTTTTGGGGTCGAAGGATGTCCCGACCGTTGCTCGTCTTCAATCGACTCATTTCGGCTTTTAAATCGTTCATACCACTTGTCTTCATAGTCACCATATTATCACCATACACTGATTTTAACATTTCATGACATTCTTTGGCACTCTTTTGCAACTTAAAACAAAATTTGTCAATGCGTTGTTCGAAATCGATGATGCGCAACAGACACAGTAAACACGTCCTGACTCTTCCGGCTCTGGAAGCCGGAATAAGTCACAAATTGTTCAAACTTGACACTGACTATCTCAAAAGATCAGGCTATCGGACGCATTATTTCACACAAATGTAGACTCAGCAATTTCTGCCATAAAAATTCTTTCACCGTATTTTTTTGTTTAAGTATTTAAATGAAAGCTTCCATCTAAAATAATATATTTTACGTTTACAAAACAACGCAAGGATAGTGAATAAATACAAAAACGCTTTTCCACTTATTCAATCTTATAAATACAATTTACCAATTCTGTGTTTCTGGCATCAGAAACACTTAACCAGTTCTAAGTTCCAGTCAATTGAACAGTTTCGAAATGTCTTCAGCATTCCTACGGAATCTTCTAATTTATTCGCGTACTAAATTATTTTTACGTTTATGTATGTTACACACCCCTATGAAAATGTACGCCTCTGCTCAAAATTCCCATAAACAAATATTTATCGTCGCATAGCAGTGTATTAGCTTCATTTAGTGCTTGAATGATTAATGAATTAATACGGTCTGTAGGTAATTACGAGAAGGTATGATGTTTTTTAGATATATAATATCTCAGAAAACATGGGCAATCTAGACTCTAAGAGTTTCAAGGTATTTAAAACTATTAAAATTATTATAACGCCACTCCCTTCCAGATTTTAAGAATATACCATTACACAGAGTGGTATTTTTTTTTTGTAAAAAAGGCAGGGTATTACCCATATCTCCGTCACTGGTTATATCCGAATTTCGGGTACGTACTTAGGAAATAGCTTGTATACATATTATGTATATTTTCTATAAAAATATTGTAGAAAAACAGTATTTTTCGTTGTTCTCCTGTTTCAAATTTTATTAAAATCAGAGGGGGACTGTTTGTTTGTATGTAAATGTTTTATAAACAGTGGCGGTTTTATTGTAGGTGCATCTGTGTAGTGAGGTCCCTTAAAAATTCATAAAAGTACCTATTAGGTGTTTACTATACATTACATTATCATTATACATAGAACGTTCCGATATCTAACAGTCTCGCTTCAGCTTGTTAGATGTCGCGAGATTCTCCAGCTCTAGAATTTATTAGATTTATCTACGGGATATTAAATCTGCAACTCGGCATATATGTATAGGGAGTTCAACTTCTATATTGCACACATCAGAGGACCGTCTAACCATGTGTTAGAAAGAGAGGACTCGGGCGCATGACACAAGAGATATCTATACGTATCTTATGAGATTTGCGTGCACTGCACGCAATATACAAGCGAACGTTACGAACAGTTTCTGAAAATGCTGAACTTTTAAAAGAATGCTTAGAATACATTTTTGACACCGCGGGAAATTATTACAATACAAAAAATCAGGCCTAAATGTTATTGGGTTATTTTTTATTTAAATAACTATTCGATTATTTTAAATACTGGCTCGCGTTTTTCGCCAAGATTATGCCTCATTGTGAAATCCTTTTTAAAGAGTTTCAGTCTCGATCATTGGATGATGCCAAGATAAGCAGTATTTGAACAATTTTGAAGACGCAATTATATATAAACATCCGTACAACTAATTCCTCATATTCGCCCGAAAAAAAAAAATACAAGGCGATCCCATAATGACATGTCATTTTCTGCACAAACAAAGGAAGCGTGTGATATATTAATTAACTAAACTAAATACAGATTTGAGTTTAGAGAACACCTGTTAGCGTCGAAACTATTTTTCCCCAATAAATTTAGTGACTATGAGAAACAATTCTCCATTCGAGATTTTGACAAAGTAACAAGAACTTGAATGAATTTTTGGACAAATTTAAATTGAAAAGTGAATTAACGGTTATATACAGCAGGGAAGATTTTCATGAAGCAGCAAGTTGCTCAGCAATTTTGCAATTATTTACAGATCGAAACCTGACGGACTGTTTTATTGAAACTGTTTTATTATTAAAATTAAGTTTGTACCATATCCATGATAAGTGTTTAAAGTGAACGCTGTTTTCCGACGCAAAAGAATTCAAAACTTTTTGAGAATACAGTGGCGCAAGACAGACTGAATTCACTTTGCATGACAAGTATGGAGAAAGTCCTAATCACAGCGATTCCAGATTTTAATAATCTTTTATTTGACGTTTTTGCGAAGTCGAAAAGCAGATGAATGGATTTCCTATATGAATAACCTCAGGCTTGGACATAGGTTAGTTTATTTTAATTTTTCGTTTGTTATTATTTTATCGATTGCACCCGCAGACAAAAATTACACCGGCCGCCACTGTTTATAAGTATGCAAAATGATTACTTTGAGTACAAATTTTTCGTTTAAAAACAATCATCACGAGTCTACGCTAGGATTACAGAAGAATATAATTTAGCAATCCTTCTTCTCAATATTAAAATATCTTCAATCTTCTCCATATAACGACTAAATTTCGTATACATGCTTCTCGTCCTATCAAAATAATAATTCGCTTATAAATTGGCAAAGTGGCGTTGTAGATATACCGAGTTGCGTGAGCGAACGAATCAAACCGCGCCTCATATTTCACCCCGGAACAGGCTGGAGGACAATAATTCGCATAATGCAAGCAAAAGCTTCCGCATGCCTACACCTATGTTAAGTAGCTGTCATGTCATGCGACATCCCGGCCACAATGCCGGGTATAACCTGAGACCTGAGACGTCTAAGCTACCGTTCGGGAATAATGAACCGTATATAATGCTCCGCAGGCCTTCCTGGTCCTTATTACCGGCGCCGAGTGGGGCCAAATTCGCCGAGCGACTAACGGGATCGATTTAAAAATGTTTTGACCACAAGAGATCCTCCTTTGTGCGTGTGGGAGCTCGGATTTTTTGGATAATAGACCATATTCAAGTCTTTATGTCGGAATAAATGTAATCCTATATTTCTGAACGACGCTTTTACGGGGCTTTTTGTCGACCGCACAATGTGCAAGTCAAAACATTTAATTTTATTGAGTTGTTGGGGATCGTAATGGGATTATGGAGATCGGGCAGCCAGCGCCGACATGGGATTCCTTGTAACCGATTTTAATCTTCAGTTTTACTTGCTTCTTTATTATTCGAAAACACTGCATCACCCTTAATTTTTTATGGCTACGATTTTTACGAGCATGCACAGTGCCTTCGTTAATATTCGTGATATATCGGTTCCTTTTAGACAGCAATTTTGTTGTCCCTAGATCGGTTGCACATTGCCTAGTAAAAGTTTGTATCCAAAATAACATTTTCAGGAGATTCTAACGTTATAGTCTAGTCAAGCACCGTTAGAGTAAAGGTCTCTGCCCACTACACCGTACCATAGTACAACCGTAACATATCGACATATCTAAACAAATATAATTTGCATCAATTTGTATCAGACAACGTCCACTAAATCGTTCCATCACCAGCCAACACCGTAGCCTGCAAGACCAGACCATTGATGCAAATTATATTTGTTTGCATGTGTCGATACGGTTATGGTCCTAGTATGGTACGGTATAGTGAGCAGAGACCTTTAAGTACAATTATTAGAACTTACGTTGACGGAACGCAGTAATACTGAAACCGCGTCATAACGTGTCTGAACTTGGTAAAGTGAATGTGATATATACTGACTTGCTGCTGAAATCACTGAAAAAAAGATTATTGAAGTCCGTGAACCTTTTCAAAAACAAGCAAAAATTTGGATTTTTTTTCCGATGTTTTTCTCATGGTTACTCTAAAACTGCTGATAGTAAAAAAAATTTGAACTCAAAATCTGAAAACTAAAAACTTCGATTTGTTTTTTTTTTTTTAATGGCTCTGCGAGTATTTTTCTCCAAGTGACAGCCCTCTGAAAATCAGCTAAAAATTTAGGTTTTTTTATATCCCTTAATTTTTGTGCCTAGTATTATTTAAAATAAGTATTATTTAAAAATAAGTAAATTAGAGCTGAAATAATTAATTCCCAATATACCTTTAAACTATATAGATGTAACGACAATATATAATAAATTACAATTCTAAATATGTTTGTGCAAAAAGAATTATGTTCATTCATATGATATAAAAACAGGTTATTAGATAACCAAATGCAATACATTGAACGTATTACCTTCGTACGAAGGCATGAATTTAATTTCTATATGATAATTCTTCTTCGTCCGCAGACTGTTTAATGCAAATTTGTTTTTTCATATAATTTCAGCCTTGGAAATAGATGATAGTCCGATAAATCTGGTGAATTTATCAATGACGATCGATCGATTTAAAACCCGAGTTCATGGACGTTTTTTCATGCAACCAGGGACTTGAACCTTGCAAAGGATTATTACATCAACAATGTAGCATAATACCATTCTACCACAGATTTGTCCTTTTCTAAATAGTCTTATCATAACCAGTCCATTTTTGTCTCACGAACGGATACAAAAATCTCATTAGTCGATTTTTGGATTGGAAATTCTTTACTCTAGGAGTATGGTACGATTTGTTATCACTCCTTTGTCTCTAAATCGGAATGACATATTCACATTTACAATGCTATCCAAAAGATTGGTAGAATCCTTTACAAAATGACAGAGAATTTAAGTGGTAACTCGTTAGTCGTTAATTGTCATGGAAATGGTAACTCGTTAGTCGTTACTGATCAACATTCAGATATTCCAACACGCCTTGTTCACGATATGAATTTATAAACCTCACTAAATTGGTATTAAATAATTGAAGAATGTAATTAAATAAGGGTCTAAATGCCAAAATGAATCCAATTTTATTATTACAAAGTCTATGTAGCTTTGCCAATAACATATATATCGGTCTGTATCCATAAAACTTTATTTATAAGCCTCACCTGTTCTCCGCTAAATGGCAGAAATTGTAAGTCCAACACCGCTTTCTGTTATTAATGGTCTATGTGCCATAACCATCTCTGTGCTTATATTCTTACTGCCCCTTTGTTTACAAACGTACTGAATGAGTTGTGGATTTTATACCAAAATGAAGCGAAAGAAAGGGGAAGGCATTGAAATTCAAGAAAGGAAGCAAAAGAGAAACAGTGGTAAATCATACGTGACTCAAAGAGGCATTGTAAAAGGTACGAAGAATCCTCCAAAGGAAGTGGTATGCACAGGCTATTCAGGTTTTGGTCATATCGAGTATTATTCTTTTTTTCGTTGTAGGTGTCCTGCAAATACAAATTGGGTTGCAAAGCCCTTTCGTTTGAGCGCAAATGTAAGTTATTTCACACATTCCATGAAGTGGGTGACAATGAAAAGCAGTCTACGTACTTAATGGGATTAATGCATATTGGCAAAATCAAAAGAAGAAGACATGCAGCATATGAAGATCCTGTGAACAATAGGAGAACAAATACGGTTTATTATACTGTACCAAAGGGAAATGGAGGAGTTACTCAGGAGTGTCGAAAAATATTTCAAGAGATTTTTGCCTTAACCCATAGAAAAGTTCAAACACTGACAGAGAAGAAAAAGTGTGGGGACTTGATGTATGAAGAGAGTAGAGGCAATAAAAATAAGCACAGAAAATATACAGAAGAATATGAACAGAAGGTTTTTGATCATGTAAATCTGGTTGCACGTGAAATAAGCCATTACACACGGAACCGTAGTTTAAAGGAATACCTCAGCCCCGAATTAAACCTGCATCGTTTGTATCGAGCTTATAAAGAGATGTTCCCTGACAATACCTCGACTTATCGATTCTGCTACCAAGTTTTTCGAAGAAAATTTCCCAATCTGAATTTCAATCCACCGAGGAAATGTACGTGATTATGATAATTTGATGGTGATTTTGTGATAATTGACTATTTGCCTGATTTTGACCATAAGCGTTTTTTTGAAGAACTTATTAATGCACTTACATCATAATTTGTGTTACTACTTGTTGACTTAGAATGTTCTTAAAGATGTTACCTTTACATTTAAGTTGTATTGACATAAAGTTTCGTTTTTTTGTAAAAACCATTACTGTATACTTAAATGGTATTAAAATAACTCAATCAATTCAATTTTGTTTTATTTGTGCAAAGAAAAAGTTAATGGAACAACACTATGCATTTTCTCGGATTGGTGGTTTTGGCTTAGACCGTTATTTAATTACACTTTTCAATTGTGTATTTCGAGAATTGGCCACTTCATTTGAGATTAATAATACAACAGCTAGTTACCATATATTTGTAAAAAAAAATATATGATTTTTAAAATTCACTTTGGTAGATCTGCTCAAACTGCACACTATAAGTCTAATTTCATCGGTGAAGCATAAGAATGATCCATTTCAGTTTATTAGGTGAAAATTTCATTCTTTTTTTTGTGAGAATAAACACTCCACCCTCGCGCTCTACATCTCGCGCCGTTATCGCAAGCGACGATAGGCATCTGGTCGAGCAGAAGCAGCAGGTTTCTAAGATGCGACACCTCCAGCACAAAAGGGTACGGATTCCCTCACATTCAAGCAACAAATTGAGGCACAATAAGCAGGCACTTTAGACTGCTCGGTTCCGTTCAATTCTATTGAGTAGGTGTCGTGTGGATGACATCGGACACCTGACCTCGATGCTCTCGTCTCGTCTAAAGTGGCCCTTTTTGTGAGAAATAATGCGCTTTCGCGTATCTCATTCCCATAGCCCAGGTCCGTCGTTAAGGGTGTGGGGGCTCCCGGCCCATCTGAATGCGTCCGGCGATGGTATCTTCGCGTGCCAATGCTTAAGAACGTGAATATTTATTTTTAATTGGAGATCGATTCGATGGAGATCTATTTAATGCTGAATAAAAGTTCTAATAAGTCATACGATATACTTTTACGTAATATACACTGTGGAAAGAAGTCTAGAACACCTGAAGTCTCTTAAATATTTTTCTCTTACAAAAACGCTCGAAGGGGTTAAAAGGTATTTTAAATTTGCCGTCTTCTGAAATATTTTAGTTCCATGTACAGTGGCGTATGTTTTCAAGGTCAAAAGGGGCGCATTTATTTTTATGGTAATTCTTATTTTTTGATCGATACAATGAAAAAGAATATTTTTTGCGTATTGTTATAATAATGTAATTAAGTTGTATACGGAAAGATTCAAGAAAAATGAAAGTAAAGTTTTAATTGTGAAAATAACTCATTTTCACGTCTCATGTTGTCTAGAAGGCGTTGAAACAAATGTTACTTAATGTCAGTTACAACATATTTAGGCAAAATTGATGCTTGTGATTTTCTGTTATCTAAAGTCAAAAAATCTTAGTAACAATACCTCTTTCGGAAAAAGTACGCATTGAAATTCTTCTTATGATGTCTGATTATGGAGATAGGAGAGGAACTACAGTGGAAGTCTGCGCTCTCTTTAATGAAGTTCAATAAGATCGTCTGCTATAGCACGATCTACTGTTAGTAAAATTGGTTGCAGACCCAGAAACAGAGTTGGTCGCCAAGCAATCAATGCAGACATACGACTTGACATATTAGTAGGAGTTGGTGAATATCCACATTACAGTTCCTGTCAGATTGGCTTGGATATGAATTTGAATCATGTTATAGTACTTAACGTATTACATAAATATAAATGTCATCCTTATAAAGTTACATTGACTCAAGAATTATCAGAAGATGATTTTGATGGCCGAGTGCAATTCTGCAAGAAAATTTCGTTAGAATGCGAATATATTTGCGAAAAATATTATTTTTTCGGATAAAGCCAAATTCTTCATTAATGGAACTGTAAGTAGACAGAACTGTGGGTACTGGGCCTCACAGCATCCACGATGAATGCATGAGTCCCATACTCAGTCTCCAAGAAAAGTGAACGTTTGGACAGGTATAGTCAGAGACGGAATTTTGGGCCTATATTTTTTGACAACTTAACTGGCGCAAGATTTCCAACTTTTACAGGAGGAGTTGACTAAAACACTGACTGTTTCAGACTCACGCTGTGTTATAGATTTCTTTTCCACAGTGTATATGTAATATGTACCTTTTGTCATATTATTTAATAGCACATTTAGGCCCGTACTATAGGTATTTCTATTCTCAATTCTGTTCTGTATTTATTATCGTTATAATGAAAATTGTTAACATAAATTTCTGTATATTAGAGTTATTTGTTTTCAAATAAATATGCCATTTTATCTCAAGTCAGTAATTATTGCCTACTATAAATAAGATCATAAGAACCAAGATATTGAGGATTTTCTTAATTGCCGGCTATTTTCGATAAATCCACATCTCTTCCGCAGCCGTACTATATGAATGAATCGTTGTATTTGTCTTGTTTATCGATATATTTTAGGATTTATTAACGATATCACTTATTCATTAAATTCGTTGACTCGTGTTTTTTATTTATATTTATTTTACTAAAAAATAAATACCCATTTGCGACTGAAGTAATTTCATAGGCAAGAATTGCATAGAGTATTATTAAAGTTGAAGTAATCAAATCAACTTTATTAAAAAAAAAAAATTACACTTCACATCTGATGTCTTGTTCAATTTCTTTGTCGGATTAAAACGGGTGTAATATCGACCAGGGGAAAGGCAAACGGTTTCTATTCTCGCATGCATCATTATGTACTGTGGTCACTTACACACTTCCTTCTCCCGCCACTTCCTTATCAGAATCAAAATGTAAGAACACAGTAAACAGAAAAATAAGGAAAACCGATCCTAAATTTATAGTTGTTTACAACTGTAAATAACATAAGACACTGTCTAGGAGAAATAGGTATTTAACTTATATGCCTCTACTAAACTAATAAGTACTGTACCTTAAAATACAGTGGGATTCTTTGTTCCCCAGTCACCTTGTAAAATATTTATTTATTGTGCGATCAACCTCTTTATGTGTAGATTTTGGTGAAATGTATATCTTTGAGCAAAAAGTGTCACGTTCCTACAAAATCCAACGCCTACTATAGCAGTTTTTAATCACATCATTTTCATAAATTAAGTCAAGTTATACATGAAAAAATGTCTAAATGAAAAATTGTTAGTGATATTTGATACATCAAAAAAATAGAAATCCACCATTTACTTCAATACACGTGTCCCTTACACCGTTAATCTTTTACGCGCGTTTATGGTTACCTTTCGTATTTGTTCTGGAGTAATTTGTTTTATCCTATCCCGTAATCCTTGTACAGTTTGTGGCCTTGATTTATAATTTTTTTTATTTATGTAGATCCCAAAGAAAAAATGAGTGGCCTCAAGTCTGGAGATCTCGGTGGTCACTCTAGCTAAACATCGAAGAAACTAACTTCAACTTAAAAAAAATTCTCTTATCAGAAGAGTGTGATGAATAAACTACCATATAACTTAAACTTTAAATTTAGAAGATTATGTAACTGTAAATCATTTAATACGTTCAAAACTCATTCCAGAGAAAATTTGAAAACCCATTCGCATTCAAATTACCCTCAAAGAAGAAGAAAGGACTAATTATTCTGTCATTAATAGCACTAGACAAACTGTGATATCTTTCCTACGCCTTAATTTGTCACTTTTGATAATTTTTTTAATGGATAACTTGACTTTTAGATTATTTATTAACAATAAGTATTGTGCAGTTTTAATTTCGATACAAAATCGGTATTACTTACGATAAAATTTACTACAGATTTCTTCTAAAGCTAATCAAAATTAAATGTTTATATTTACTGTTCTATGATCATTTATGTAATTAAATTTGTTTTGAATTAGAATACACTTATTTGTTTATTTTAGTATAGTACCATTATAGCATACACGGACTATGTCTCACTCTAGTTTGGACCTTTAGAAAGAAAAAATAGAATTAATAATGATTTTCCTGTTTGCGTTAGTCCAAATGACGTTAGGGAACTATAATTATATAGGGTAGATATGGAACGATTCCAGAAACATTCGAAGTTAATATTTCCCTTTACTATGATAGTTGGCGCTACTAGTTCCCTCCCCGTCAAGAGAGAAATACCTTGGACACGCGGGATAGGCAAGTAATTCCCGTCTTTCTTCCGGGGATGAAGAGGTATCGGCTCGAAGTATGCGGCAATTTAATTCCCGCCGTAAAATAGTGAGCTATGCACAGCCGACTTCGATACAATGCAACATAATTATACAAGAATAATATAATGGCTGTGGAATGTGTGGCATTTCGGCATATATATTTAAAGTGCCTGCACGGGGAGGTGGAGTCCGGGAACGCTGGATAAGCCCTCTCCGCCTGCTGCAACTACAATAAGCCATCTTGAGGCTTAATTACTTCCAGGGCTTACTTAATTTGGAATTTCATTTGGTGCTCTCCAGGTCGCAAATCAGGAAGAGGGTAATTTTATAACCAGGCGCTCCTTTCCGGCTTTTATGCTACCCGAATTAATATAGTTGTGAGGGAATTGCTGAAAGTGGCGCGGCTATTTTCATTCTCTATTATTGCATTGCCTACCTGTATTGTTAACCACGAGAGAAAAGCGAGCGAATACGATGAAGATTTTCATGAGGAAAACCGACGGTTCAATATGGGAATCCAGAGAGCCTCGTAGAAACAACTCAGATTAGAACAAGAAAAAGTTTGGGGCACTGCGTCATTTGATGATTGAGGCTCGTCGCTCTGCACCCATTTGATCATTTACGCTGTCTGGATACAATAGCATAAATAATAGTAATTATCACATCAAACTGGAATGCCATATTAGCATCAAATATTGGACAATATATCAGTTTAAAAATATTTATGAATTTTTCTTCGGTTCCTGATCCAGATCCTCCACCAAACTGCAACTTGGTGGCAATATTTAGACGTTCATTGTAGGTCTTTAGAAGGGATCTGAAACTCTGTGGAGCAGTTCTCTGGATTGAGACTGAGAGAAGGACAGATTGCAATACCAGAAGAACCAATATAAGGGAATTAGATATTGGTCATTTTACTTCATGAGTTAATGGTTTTCAAAGAATCAGACCACTGTCTTAAAATAGCCTTAAGATTTGTTCTAAATTCAAGTCGTGGAATCATTATATTAGGGATGAACCAATACATTTATAAGTGAGGTATATACCACTTAATTTTAGAAAAAGGAAGAAACTGTAGTGTGCAAAATTAGTTACTTTAATGTATACAAGTTTTATATACTTAAGTATAACTATGTGTAATAACCTCGGCATTAGTTAGAGCTTTCTGCAATGTGATAGCGAAGAATATAGATTCTCCTATAAAACTTCTGTAAAGTAGAAACTCATTTCGTTATGACAATCAGGTCAAAGAAATTCTTGATGATATGTTAAAGACCAAGGATCTACCTTTGAAAATAGATGAGCTTGTGATGAAGACTGGAAGTTGTTTTAAGGATGTTTCTCGTCTCATAATTGAAATTAATTCTATGACTGCTTAACTATATACTTGAATGAAGAAGAAAATATATGAATTGCGTCAGATTGCAAAAGGCAAATATAACTTGGTAGAACCCACGAGATCTTTTTCACAACCTTTCATCCTGAATTGAGGAATACCTCTAATACCTGAAAAACCTATCTCTAACCGAAGCAATGGATTATTCGTTCTGGAAAGCTACAAGAAAACTTAAAATACCTCAAATGCTGCTTGAGCTGCTTTTCCCAATATATTCCAGGCCTTCGACAATCTGTGGCACGCTGAATTACTGACTGGGTTTCTCCCTCATCCCTACTTTCAATTATTGAAATATTGTCTAATAGATAGACACTTTGTGGTTAAACAAGGTAATGGATACACTGAATTGCATTCAATGTACTCAGGCGTTCCTCAAGGTAGCGTACTTGGTCCAATGTTGTACCTCTTGTATACAGCTGACCTCCCGATAATAAAAGCCACCATTGATGCAATGTACGCTGACGACACGGCCGTCTTAGCATCCCACACTAATCCAACATCAGCCTCAAGAAACCTTCAAACAAACTTAAATAAAATTCAACATTGGTTAAAAACATGGCGCATTATAATTACTGAAACCAAGTCCATGCATGTAACATTTACATTACGAAGAGAAACATGCCCTCCTATGAAGATTAACAACTGCCAACTTCGTGAAGTCGAAGATGCCAAGTATCTTCACATGCATTTGGACCGACGGACGCCTTACATGGAAAAATATTTATTCACCAAACGTAAGCAGCTAGGATCTAAACTAAGCCATATGTATTGGTTCATAGACCGTAAATCTAAATTGTCCTTGGACAACAAGTTATTACTATATAAGTCCTTTGTTAAGTCCCTTTGGACGGAATTCAGCTATAGGATAACGATAGTATCTCCAATATAACATCCTGCAAAGGTTCCAGAGCAAGATATTGCGTGCCATCGTCAACGCACCTTATTACATCCCCTACGAAGTAATTCAGCATGACATCCCTCTGGAATCCATCAAGGAAGCCATACAACGATTGAGTGAGAAATATAGTGAAAGAGTGTCAGTGTATCCTAATATACTAGCTAATCTATTAAATATGCGCGATATCAGTGAAATGCGTAAACTAAAACGCCTGCTGCCACTCGACTTAACTACAAGACTCATAGATGTTTAGAGTTAAGATCACTTAGACAAATAAACTCAAGATTTAAGATTAATTTTTAAAGGAGATCATTCACTGGAGTGACACTCTACATGAAATTACATACTAGTCACAAAAAACGTTTATTGCCAACTGGGCAGATTGCAGATCTCTCTAGGAGTTAACAAAAACCTTTAATCCAGGTCCAAGCTTTCTGGGATCACCTACAGTCTTCGAGCGGGATAAAAAACATGGACATAATTATTTATTTTTCTTAAATTCGTGACCACCTCCACCACCAAGATTTCGATATCGTTAAATATGTTAGCCCCGCTCCGTCAGGTGATGTTCGGGGTGCGGACTTGAATGCAGGACGTGTGAAGCTTGGGCACATGTCAAGTGCGGGGGTCGGTGGTATTTCCTGGCTGCCTATTCACAGCGCTGCTGGCATCGTTTAATTTCTTCAGACGTCTGAATGGAGAGGTGTTTCGCAGCGTGCACCACGCTAGAAAAAAGTATATACCTGCGTAGTCGTACAGGGTGGTCGCGGAACGGCGATTCATAGTTTTTAATTGAGGATGGGATGCGCGGTAGACACTAGAGAGGGATTTCTAAGAAAAACGTTATTAAATCTTATTAGAAATGAATGTCTTCAGTGTTTTTAAGATGCGTCTACGCATGTACCATAATAGTCTAAGCAATCTGTCTGAGCCCCTATGTTAAATGGTCACTAATTATAAACAGCAAAAAATTTTTTTGAGCATATAGAAAATAAAATTTCAAGAAACTTACAGTTTTCTGCTCTCAAAATGGCGGCCACTAACGTAAAAAATTCGCAAAAGTAAAAAAAAACGGTTTTTCGCGAAAAAAAAAGAAAGTTGTGCTCGGATTGGAAAAAGGTAAATGAGAATTGTAGACAATGAAAAAATTTTTCGATTCAATTTTTGTGAGCTCGAATCGATTCATTACATTTCAAGATATATCGGAAGAACCGTTGAAGATTGCGTTTTTTTGATTTTGCTCTAAAAATTCATGTTTTCATCAAATATTGTTATTTGATGAAAACATTTAATAATTTCAGAAAATGCAGTCCTAAGTGAGACGAAAACAATCGTTTTTGTACAATTCCAAACATGTTTTTTTTCAGTTACAGCTGTTTTCGTAAAACGGCTTTTTAATCGAAACGGATGGTCCTACAGACTTGTTCGAGAGCTTATTTTTTTCGTCAGGAGTTGTACTACAGATATATTTTCAGCAACAATCGATTTTTTAAATAAAAAATCGCATTTGAAAATGACATGATTTTCGTACGTCGGTTTTATTACAAGAATTTATTGCCAAAAAACCGATGTACGAAACTTACGTCACTTTCAAATGCGATTTTTTATATAAAAAATTAAAAAAATGTTCTTACGTTCTATTCTTGAACGATGATAACTCAGCGAAAGATCATCGTACAAGGCTTTTAGACCACTCAAATTAAAGAGGATAAAATCGTCTAAAAAAGTAAATCACTAAAATTATGAGTAATTCACTGAAAAAATGTGCTGACGGCCGTGAACATTTTTAAAGGCAAGTAAAAATTTGTAAAAATTTTTTTTCGGTGGTCTTCTTATGATCACTCAAAAGCTGCTGATGGTAAACAATTTTTAACTCTAACTTAACAATAATTGCTTAGGTTTATTAATTGTACTATTTGACATTCTGTCTCTTTTTTGTTATTTTACTTATTACTGTATATCTAGTTTATTCCTGTAATTGGGATTTTTTCCTGTTGGAATAATAATAATAATAACACAGATGGCGCGCAATTCAAATCCTATAGTTTCAACTGAGACACCCTATATTTATCTGATATAATTTCTATATTCCGATTATGATAAATTGTTGAATAAATAATTAAGGTATATAAAAATGAAAAATTAATAGAAGTATATACAGGGAATCTTGGGAGATCAAGATATAGTGAAATGAAATTGATCACCATTTATAAAATAGGTGATCAATTTTAAAGAAAAATTAGCGAAATCTTACATCATTTCTTACGTCTTACTGACCACCAACGGTGGTCAAAGTCGTTAGTCGGCAAATTATCGACGGTGTATATCGTTTGGGGCCTAGCCGATGTCCTATTTATTACAAATTATTCGTACTACGTACCGTGATATGTACCAACTCCAGCAGGGGAAGAAATTACGTATGAACGTGTCGGCTCGTAATAATTCCGTGATAGAAACGCAATGCAATAAATATAAATGTGATGATCAGCAAGTAAGAGGTTTGAGTGGGGTCGGCCGGAAGGCTAGGGAAACACAAAGCATCACACCACAAATTTAGTGAGCTGTGAGTGAGCCACTATTGATTTGCAGTCCCGCTGTCGACGTTTTCTTTTTTTTTTTTAAGCGAAGTGAAATTGGGCTAGACTGCGCCGAATTTTTATTACAAATTTTTAATTCGTCAAATGTTGCACTGAATTTTTAACTAGTTAAGTTTTAGTAGAATTCTTCTCTTAAACTGAACACCATGGCATTTTTTGTTTCTGTTTCTTTATCAGATTTTAAAGAAATTGTGGCGTACATAATAACTTCGAAAATGTCGCTGAAATATTCCAAGATTGACAAAAAGTCGATATGTTTCTATCCCCTAATTAGAATCTTTCTGTAAAAAATATGAACACAATTTTTGTAATAAAAGACAATTTGAATTTAATACAAACTTTGAGATATTTTCATGGCATGTTTTTGAAGCAAGTTATTTTTCATTAAAATATTAAAAATATATATTTAATTAAATCTGTCCCATTTTTTATGTAATGCATTTTTTATTCCCTTCATTATTAATTTCTGTAATACATAAAAAAATAACATTTATATTTTATACCTATTTCCTGATAAAATCATTAAGATATTATTATGCTATAAATAATATCATTGTATTCTATTTTATTTTAGTTTATTGGGTAGTCATGTACTACCCAATAGACAAGATCCATTTACAGTGTAGGGGAATAGAAAATTACAAACAACGTTGACTAATATACATATTTAAAAAAAAAAAGAAAATTTCTTTTTATTAAAACAAAGTAAATCATACTTGATTAATTAATTAATTACAACTAAAATAATAAAGCAAACAATTTATTTCATGTAAAAAATCATTAGGTACCGAAAAAAAATTATTGAAAAAATCTTATAAATCGATTATTTGCTGTTAATTTCAATATACAGAGTCTGAATAGTATTGTGACACTGCATCGTAAAATATATCAAGAATTAGGACAAAAATTAATTACACTTCTTTATATAGATTTTGGTCATATTGTTAGCTTTTATCATAAATTTTATATTTAAAACAAAATGTACTTTTTTCTCAAATGGCAAATTTAAGTCTTATTAAGACCATAGCCAAATATGAGAAGCTGCTTAATTTTTGTTTAAATAAAGTACCTTATATTCACAATATGCCAAATGTCACATGAAAAAAAGACATTTTTGTTATGGTTTTTTATTATTGTAAGTGATTGACCTAATATCTCAAATGTTTCTTGTTTCCCGTATGAAATAAAATAT
This sequence comes from Rosalia funebris, assembly GCA_037954035.1. NCBI lineage: Eukaryota > Metazoa > Arthropoda > Insecta > Coleoptera > Cerambycidae > Rosalia > Rosalia funebris. The sequence continues at coordinate 3,340,974 of JAZFAV010000013.1, read as the reverse complement.
AATCATATGAAGTAGATTCCAACCGGTCCATCAAGACATACATTTCGATATATAGTTCTCGTGATTATGATATGTAGTATAAAGAAGAAAATTGTAGGATACGTATGTATTGTAACAAATTTACTCGAAAGTTCTTTATTTCGAACACTTATTTACAAATCAACTATCTACAAGTCCAACTAACTTACTAACTTTCTTTCTACTTTAACTTTATAAACTAACTTTCGCACTGTATCACACAATGTCACTTTCCTCGCACAGTATCTCTCACTATCGCGGTCCAGATTTAACTAACTCCTCGTTGGTCGACACAATTCTTATATAGGTAGTAGCACGTCTCTCCAGACGTTTCTAGATAAAGAACTTTGGCGAACCGTCTAGTATAAAACGCACAGGAAGTCAACTCCACACGCTCTTGATGGTTTCGAATACTCCCGGCGTTCGTAACAGTATATTTATTATTTGGGTAAAGATCTACTAGTAGGCAAAACATTTAAAGTTAATTTCGAAGAACTATGACCTACCGTGTTTTTATTCATCACATATTTTTAATCAAAGCTTATTTTTTTAATTCTTTATTTATTTATTTTTTTTGCTGTTGCTATCATGAACATTTTAACTCATATATATTTCGTCTACATACTGGATCTATAGCTTAGAGAAATAAAATAAAAATAAAACAAGTCACACGTAATATGTTCCTTATGTCTCGAATTTGATGGAGATCAAATCCGGCCAATGAATGGCTACTTTGGCTACGAGTTTCGGCTACATAATTTATCCAATATTGAGCGAATTATACAGGCCAACAAACATTTTGCGTTCGGCCTTTTTTTTTGACGTTTTGGCTTAGTTACATACCATGAACTACAGAAACACTTTTTTTTGTTTCCATCACGCACCAGTATTTATAATGTACGTTGTACAACAATTTGTAGTTTTTAAAACCGACGTCTATAATATTAAATTTTGCTTCATTCCGGTTTTAGACTATTTGGGTATTTACATAGTCGATGTAGTACATTTTTAATGTGTGTACGTTTACTCGTAACATCGCGTCGTGTACTTTTATTTTGTTCTAGAAATGCCTACCTAGAATTTGTAAAAATACACCAAATATATATTGTTATAAACTTAACATCTGGTTCAAAGAACGTTATTTATGCAAATTTGATTGATCCGCAAAAAATTCTTCTGCTGCCACTTCATATTACGGTTAATGAGGCAATATGTAAAAGCTATCGATAAAAATGGGAATAGTTTTAAGTACTTATGTAGCTCTTTCTGAAGCAAAATAAAAGAAGGCATTTTCGTAGCACCACAAATAAGAAAACTAATGCAGAACCAACAGTTTGAAGAAAAAATGACAGAAATTGAAAAAGAATCTTGGATATGCTTTAAAAATGTAACACAAAATGTTTTAAGAAATTATAAGCATCCGCAGTATGAGGAAGTTGTCAACAAAATGTTGGATAAGTTAACGCAACTGGACTACTTTCCAGAAAATCTTGGTGCTGTTAGTGAGGAGCAAGGTGAAAGGTTCCATCAAGACATACAGAAGATGGAAAGGTGGTACCATGGTCTATGGGATGTAGCGATGATGGCAGATTACTGCTGGGTGCTGAATAGAGAACATTCAACGAATGATTACACAAGAAAACTACAAAACGAAGTTTTTTCTTAAAAGGGGAGAGATTTTCAAAGAAAAAAAAGCAAATTAGAGATTCAAAACTATTTGTGTTGTTGCTTTTTACTATATTATTTAATGTTTATTAAATATAATGGTTATTAAAATGTAATTTTTCGTTTAGTTTTTAATTTTTCTGATTATTCAGTTGATCTAAAACATTATGTGCGAGACAAAAATGGAAAGTAGATATGAAATCAGTGTAAATAACTCACTTATAATCACTTATCAATCAACTGATCCCTGAACTGAACAACGGAATCAAACCCAAATGAACATTCAAAATGTTAAAAGTTATAGGCCTGTGTTATTAGACACAATCTATGATCTTGTATCGAATTTAATGGGGATCAAATCTGGCTATTAAGTGGCTACTTTGGCTGATAGTTTCGACTATATAATGTATCCAACAGTGAGTGACTTATTACTTATTATAGACTCAATCTCTTTAAACACGGATGGCTGGTTAGATATGATAGTGTACTAGTAATAATAAAAAAATGAGTAAAATCAGTCGTACGCGTGATCTCCCGGTAAACGACTATTACAAAAAATTTGGAACGAGGTGAGCGTTGCCAGAGAGATATTCCGCCGTTTTCTGTCGGACCCGACTGCAAATTACGCGGAGCCGCAAGTCTTCTAGACGCAAATGATCCGTTGGTGACAGGCGTACAAAAGCTGGGTGCCCAGCAGGGGTTGACGCTCCGCTATGACTGCGGACTGCGAACGGGCTGAATGCCAAAAACGTTCCTAAAGTTATAGGGCAGAAGGACTGCGCTTGGCTTGATTAAAACCAACCAAACCAATACGGATTCCCTTGCGAACGTTTAAATTGGACGGGGTACGTTCAATATAAGTTAATTAAATAATTTCGATTTATTTTTTTGCCAGGAGTTTTTCGTTCTAAAGCGATTTATAAGCCTGAATATGGGGTAGATGCGACGTCAATGTTCTAAATTGGAAATAGAAACTTCATACTAGAAATAAAGACATCATCTTCGACTTAAAAACTGCCTATACTGCTATATACACTAGGCACAAAAATTAAGGGATGTCAAAAATTTTTTAGGTGATCTTCAAAGGGCTGTAACTTGGAGAAAAATAGTCGCAGAGCATTTAAAAAAAAAACAAATTGAAGCTCCAAGTTTATAGTTTTTAGTTCAACATTTTTTACCATCAGCAGTTTTTCAATAATCATAAGAAAACCATCGGAACAAATTTTATTCAAATTTTTTCTTACCTTTCAAAAGATCCACGGTCTTTTTCCAATAAATCTCTTTCAGTAATTCATCATAATGCTGTTTTAGATACTTTTATCCTCTTTAATTTGAGCAGTCTAAAAGCCTTGTATGATGATTCTTCGCTGAGTTATCGTCGTTCAAAACAAAGAAGTCAGTTCTGACTTTTGGTAATTAATTACTCGGGAAATAATGATCGTACAGAAAATTCAAGTAGGGTTTTAAAAACTGCAAAGTATTCTTTACAAGTGGTAGTTATTGGTTTTTAATAAAATGAAAAATTGGTGCAAGAATGTTGATTGAAAAATAGGTAAAAAATTGCGTATTTAGGAATATTCGCTTAACTTGGTATAAAGTTGCAAATAATGGATAGACTAAGGATGTTGACTGTTGTCTATTGACTATTGACTGTTTCTTTTCAACCTCAAGGTATCTCAAAGAAACCCTGAAATTTTCAAAGCGCTGCGATTTCTTTTTCATTGTGTTCGGCACGATTATATTTATCGTTTTTGCTAAAAATCAATTAAAAGATGAATTTTTTATTTTTAATTAAATTTTTAAGGCTGAAAATGTTTTTTTAGCAATGATCCATATTGTTTTATCAAAAAATGTTAATTATTGTAAGAAAAAACTGAAAAAAATTCCAGAGTAATTATCAAAGTCAAAACTGACTTTCTTACTTTAGGTTTAGGTAGCGAATACGTAGCAGATATTTTCCGAGCCGAAATTCCCAGTTTATGAGCATTAACACTTAATTTTCTCATATCGTCTCTTAATACCATGCCACGTGCTATTCTTTTTTTTTTTTTAGAAAATTTTAACAGACGCGTCCAAAACACACATTATAATATTCGTTTCACTTCGACAACAACTGAGATTGTAACCAACGATATCTCAGCGAAAAATCATCATTCAAGACTTTTAGACCACTTAAATTAAAGAGGATAAAATGATTATTAAAAAAGCTTTATGAAATCACTGACAAAAATTATTGAAGTCCTTGGACTTTTTGAAAGCAAGCAAAACTTGAATTTTTTCCCGATGGTTTTCTTATGATTACTCAAAAGCAACTAATTGTAAAAAATTTTTAACCCAAGACATGAAATCTAAAAACTTGGAGCTTCAATTTTATTTTCTTTAAATTGCTCTGCGAGTATTTTTCTCCAAGTTACGACCCTTTAAAAAAACCTTTATTTTATTTTTTTTACATCCCTTAATTTTTGTGCCTAGTATATCTATTGGTGATCCTTCTGGACGTAGTATTTACAGATTTTACGATAAGGAGGATATTGTCCTCCATATTACTTTTAAGAGCGAAGCTCCATATGGCCAACGAGATATCCAGATGACTTCTTAGGCGTAGTTATAGGGATGCTAAGCACCTCCAAGGTTCAGATTAGTACTCCCAGAAATATTCCAATATGAAGCAATTTTTCCTGTGCTCCTTATTTACAGCATTATAATAAATTTTAAAAAGGATAATGAAAACAAAAAGAAAATTGAAAACTGCAATAAATATCAATTGGTAATAAATAAACAGTTTTAAAACTTTAAAACGGATTTTTCCGCGCATAGAACATCTCGAAATTGAGTAGCCGAGAAAAAATAAACCAACACATAAATACAGAATATGTGTTTTATGCGACAGTTTTACTTTTTTCAAATAATCCACAATCTTTTTTTCTGTGCTTTCTCCTGACCCATGAATAGGGTGGGGTGTGTCCTTTTCACCTCAACATCAATAGGTGTCGTCTGGGAGACGTCCCCGATCAGAATCAGTCGAAACCCGATCGATCCGACACAATTTAATTGAGTGATCGTGCTAACAAACAAATTTTTCAAATACTCCACCATTGTACTTTCTCATGACCCATAACCACGGTAGAGTGTGTTCTATCCATCTCAAAATCAATAATTGTCATCTGGGAGACGTCCCCGATCCGAATCAGTCAAAACCCGATCGATCCGACATGACCTAGTTGAATTATCGTGTTAACAAAAAAAATTTCTCAAATAGTCCACCGTCGTACTTTCTCATGACCCATGGACAGTGTGGGGTGTGTCCTATCCACCTCAAAATCAATAGATATCGTCTGGGAGATGTTCCCGATCAGAATCAGTCAAAACCCGATCGATCCGACACGATTTAGTTGAGTTATCGTGCTAACAAGAAATTTTAATGGCAACGACAACGACGACACACACACAGACAAAATTTTTTAAAAACCATTTTTTTTTTGTTTTTAGGCCGAACGAAAAAAATATTTTAGTTTCCACTTTTCTTTACACGATTACATTACTTTTTTTGTCTTATTTTATTATTGGTTGTATTTGTCGATCTGCCATTTATGCAATACGCCTCGCGGTTTGTGTTTCCATCGGTCGCTTCTCCAGAATATCCAACAGCCAGCAGTCAGAATATCCAGCAGCAAAGTTCATAAATCTCCAAAAAACACTTAATATAAAAATGACTGAACTAACTCGGCTGAGCGATACCCGATGGAATTGTAGGGCTAAAAACAATAGCGCTGTAAAGAGAAATTATTTTTCCATCATTCAGTTGCTGAAGGAGGAAATTGAATTTAATGAAAATAGCGGGGCTGTTGAGGCAGTAGATCTGTTGAATTGCATTACAATAATAAAATTTTTGACATTATTGTATATTATGACTGATATTTTGAGTGATATCAATATACTGAGCAAACAACTGCAGAAAAAGCAAGGACCTCTAGCAGAATCTACATCAATTGTGAACGGCGTCATCAAAATACTGGAACGTAAGCGAATTCCAGATGATATTTCCGTTTTCTGGAAGGATACTGAAACAGTTGCTAAAAATTATGGAATTGATGTCGACCCTAAGAAGGATTCCAAAAGGAAAATAAATGAATCAAAATTGCTCAAAGATTACGTTGTCCTGTCTCAATACGTTCAATAATTATTAACAACTTTATAAGGTTGCTCTTATCCTGCCAGTAACCACAGCATCTTGTGAAAGATCATTTTCGGCTATGGGAATAATTAAGAACTGGCTGAGAACTACGATGACGCAAAGTCGATTTACTAATTTATCATCATTGAATATTGAAAATGAAATAGCAAAAACAATTAACCCCGAAGAAATTATACATGACTTTATTACACGACCAGGAATTGGAACATTACCGCTGAAGTTCTGAGCTAAGAATGAGTGACCTGTCCCGTACGTTTTAAATCTTTCTATTTTTATTTGTTTTGGAATAGAGATTTTTGTTGATGTGAAATAAAAACAAAATATATAAATACATAAATACAATAAATAAAATAAGTCCCTGGTAAAGTAAGTAAAGTGGTAGAACCCTTGGGACTTCAGCACCCCCACATCTAAGAGTATAACTACACCTATGCTTAATACTAGATAGGAACCACTCAAAGACAGAACTAATGGTCATACTTCTGGATATAAGAAGACTAAGAGAAGATTCAGAAAACTGCGCACATAAATAGGAAGTAGAATAATACAGTAAGTCAGTGTGTGTATAGATAGATACGCAGATAGAACAACCAATACATCAAGTAGGAGAGTATGATGCTTGTAATCTAATATTTTCTTGGTTCATTTAGATATATACGTCGCGTTAAGTGGGTTCTAATCTGGTCATCCTGTATACAATATCTACCAAATACCAACTGAGGATAAATAAAAACTGAACGAACAAACGGAGTTTTTTTTTTTCCAGTTTTAATTATAGTAATCCGACCTCCCACGAATACGTCCGCAACTTGGCAGCTCCGCAATTATGTTAGTCGGCAATATTGGCATAAGTTAAACCAATAGGACGCGTAATGAGGATCAATGGCTCATTACGGCGTGATCTGAACATCAATACTAATTGGTAATTTGATGTGGCCCTGATTAGACTATCCGGGAGTTTGCCCGCTTTCCGCTACGTTCCATTTTAAACTGGCTCATATCCGATTCGATGAGCTGGGAGTTCTCCAAGCCTGATGTCTGGCATATTCGATTTTAAGGTGGAGTCCTCTTGCACACAGGTATATCGCCCGACTAATTTGGCCTTTCGTTTCGGGCGCGGCGTCGTTGGAAAATTGAACGACGCAATTTAAAGGGTCTTTCGATAAGGATGCTCGATTTTTAAACGTAAATAAAACGTAAAGTTGTGCGTGAGATACCTACTTAATTTTTTTTTATTTGTGAGAATATTGTAGGGCTTAAGTATGGAATATAACGTCGATTAAATGTTCGCCGCGGCTTTGCTTGGTGGCACGTATCGGGGAGGTCCAATATTCGATGACTTTGTTGATTTTTCGATAAATTTGCTGGATGGCGTTCGTTATGTTGACTTTGAGGGCATCAATTGTTTGCGGTTTATTCGCATAGACCTGCGATTTAAGATAGCCCCAAGGGCAGAAGTCTAAAGGCGTTACATTGCGTGATCTCGGTATCCAACTCACGTCTCCGTTGCACGAGATAACCATGCCCTCAAATCGCTCAAGCACAATGTCTATTGTGGTATGCGCTGTGTGGCACGTAGCGCCATCTTGTCGAACCACATATCGTCTGTATCCATATCATTCAGTTTAGACTACAGGAAATTGCTTATCATTGATCTGTAGCGCTTGCTGTTGACGGTTATGGTAATGCCAGAGTATCGTTTTGGTAGAAGTACGGACCGATGATTCCGCCAGACCAAAATCCATATCAAACAGTGACCTTCTCGAAATGCATTTGGTGCTAGTGTATCTCATGTAGAGTGGTATCGTCCCAAATCCGACAATTTTGCTTCTTCACATATCCATTCATCCAAAAATGGGCCTCTTCGCTAAAGATAATTTTTTTGGCGAAATATGGGTCAAATTCTAGCTGCTCAATTGGGCCAATCAGCGAACACACGGCGTTACCTATGGTCGTTTACCTTAAGTTCCTGGGTCAGTTGGATTTTATACGGGTGTAGACCCAAGTCCCCACGCAAAATTCGCCAAGTCGCAAAAAAGCCAAGTTCTTGCGAACGACGAGAAATTAACTGCCTCGACTTTTCCCCGTACACTCACACGCACAGTAGAGATTTTGCTTTTCTGCAGACCTTGCGTTTCGGTGACGGTGTTAACTGATTATTTATCAAACCGGTTGAGTCCAATTTGGCCACCAAACGTCCAAAATAACGTAATGACGTTTCTCGAACGGAGCACTGATTTTGAAAATCAAATTTCATGATTTGCACATGTAGAACGCTATCCATAATAACCTTCCATGGTGTATGGAAACACTACTGAACAATTCACAACAAATTTGACAGATGTCGCTTTAACAGCATTGCTGTTATAACCTAACAAATTTCGAGCGTCCCTATTGAAAAACTCTGTCGAAGTAAAAAATAATTCCATGTTTAAATAACATTCCAAGTAGTACACAATACATTATCTCTATCAGAGTTATATATGATGTTCCACAAGGATCCATTATCGGGCCTCTATTATTATTTATAATATTAACTAGTAAATGAATTTGATATAAATACACAGATTATTTGTAACTATATATTATAACTCAGATTATTTGTAGGTTTTGTTACGAGTTTATTTTCAAATTATATCCAAGAAATCAAATAGTACAACACCATGACCATTTTCTGGGGAGAACATTACTCAAGATTCTTTTAATTCATTAGACAATCTAATATCACTAATGGTAGGCATACAAAAGAATTAATACTGGTAAGAAGTTGTATATATTCTGTGTTCATCTAGAGACTCATTTTGGGGTTCTTTGCTATAATGTCTTCAAAATCAATGAACATGGAAATCACATAGCACTACTGTACTTAATCTGTTAGTTTAAATGTAATTTAATACGGAATATATATATATATATATATATATATATATATATATATATATATATATATATATATATATATATATATATATATATATATATATATATATATTCCGTATTAAATTACATTTAAACTAACTATTCCAAATTTCATATTAAAAAGTATATATACTTTTTGGATATGAAATTTGGAATAGTCAGAATAAAGTCAGTATTATCATGTTGCAAAGAGTATGTGAATTTGTTCTATCTATCATTAACCTGAATAAGTCTCAGGGATTCCTCAGGGTGCCTATTTCCGTAACATCATTATCAGGATAAAAAAATGATAACTCATACCAAATGATTCAATTGTTGAGTCATTACTCATTACTGTGGTAGAATATCACGCGTTGTTGGTCACAGTTGTAGCGAGCCCACATGTCAATATGACATGTCAGTTGAGGCAGTATGACATGTCATTAGGATCCTGAAGAAAGCTGGATGAATTTATTAGCTATCTAGTGAGCTGGAGAATAGTAATACGAGCTCAGGCTCATAATAGTTCGACTAGGCATCATTTTATAACTAATAGATTTAAATAAAACTAATATCACTCTCAAAACTATTTTATTGAAGAAAAATATTAAAAAATATTCATAAAACGTATTCATCATATTTTATCTTAAATACGATGAAACATTCTAAGTTATGATGTGTCAGTGGCAAGTTCGTTAATAAAAAACATTAAGATTCGCGGTTCAGAATAGTTCGGCCAGTTGCTGAAATGCATAATAGGCTAAACGTTTATAGCGTTTTAAAACAAAATACAATCTCAGTTGTTGTCGAAGTGAAACGAATATTATAATGTGTGTTTTGGACGCGTCTGTTAAAATTTTCTAAAAAAAAAAAAAAGAATAGCACGTGGCATGGTATTAAGAGACGATAAGAGAAAATTAAGTGTTAATGCTCATAAACTGGGAATTTCGGCTCGGAAAATATCTGCTACGTATTCGCTACCTAAACCTAAAGTGCAAGGTATTATCTACTTGTATAAAAAAACTGGATACACAGCCCAAAGGAAGAAAACTGGTCGACCATCGCAAATTTCACGCTTAAATCAGCATGCTCTGAAGAGGATTGTAACCACAAACCTACGATCCAGTGCCAAAGAAATTATAGTATTATGGAGGCACGCCATTAGGAAACAAGGTAAACTTTGATCCTTTACTTTTCAACTTACCGATTTGAAAAGTCGTTATTAACTAAACGACAGAAAATCAATCAGTTAGGGCGGGCAAGAGAACATAAGCATTGGACTTTACAGCAATGGCATCAGGTAATTTGGAGTGACGCATCGAAATTTGAAATCTGTTTGGGTGGTACCAAAAGACGTGTGCCAAGAACCACAGGAAACTTATCACCCTGACTGCTTGGTTAGGAAAGTGAATTTCCCTGCGTCCCTTATGCTTCGGGGGTGTATGAGGGGTCTGGGCTTAGGAAAAGTGCATTTCGTAGATGGTACTGTGACAGCAGAAAAATATAAACAAATTTTGACAGACAGTTAATTGCCGTCAATACCAATATGTCAAAGCACTGACGCGCAGCACATCTTCCAGCAGGATGGTGCTGCGTGACACACAGCAAAAACTGTCAAAGTTTGGTTTACAGAACATAATGTCCCTGTTATGGAATGACCCTCTAGCAGTTCAGACCTCTCGCCAATGGAAACATTGTAGCATAAAAAAACAGTTGCACAAACATCCAGCCCATTCAGTGAAACGATCTACGCAGCAAATTGCAAGAAATTTGGGACAGCACGCCTCCTGAAGGGTGCGCTAAGCTGGTAGATACAATGCCTGCCAGAATTAAAACTGTTATTATTAATAAAGGTGATATAACTAACGTGACCATAAGTCCCGTTTTGAACGGGACTGTCTCTATTTTCGCTACTCCGTCCCGGTGTTCCCGAGGAAAGCTTCGGTACGCCGAATTGTCCCGTTTTCACTTACAGAACGATCAACACAGATAAAAATTCAAAATCTATAATGCATATGAAGTAATACAGGTAAAAATTTTAAATCTCCAAGATCAACTTGGTGAAAGTTCATATAGTTCATAAGTTAATTACTTAGTACAAGTATTGAGAGAAAATAATTTGTCTACAAAAATTGGGGCATTTTGAGGCGACAACATCAACTGTAATTTCGGTGAAGTAGCTAGGCGAGGAGTCAATAACGTACGCAAAATAAAAATCATCTCTCGAAAAACCGTTAATAGCTATCGGATGTGGAGCCCATATCGTTCACAACGCAATCAAATTAGCTGCAGACGGCCTACCTGTAGACTTCTAATGTAGGTATAATAGTAAATATTTATTCGTTTTTTTTTTATATTTACATGGTTCAAGTTGAAGCACTAAATGAGTTTTGCAGCAAGACTGACACCGAATATCGAAAGATGCTGGGCTATAGCAAGACCAGATGGCTTGCACTAATGCCTGCTATCAAAAGAGTTTTGTAAATGTACGAACCATTGAAAACATATTACTTGAGCATCGCAAAATGTCCTATTATATTAAAAAACTTTTTTGAAAATCCGATGTAAGAACTATGGCTTTATTTCATGCACGCTCAGTCCGCAAGCTTTCATCAAGCTGTGTTAAAGATATAAGGGCAGAATATTTCGGCAATAGAAGCCGAAAATGAAATTAATCAACTCAAAGAAAATTACCTGAAAAACAGACTACTCAGTTTCTATTATATACAGTTCGTAGTTTGTTCAAAAAGTTGAAAGATAGCTTCGATATTGACGAAGAGCTTGTGAAAACTATAGCTAATAAAAGATTTAAAATATGACTGTCGCCGCAATTTTGACAATGTCCCGTTTTGATTAAGAATAAAAATAGTCAGGTTAGATCTAACACAGTTTTGATGAAGCGGCCGAACTATTTTGAACAGCGAATCTTAATGTTTTTTTATTAACAAACTTTTCACTAACACATCATAACGTCAATATAATGCAAAGCTTTACTACCAGAGGGTACATCATAACGTAGTAATATTTCATAGTATTTAAGTTAAAAGTTTATAGTTTGTTGCTCTTACCAATATTTTGCTTTAATAAAATAGTTTTGAGAGTGTTATTACTTTTATTTAAATATATTAGTTATAAAATTATGCCCGGCCGAATTTTTATGAGCCTGCGCTCGTATAAATACTCGATAGAAGTAAGGATTCAAGAAAATTTTAGTAAATTTCAAGTAAATTTAACTGAATTGAAATTGTGTTTAAACACGTCAAACGAAATTTAAAAAAACGACCGAATTTCATTCCATAATATCGATGCAGACCGTACATTTCACACAATGTACCACCTTCGTTATTAATTATATAAAATCTTAATTCAACCAGTCGAGGAGATGACAATTTGACGTGGCGTGAAGGCGAAACACTAAAACGTATTCAACTCAAGTTATCTGATACAGATGGACGTCGGATAGTGTCTATAAATTAATTATCCACTTATCGTTTCCTGTTTATTTTTAACCAGGTTGAATTAATAAATGATTTCGTGGTGCTTAACGTGTCAGTTATTGTACTAATTTGACGTAATTATGGTGAAAATTGTTTAGTCATGGAACCGCCCTGTCGTTGTTAGTCCCTTTTCTGTTCGGCCTTAACTGCAGCTGAAAGATTATATATTATTCTATATAACTGCCTTATTATTATTGTTATTATTATTACCTGGCGGGATTACGAGAACGTTTTTGTTTCGCCTGAATTACCTACGTGTCTTTTGTGGTATTCTAGGGTTCATAAATCGAGAATAAATATATTTTACCTAGACAGAGTGAGAATAGTCTACTTCACTCTTTGATAGTGGTCAAAGGTCGCAGTTTATGTAATCGTTATTATCCATAACAATAGAACCAACTACAATTTGTATAATGGATCTCTGCGCGTGTATCAATTTAGTGACGACGCACGGATCACATGCTACACCACTCGCAATTGTTACTAATACGCCACAATTACCAGCACGTATGTCTAGCTACATATGTTTCAATCAACTACGTACGTCATAGACAGTTAATGATTTGCCGAACAGAATGCAATTATGAAGTCACGTCTTAGTTTTATTGTATAATTTGGTTCATTGGCGTCTCGATATTTCTGTAAAATTTATTTCATTTTTGTTTAATTTATTCTGATTTTTGTTGAATTTATTTCATTTATTTTGATGGAAATATCACTTCCATTAAATGTTTTTCTGGAGAACCTTTTCATTACTCTGTCATAAGTTGACGGATTTGTATTGTACTAACTGTTATCCTAAAATGTGTTTTCGGCACGACACTGTTCAAATACGTCAGTTGATTGATTCATACGATTGTTACCTGTGACGCACACGCAAGGAATCATTATACAGACCATATATTAACACGTTTATGTGACCAACACACATAGGAAAGGAACAAAAGTTTACTAGATGTAGTACTAAAGTTTACTAGAAATAGTCATTAGAAGTGAGTACAAGTGAAATTACAGTATTCGTTATACCGAGCAGGTAATTAATGTACAATAGAAATACAAGTGGTTACAATATTGACCCTTGAGGAACTCCAGCATTGGTTGGTAATGTTCAAGATAAGCATCCATCAAATTCCATCTGCCAGGAAATACTTCATTACATAAAGCTGTAGTTTCAGATAAACAGTACGTAGTCCACTAGATTAGTAACTTGTTCAAAAGTAAAACGTATGAAGAAGTCTATTTATTGCTACGCGGTATTCCTGAAACTGTTTCACGGATTCACCTGCATTTGTGCCAAAGGTATTAAACCTTTTATAGGCCTAAAAATCAAAAATTATTCTTGATAAATTTAAATCGGCATTTTAAACATTACCTACTGATTTAGGGACTTTCATGCATTCTACAAAATTGCCTTATAGTCCATCGATTTTCTTCCACAAAAAAAAAAATTTTCTCGAGAAAAAATCTCAAAAAATTCACATGAACGTAAATAGGGCAGTAAAATCCAGCGATACCTTTGGATTTGTTCTAAATCTAGATGTTCTTTCGGTAGGTATGAAGTCCGAAGTTGTTATCATACTTTGAATCTGCATTTTTAAATAACTTTTTCAGATTTAGGAGAAAACCGATAATTTATTATTAAAGCGAAGATTGCTGTCGTTTTCAGTAGGTCTATTTACATGATATTCAATCAATTTTCGTTGATTTATAGACATTTGTATTTTCTACAAAATTCTCTTTGTCCATCCATCGATTTTCTCAAAAAAAAAAAAACTTTTTCTCAAGAAAAAATCTGAAGAAGGAACAATTAGGCCTAAACTATTTCCAAAGGAATTTCAATGTATGTAGTCAATATCTGGTAAAACTTAAACAAAAACATCAAATCATTATCTCAGTATTAAATATCGTCATGATAAGAACGTCGCTTATCATTAAATGCATAAAAATGCAAGGAAAATCATTGTAATATACCAAATTATCTAGAAAACCGATCTATAAAATGTAGGTCATATAAAATGTAAGTCCAAAAGTATTAACGTTCTACCTGATGTACCCCAAAGGTCTGTCTTTGGTCTCTTATTATTTAATAGTTTTATTAGTAATACATTGCTGTATAGGTAGTACAACATAAATAGTTTACTTTATGCAGATGATATAAAAATATATCTACAAATAGATTTACTATCACATTGCATGCATTTACATGACTGGAAATGAATGACTGATGTCTTCTAAAACTCCCTCTCAATGTGTAAAAGTGCAATGTTATGAGCTTCACAAGGAAAATGAATGACATAACTTACGATTTATACGCTGAATAACGTCTCTATAAATCGTCCTAATGTCCTTAGGGACCTGGGTGTAATTTTTGGCCCAAAGGTAAGATTTATAGATCATTATAATACAATCATAAAATAATCCCATGGATGTCTGGGATTTATGATATGAAATTCAAAAGATTTTACTTCCCATGACACGCTGAAGCTCTTATTTAACTCTTATGTTACAATAGGCAATTTGCATGATTTTTAATTATGTTGTCAAAACATTCTATAGGTCATTAAATCCGTACAGCGTTAAATTTACCACTTTTTGTGCAATAATAGACACAAAAGAAATAAATAAAATTTGAAATTATCGGCGCGCTTAAACACAAGAAATGCAAACGGCTGTCGCGTGACGTCACTGTATATTATTTTGTTGAGAGATAGATGGGCGTCTAGTGTAATTTCGTTAAATATTCCTTTTTCGGTGTGCGAAACTATTTATTATTATTAATATTGAACAACTGTGTGTACAATATGGCAACAGACAGTGGATTTGTGCAAAAAGACAATCTGATAACATGCCAAAGATTGATTCCTTGATCATGTTTTCCTTTCTAGGGGAAAATTCACAATTTATGGGTATTGAAATTAGATGAATTAAAACTGCAAGGTTAGTATATCTATATTTACCATTTCATATTTTAATGCGTGTTTATCTGAAAATTATTCATGTCAATAGTTTTATACAGTTTGTAGTTTTATAACATATCGTAAACGTCAACACCATTGACAACTAGTTCACCATTGGCAACTAGTTCACTTTCTGTCTGCTGAATAATTTGCAGCCGTCTGCGTTTCACCCCAGTTTCTCGCTCAGGTACTGGTTCTCTCTGGCAGCTGAAAATATGAGGTAGAATGCCCTTTTTCAAACTTAACCTCTGTACATTTCCAGCCAGTATGTATTGCCAGTAATTTTCCATGTCTTCCTCCAACTGTAAAAAAGATTCAAATGTAAATCTTATTTAAGTATCTATATCTAATGACCTCCAAAACCAACATTTTCTAAATATTCCATGCGGCAAGTAATATGAAAACAGCATACAACGTGATGCTGTTGTGTACAAGTGGTGTTATGTACAAATACATCCAAAACAAATAAATGTTATTAGGTACTCACAATAACAATAAAGCGGCGTCGAACTTGATTGCTTTATATTTTTCTTTTCATCCCTTTTCATTGCTACGCACCATTTCTTCCGCATCCTTTCCTCTTTGGGTACCGAGAAGAACAATTTGTCGGGCGTTGATGCCGTATTATCAACCGTACGATGCAATACATATAAAATTTGTGTTTTATCGGCTCCATACCGTTAGGCACTTTATAACACGCACTTGTTACAGATTTTACAAACTGTTAGCACTAAACCAAATCAAAACAGGGACGATTGGGATAATTTCCCATACAGTGACGTGGACCAATCAGACTAGCGTTTTAGAACACGTGACTTTGTTTACCTAAATGAGTGAATTAATTTTATTAATTATGCAATAACTACAGATTTTCATGAAATATGACTATAATATTCTTCTTAAGTACTTATTATATGGCAGATAAAATATATTTTCAGGCGTATAGAAGTTTCATGCAAATTGCCTATTCGTGTATGCGTATATAGTGCGAGTTCCCATTTATCAAATGCAGTGCGAATATATCGAGAGGATACAAAGAAAGTCCTTGAAGTATCCTCGATTTCGGATAGATGATGTATATCCTACATACTCGTATACTAGATATGACCACAGAATTTATTAGATTCAGTTAACGTCATATCATTAGGAAATAGGAGAACAACGCATTCTATTATATTTCTTCATGAAATTATTAATTATTGGGTTGATAACCTCTCAATGTTGAAACAGATTAAGTTAAATGTACCCAGAACCACATCCCAATTTCCAAATACATTTTATTTCCAAACGCTACGTATCCATTTACTTCAGTCGTCCCCAATCTATCAAATGTTTGCAAACTACCCACTAGTGCAAGATAACGTGGATATTTTTTGTTGTACCATTTGCATAAAATAAAAACTCATTTTATAACACAAAACGCCTAATATAGAAAAAATACCTATATTGGTAACTTCCTATATTGCAATGTAGTATGTTTCTGCTCCTCTTATTAATAATAATAGTATTTTTTATGAATATATAGTTTCCTGTAGTTATTGCAGTTTATGTAACTAATTGTATTAGGTATATAATTAGTTTCCATATTAATTATAATTTTATATAGTTAGAGTATAAATTTATTGTAATTGTAACATTTCTATGGTGTAACCTATGATTGGAAATGTCTAATTTATGTTGGGTAGCTGTATTCTAATAAATAAATAAATTACAACTAGTAACAATAATTATAATAAGTTATTTTTTCAAAAGCTAAAGAACATTTCTCTCTTTAACATATTTTAGAACTAAAATGCATCTTTTTAATTTTGATATTGATATTTTTTTCAAAATAAAACAAAAAATTAAAAGCAATATATCCATTATTATATTACCTTTTCCAAATAGCTTTTAACATCAAAGTTTTAGTTGTTTTCTATCATACGAAAATCAATAGCTGTAGCATTAAAATGTCTATGATTTATCATTAAAGAAACGTCAAAAAACATTTTTGGCCTATGGCAGATCTCAAATTTATAAAACTGCTTTATTTATTTTAATTTTCTTTTGAAATATCAAAAAGACATAATACAGACCTGTATTTTTTACTTAATAGATATATTATTATGTACCATAAATAAAATTACTGATATATAAAGAAACATTTAGAATAAACATATGTTTTAACGAAGAAATAAATTACCATTGAATATTATAAAATCAAAATGGCGTTAGCGGCGTTAATTTCTTTATCCAGCTTTAGGGGGAAAAAATACGATACAATTTAAACGCATATTTCATCCCTAAGTTTGACTTAAATATTATTGTTGAAATTAAATTAGTGTGCTAAAAATTCTAGGTAATAAAAACAATATTATGAAAAATAGTTAAAAATATGAAATCTTTTTCACATTTTCAAAAGAAGTCTTATATAAATAAAAAATAAAAATAAAACGGATAAAGAAACAAACCTGATTAAATTAAAGAGTCTAGTTTTATTCTTTATGCTAGTTTTGGTCTATAACATGTATTGTTTTGAGTTTAACCCTTTCTTAAAATTTGTTTAAAGATTCTTTCACACTGTGTTTAATTTTCTATATAAATGCAGCCGATTTTGCGATATAATTGAATGGTGCTTTATTATAGTATTCATTACCACACAATTAGTGATGTAATACACAATTGTAGCTTACTACAATTTTTCATGAATATATTTTTTACTTATATCAGAGAAAAATGTAATGAGAATTATATATTAACAATATCCAAATCAACAGGCTTCTAGTATATATTTTGTGTATTATCTTAACAAATCAATCATCAATTAGATTATATACATAATTATATACATAGGTCTTATCGTAGCGGTTTAATTAAAAGAAAGTAAAATTGGCTTTGTTTGACTTTTTTCTAACATAAATATATCCCCACATATATGCAGTGGCTATAATCAATAATGAATTATGTTTCGTTAATTAATAGGCAATTGTCTTCTTATTATTTGACTGTTTTCCTATTTTATATACAACTCTATGTTCTGTGTTATCTGTGTATTTTTTAACTGCAAATTAAATCAAAATATATAAAATCTATGAAACACTGTATGGGAAGACAGCTTTTTCATTAGGTATACAAGATACAGATACAAATATTTGATAATACTTCTGTTGGTAAATATTATAATTTTAAGGTGTGTTACAACATGACAGAACAAAATGTAACTGATTGAAAACTATGACAGAAGTTCGTAAGGAATTTCAGATAAAAGAAAAAAATTAGTTATCAATTTTAAATATGGAGGTGTATGAAGGAACAATATCGCTTTTGGGGCAAACATGTAATTCAGTAGAGTGGTTTAGAGAGAAGAAAATATGGAATAAGGCACACAAACAATTACAATAAAGTAATATAAATAAATAATAGAAATGATATTACCTCAAGAAGATGAAAGATATTACCTCAAATTGTGTATGGTGTTTCATTTTATGCATTTTTCTAATACAATAAAAATAAAATCTGCAATAATATCTGTAATATTAATAAATAGGTTTATTTAAATGAGGAATGAGTTACAAAATTATCAAATTTTGATATATATGTATGTATTATTACCCAAAAAAAGGGGCAAGTAAAAGTGTGTCGCCTCATTAATAGAAAAAATGTCTTACTGGTTTAAATTGAATATCTAAATACACAGAGGAGGTTGACTCAAAAATTGTGTTAGAGAAGAGAATAAAAACTATCTACCATCCAAATAAATCAATAGTTATGACCAATTTGAATAGAATTGGAACACAAGAGCAAGAGCAAGGGTAAGTTGCCAGTGATGGGGACAATATCATCAATATAGATATATTATAAATATCATATAGTGTCATAGATAGAGAAAATATAATAGAATATATAATAGCACATAATAGTAGCTCAATTCTTGACAATTCCTATCAAAAAATTTGTCATTAAAAACAGATAAAAATCCCATCAGATTAAAAAAATGTATTACTCATAAATTTAGGTATAATATAAATTAATGTTGTGTCTGTATATACATTTAGTTTTTGCTTGTACAGTTTGTAGAATATAATAATTGAAATAATCATTATGAAAAAATGATCTCGAATTTTATGTAATTCAAACAAAATACAAATAGAATTTATATTAAAATTTAATTATTAAATCTAAAAATCAATTAGAGTTAGTTAAAACAATAAACATATTGTACATACCTATATATTTGTTTTTATTTGTAAATGCGATACGGCATAATATTCATATCATTTTAATTTAAAAAACGCACTGTATTTTATCTAATTTAAACAAATTATATATGACGAATAGGCCTATTGAGACAATATGACTTTCAAAATATATTTATACACAAAAAAATATTTAAAATAATTGCAACTGTTTGTAGTTTCTAATATAATGTATATAAGGTTAAAACAAAATAGCAAGAGACTATTACCAAAATCGTCGCAACTAATTATTTAAGTGTAACCTAACTTTTATTCTTTTAAACATAATTTCTCAAAGTTTTTTTATAACATAAAATAATTTACACCAAAAATACACTGTATATTTTAATTATATGACCATTAGGTACTAATTACCCCCTACTAATTACTTATTATTGATACGATATTATCAGTTCTAACCCCTAGACCAGTTCTAACCCCAAACGAGACTAGTAATTGCTACAGTATATTGTCTTTATTTTATTTATTAAAAAAATTATAATTCAACTTTGTTTCAGAGAAATAACCAGTTTGGTGCAATCGTGTTTTGACGCGTCTAAAAATATGTTCGCAATCTAGTCAATAGGGCCCCAATTGGGTCATAAAAATATTCATAGCGACAAAGAATCTTACCCGAGCTTTATTTGTAAACTGTATTGGGCAATATAATAATTGAGATCATTATAATGAAGAAAATATATAGACTTTTATTTAATTTAAACGAATTAGGCGCAAAATTTTGTGAATAATAAGATGTGCGTTGGAAAATGTATTCAAATTTTCGGACTACCAGAATTTTAGAAAAGTGAAACAGGAGTGCAGGGGTTAGTTGCCAGTGATAGAGAAAATGTAATAGTATAGTTCTATCTATATAGATAGAATTTTAATAATGCAGTCTAAAAAAATCAATAAAAATGCAGAGCACAGAAAGGTTTAGTTTTATTTATTTATTTTTTTTATTTTTAATACTCTATTTTTTGTGCTGTAAGTGTTTTTTATAAAAAAATCATTACTCAATCTAATTATTTTAGTCTGAGTTAAAATAAAAAACAGTTTGAGTTACACTTTGTAAATAATAGACCGTATTGAGACAACAGAACTTCAAAAATATTTAAAGTAGTAGCTATTGTTTCTAGTTTTTAATATAAACTATAAGTTAAAACAAAATATAAAAACAACACAATACTTTAAGGGTAACAGTTTAATTTTTTATTGGCTCACAAACACAATGTTTTAATTTTTGAACATGATTATTCAATGTTTTTTAATAACGTACAATTTAGAACAAAAAAACTGTATTTTAAATATTTTAAATGTATTTTATCTGTCTGATAGGTGCTACTAATCATAATCATTATTATAATATCTCAATTTCAACCCATAATAATCCACAGGCGTAATTAATGAACCCATTTACGTGGAGTTAATCGTTAGCTGAGTAGAGTTAATAGACTGGTTTCATTTTACTTAACAATCTTATCAAAGTTTACTTAACAAGTTTAATGTGATTTTAGAGAAATTATCGCATGGCTCTATCGTCTTTTGGCGCGTCAAAAAATATTTTTGCAATCTGGTCTAATAGGATCCCAATCGGGACATAAAGGCGTTCAAAGCGACAGATCATCTTACCCGAGCTTCCAGTCTGATGTCCGGCTAGCCCCAAGACCGCCGCCGGCGACGGCGCTCCATTGGCGTTCATGCTGGCCGCCGCCGCGATGTTGTGGGGCAAGAAAGCCGCCGCCACGGCCGCCTGGGCGTTGAAGTACGCCATCCGGCTGGCCGCCATCGTCATGTGGTGGTGGTTGAAGCCGTGGTCCGACGGAAAGCATGTCGGCGCCTGGAGGTGCCTCTGCGGGTACACATTCGGCGTGATCGCGGACACCGCCGCCGTTGGGGACCTGTGCTGGCTGTCACTTAAACCTAAGAGTTCCTGGATCGCGAACGGCGACCTCTGCGGCATCGTCTGCGACGGTTTGTTCAATATACTCGGTGCGGTAACGTGGATGGTGTTCTCTAAAGTTTCATTGTTCATTTTTTCGATGTGATATTGAGGAGATGTCGGCGCGCAATTGAACTGATCCGGCCGGTTGCCGTCGGAACCGAACTCACTTACACGTCTCCCATTTCCCGCACTCTACGCTCTTGAATTTTTCGTTGTTATGCGTCGCCACACTAAATGAGCCGCCACCAGGCAAGATTCGAGACCACCTAAGCCACTGATTGGGTTACTAGCAGTTCGATTTTTGGCGCGGTTTTTATTGGGGTTTATACAGAACCTTACATGGCCAAATATGAGCGTAAACTGACTATTTCAATTTGGAAAACCAGTTCGTAGGTCTCTTGCGGACAGAGATACTCCCTAATATTCAAGTCAAAAGGACCCCTTAAGGTGGGCGTGGCGAAGCCGCTACCAATACTCTCTCTGAAAAGCTCGTCCTTATTGGCATGTCGCACGGCCCGCATTCTCGCCCGTAAACTCTCCGGCTCGAAGGACCAGAATGGCGGCGCCGCGGGCGCGTCAGGCGGAGTTGGCCGTTGAATTGTTTCGGCGGCCGAGGCTCTATCGTAGGCGTACATGGGGGCCGGTTTCGCGTGCCCTTCGTAACAATTACTGTCAAATAGCTTACATGCTTAATTAGTAACGATGTGTTCAATTATCATAATTGGACGCAATTAATTGGCTCTGCTTTTAGGTCATGACACAAAATAGTGTTTTAATCATCTAATTAATGTCAAATTATTTTTGTTTCCCAATGGAATTATTTCGTAGTAGATTTTAATTTATTTTGATGCGTTGCGTGTCGTCCGGTTTGAAAAATGTTTACGCGTCCCGGCGAGGTTTCTGTTGATCGTTTATTAGCGTGTGGTGTCGACTGATTGGGCCTGATTTCGTGACAGGTTTGATAAAAATATGTAATATACTGCCCAACACTAGAATTGCTCATATATTATAACATAGAAACCATCTACAAATATACAGAAAAAAAAACAGAACGATTTAACACCCTACATTAGGTAAATAAACAAAACATGTATCGGTACTTACATTCATAATATTTCAAAATGTTATTTCGAATATTAATAATCATCCATACTCATATTTCACCCAATTTCTTCTTTAATTAATGATAAATAATTAAAGAAGGAATAATAATTTTTTTTTCATGGGCTGGGCTGTCATTCATAAATATCTGTGAGGAAAGTTTTATCTAAAATGTACTCGTATATGTAAGAAAATATCTAATTTCATATTTAGAATCTCTCTTGTATAATTCACACAACTGAGAAACTGAGAGGTAGAAATATAGCAACCAGTAGATAGCATTACTGAAAAAATTGTCTTATTTGAATGAAATAAAATATATTTATACAAATAAAACAAATATTTTTATGAATAAAATCAAAAAGTAACATTTCTTATTTCAATCAGATATTTATCTATAATAAATATATGGTACCTACCTCCTTTAATTTTAATTTATCATATTTCACTTCAATTTCGCTTTCTTTTGGTTGTCGACTAATTAATATATCTACATATCCTTATACATACATAATCGTGAATTTCTCCGAAATGTAAAATGCATTTTTTTTTATTTAATAACTGACAACTCAATAAAGAAAAGTGAAATATAGTTAATTCCTACGGTGGCAACAAACCAAAAGTATTTACATATATAATTTTAATACAGGTACCTATACCGTTTCTTTTTATTTATCGGTGTTGTACTAACTTAAGTTTTTTTTTTTGAACATTTACAAATGGAACGCAGCATACTGAAAAAACTAAAAAATATATGATACTTCGCGTGTCTTATATTTCCCAGGATTTCGCGCAATTAAATCGACATAAAAAAGTATTTACTCATACGTTTCGGTTTGAATAATCATCCTCAGAGAAACCACACTACATACCTACAAGTCGTAATGTGGAAGCAAGTAAAAGACGTAGAATAGACGAAAATAAAACAGTTAAGCGTATAATGTAAGATCCACAAAAATAGTTCATAAAATTGTCTGTAGTTTATTAATAATTGTAATTTCTCTGAAGATGCTTATTGAAACCGAAACGGAACAATAAAAACTTCTTTATTTCAGTTGAATTTAGTCTATTTATGTGTTTATATTCATGTGTTTATATTCATTTATATTCATCATCAGTCATTTATAAGCCTATCACAGCTTTTTGATTTATGTAGGTATGTATCATCAACCATATTTGACAGAACTGTAACTAATGTGTCAAATAATAATCCTTGCCATTTCAAAACAATAAGAGAATTAAAAATTAATGCCAGGTCCATTTGTATGTCGTTTTTAAATAAAATATACTATACACACTATAGCAAAGTAAAAAATTAAAAATTCTGCTAAATTCCAAAGTTGATTCCAAGTTAGTTGTCAGTATTAGTTATCTTTTTATTGTGTCCTAATAAACCAACAGCATAACAACAACCACTATCATTTATGAATTCCTAGGGCTTTGTTGTTACTTTGCTATTACTCACGTCATCATAATCTGACTGAATTCTCGGAAATATTTAACAAGTACCATACGTCTGACTTACTTTATAATAAAATATTATTACAGATAGTGTCTAAGTGTTACTATTGAGTACACGAAACTATTCCAAAACATATACGAAGGAGTATAATTTTGATAGAAATTATTTTCTTCTTCTGTCGCAACAAAATGGTATCATTATTGTGTAAACAGTTGTTTAAGTGACAGCAAATCTTGAATACTGCATTACTTTACTTTATTTGAAGTAAATTTTATATTTTATTATTAAACAAATAATTAATATTTATTATTAATGTTTAACAGTCATCTTTAGTAATTATATATTATTTAGCATGAGGAAATATTTTTAAATCATTTCTTTGTTGGTATTTGGACAATTTTTTATTAGATTTTCAAAACATTTTTTTGTGAAATGTTAAAAATTACAAGACGACAAGCAATACATCTACACATAAATAAATTAAATTTCATCCTATATGAAAGTACAGGATGAAATTTCATATAGGGTCGTTCAAACCTAAGGAAACGGCAGAGCATGTTAATCATTGGGATTCTGCAAATCCCGATATATTCTGTAATCCCGAAAACCCGAATCGGTTTTCTGATAAATTTGAGAAAATTTTTAACATTTTCAACTTTCTTCAAATGTTTTTTTCTATTCTAATAACTAATTTACTAACCGTAAATTGAAAATGCGACGGTCAGAACTGTATTATTTACGATTTCACATACGCGTTTGTTCTCGTTTGATCGCCATATCCTAACAATTTTTTTGAGTTTTTGGAATACTTTTGAGTACTTACATAAAAAACATACCAACTTAACTAATCTGATTTGGCAGACATTGCACAGTAAACAGGCAAAACTAACTGAAGGTATCTTGGCTCTAGAATATACTTGATTAACATTAACATGAAATATATTTTAATATTGTCAAACTTTTTTAGATGAACATGAATATATATATATATATATATATATATATATATATATATATATATATATATATATATATATATATATTTTTTTTTTTTTTTTTTTTTTTTCGATAAAGAATATACATAATTCAAAAAACATTATCGGTTGCACAGAATATAACAAGCCCTTATTGCAATTTTAGAATTAAAAATTGACACGTTTATGTATGTCAACGTCAGCCAATAATAAAATTTCGCAAGTTTGCAACTAACCTCATTCACCGAAGTAATTTAAAATTTCCTCAAAGACCCGATGGAATATTCAAAACATACGAAATCGTCTTAGCGTTACCACTTAACGAGACGTTTAATAATTCCTCCCCTCGGAACTTTACATTAATACGCAAACAAATTTCTTTTGAGACTGGCCCAAGAGCGGATTAAACTTTTTGCCCACGAATGCCCATAATCGCGAATTATTTCGAACAGGAAATCCACTCAGCAGTCCCTTTTCTGAATTGCCGCTAAATTTAAATTAATATTACGCCGTTCGGTTCAAGTATAAAGCGAATTTCTTAATATTAAATGTATTGCTATTCATTTCGACTATTTCGACGTTACATTCGAACAAAATCGACAATTTAGGAGTTGGCTAAAATACGCCCGTAGATGCTGTATTCGCCCTCGCGACTAAAATTAATTCCTCGGATAGGGTAAACGGTCCCGTGTCCCGTTCTCTTGTTTGAAAACGGTTGAAATAAGGGTTGCGGAAGTGTGGGTCAAGTACACCGAAATCCCGATTGTGAATGTAGGGCTTAACTCTTTCAAGTACCTACAGAATGTTACAAATTCCATTAGTTAGTGGTTCTGTGCACCATAATTTAGATAATTGCTGTTACTCCCGCCAGCTACCATCACCAGTGATTCAGTTAAAAATAAACCATCATCAAATCTTCTATTGAATCGGTGATGATAATAGTGAAAGCCAGTTTTTAATAGACCATTCTAGTAGAATTTTGAACGAAACTGTTTTTGAAGAAAATTGCTACAAATTTTCTTCAAAAAAAAAGTTTAGTTGATCAAGTTGGCGTCACTTGATGATCAAACGTTTTGTGCTGGTTATTATCATGTTCTGCGAATATTCTGGCAAGTGTGGTAGCCTTTGGATCATTGGGCTGAGCAAGACTATTCCTCCTTATCCACTTACCGTCAGGGATCGAAATTCAAAAATTATTAGATTTACAAAAATACTTCTTCCCTCTTCAAAGCGTTTCAAATTCTCACTGAATTATTCTTAATTATATTATCTATATTTCGTTGTAACAGTATTGTCCATCCGCTGTTTAATAAGAGTTATGTATTTTTTACGGACTCACATTTTATATCTTACCATTTTTCCTTTCCTTCTTTTTGTGTGAAAGACTAAGAATCTCATACGGACCTTATCACTTCACCGATGAAAATTGAAGTTTTTAACAAATCTCGACATTTTCAATCTTAGAGACCATTGCTTATTGATTTGAAAGAAATTAAGAAGATCGTAGACCTATCCCTTTAGATCTGAATCAGTAACGGTAGATGGTAGAAATGATATTTATTTCAGTAAAATCTTCAGGATTTCTACCAATCTGGAAAATCTGAAGAACCTGAAAATCGGAGTCCCAAAATTCAAAAATTCAAAATTCTGAGAAGTGTTAGAGAATATCAGTCATCAAAAAGTCAGAGAATTTTTATCATAGTCGGGAATTTTTTAGGTAATTAAGAATTATTGAATCTTCGGAGATATTTCAAACATGCATCTATGAAGGTGATATGAAAAGAAGAATAATTACATGTTCCTTTCAGTGTGTATTCTAAAAGTGTTTCTATTAAGTGTCTTTATTAAGTTTATTTCTTTATTGAAGTTTATTTCTTTTTGATTAGTAGAATTCCCTTTCATAGCTCAAATAAAATACTTATTATAGGAAAAAAATCTACTCTGGTCAATAAGTCAGTGAATTTTTGATATTTGAATTTTTTAAATTAAACTTTATCAAGGAATTTGATTTTCATATTTTGTTGGCAACCTGGTTTTCTGTATTACATGGTCCGAGTATGTATGAAATATACGACAACTTTTAAAGTGCCCTGGACGATGTCAGATTCAGAATTATCATTACTTTGAATTTTGTATTGTTTTTTTTCTTTCCCTTCATCCCTTCACATTAATAATGAAATATGTACATTATTTATGGCATATAATAATTTTTGAAAAATAATGAAAATTGAAAAGTTTTATCAGAAAGCAGCTATCCAATATTTATTGTTTTTATTATCATTTTTTATATGTATTCTTCTGTTAATGGCAAAATTATTTTTAACAGGAAATCAATTTTCCGCAAACCCCAAAAATATGTGACTCACATTTAGAAATCAAGTTGTCATCGTCAGGAGACGTTTAATACTGAGGTTTCTGTAAATAATTACAATTTCACATTTTCTCATTTATTCCTTAATATTTTTGAACTACTGTCAGCACCTCCTCCTTGCAAGTAGATTTGTAAGATGTAACTTATTATTATAAAAATTATTACAATTTCTTTATTAAACAAATTCTTAGTAATTTAGTTTACAAGAAAATTTTTTCCATTTTATAATATTCTTGGTGTAAAGTATTGTACTTAATAGCATCTTTTACAGTTAGAATTTTAAATTTATTTGATTATATTTCTTTGACTTCTATTTATTCTTAGTAACTATTTGTGTATACAAAATTGCTTTTTTAAATCCAGTACTATTATTCCTAGAATTTAACGATTATTTATTAAACAATGAACGGGTAAATGGCATAAAAATAGATGAACATAGTTATTAAAAACTAATAAATGAAATATTTAAAATTGTTTTTCAAAAATAATAAATTTTTGTTAGTAAGTGGCACAAAACCAAAAATCATTCAGTACATTTAACATGTATTTATCGGGTTTTCAGTCATTGATATATTATTAATACAAATAAAAACTTGAAAATAATTGAAATAAACATCTCCTTTTGGTGCAATTGTTTTGGTGATCGCTATATATATAGCCAAACCTGTAACAGCATTATATATTATTGATATTACCGTGTAATATGTTTTTTTTTTCTAATACTTATTGTGCCCTATAATTAATTTCAAATTACGATCTTCTGGTTTTTTTCATTTATATAGGATATCTGTAGATATCTTGGAAATAATTTAAAACAGCGTTATAACTGTAATCAATTTAATTCTATATAGAACGAATTCGTATGAGAATACATTATATTATGGGACCCAGCCTGCTCGAATCAGTTAACTGCAGGAATCATTCCTGAAAACTTGCATTACAACATTTAAAAATCTGATTGCACTGTACTTGACAAACAGCGCCTGCAACGCCTCCTCGTTGAATAGAGTTTTTCCACTTTTCAACAGTAATAAAACCGTAGGAAACGGTCAGGAAGACACTTTAAGAGAATCAACTTAAATGCAATTTTCTAGGTTTTTTTTTCTGGAAGCTTTAACGTTATTGCCATTTTTTTAAAGTAATAGTCCTACGTAACAGAAGCATATTCGTAAAGTAGTTTCTCTTTAAGCCTTTGTTTTGCGGTAAATTTTACCTTGGAATGACTATCGGAGTTTTTAATTATTATTATTATTTATTACATACATTGTTGTATTATGGTAGTATTAAAAAAGGTGATAATTTAAAGAACCCATCCTGATTGTCCACCAGTTTTCAAACTAATAACGTTTTATCTAGGTTATATATAAAATTCAAGGAATTCTTTATGTCCCTAATTCATTAAGCTCAGTTTATTGGTCGTGAAGAAAGTTCTTAAAGATTTATTATTCGTAAAAAATATAGCCTAAATCAATTAGGTTGTTCTTTAATTACCTCTTCTATATTTATCTTTGCTAATTCCAGTTTTCGATTCCCTAGATTTGTGATGTTGACATATATCTCTTAAATGACGCTTTAAGAAATAATAAATACCTGTAAGGTCTTGAGACTTTGGAGGATATAAATCGGTGATCATCTACTAATCGAAATTATACGAAAATAATAGTGCATATGCATCGCAATTAATATATGTTTTTTTTAATTTTTATAGCCAGTTCAAATAACTTATAAAAACTAATTTAACTAAAACTTAACTGTATAAAAAATTAACTGTAACACCAAACAAATGCAAGTAATATGGGAAATTAAAATAAAATGTCACTCCTATTGTCATCGTTAATCGTTTTGAAATATTTCTTTTCAATTTGTATTTCCTATGAAAATATATACGATCTATATACAGCATGGCGATAAAAATTTGATCATTTTTTTTTACGACGAAAAATTTGAAAATTAAGAGGGTGAATTTAATTTACGACAATTTTCCTAATAGTTTTACTAATAAAAATGGAATTTATTTCAACATGCATTTTGTTGTTTCAACCACTTCTTATTTATTTAAACATATATTTCTCTCTGTATACTTTTTAACACTTACCAACATCGCAATGTATTGGTTAACTAACTATAACTATATATAACTAATTATAACTATTAATTAACTATATATAACTAACCCCACAAAATAACCCTTGAATGTTTTTGATCATCACCACTATATACATTCGCCTATTTTTCGCAAGGGCATTTTCGTTAAGAAAATTGCATAATCGCAGTTTTGCATTAATTTGCTAAGTGTCTATGTAGCAGGGAAAAAAAACGACCCGAAATATTAGAAGAAGACGAAGCCGGGCGAGGCCCAATGGAATCGAGGCCTTGCCTACTGCGGTGAGAATTTTTAATTATCCCAGCCCACACGGCTTTGTTTTTGCGTCTGTGATTTGAAAAGTTCTTTAATCTGAATGTGCTCGCGAAATAAGGGAAGGGTTATATTCAAAGATGGCTTGATTCTGATAGGCATATGCGGTTTAGGAATCATTAATATTTTTCCTAGATGCGTATTGTCTGGCAACCGAACCAAGTGGGTTTTAATTAAGACAGGTAATTTCAATAATTAAAATGTTTGCAGTTAGTTACTTGTTATTTTTTAAATTCACATCGAGTCAAGTCATCAGTGAGTAACGTTGCCTCTAATTGATGACAATTATTTTTTGATAAACAGTGAAGCAGTTCATTATTAAATCATGATATCTGCCTAAAGGGAGGGTAATTCATTTTTTACAGGTCAACGGATAAAATCAAAGCAGTAAATTAGATCGTATGTGCTATTTTTCAATACCAATATACTGCAATACCAACTCTACAACTGTTACGAATTATAGGGTCTTTTAATAGGAACACGGGGACGCTCGAAATTTGTTAGGTTATAGCGGCCATGTTGTGAAAACAACATCTGGTAAATCTGTTATTAATTGTTCGGTAGTGTATGACAAATCATCATGGAAGGTTATAGCGTTCAACAACCTGTGCAAATCATCAAATTTTATTTTCAAAATCAGTGCTCCCAATTTTTATACTCGCCACAACCATCCCGCCGAGTCAACGTGTGGTGGCCAAATTCTAGTCAACCGGTTTGATTAATAATCAGCCAACACCCGTACGTCACCGAAACGCAAGATCTGCTGAAAATTTCGCTGATGTGCGTGAGAGTATACGGAAAAACCTGAGACAGTCAATTTCTCGTCGTTGACACGAACTTGGCCTTTCTGCGACTTCTACTTGGCGAATATCGCGTCGGGACATGGGTCTACACCCGCATAAAATCCAACTGATCCAGGAACTTAAGGTAAACGACCATAGGCAAGGCCGTGTGTTCGCTGATGGGCTCTGGAGCAGTTGGAAATTGACCCAAATTTTGCCAAAAAAAAATCATCTTTAGCGACGAGGCCCGTTTTTGGATGAATGGATATATGAACAAGCAAAATTGTCGGGTTTGGGACGATACCAATCCACACGAGATACACCAATATCAAATGCACCCCAAGAAAGTCACTATTCGGTGCGGATTTTGGTCTGGCGAAATCATCGGTCCGTATTTCTTCCAAAACGAAACTGGCATTGCCATAACCGTAAATGGCTAGCGCTACAGATCGAAAATAAGCAACTTCCTGTGGCCTAAACTAGATGATATGGATACCGACGACATGGTCTTCCAACAAGACGGCGCTACGTGCCACACAGCGCTTGCCTTGATGGATATTCTGCACGAGCGATTTGATGGTTATCTCATGGAACTGGCCACCGCGATCGTGCGATTTAACGCCTTTAGACTTCTTCCTTTGTGGCAATCTTAAATCGCAGGTCTATGCAAATAAACCACAAACAATTGATGCTCTCAAGGTCAACATAACGAACGCCATTCAGCAAATTCAGCCAGATTTATGCGACAAAGTCATCGAAAATTTGACCTCCTGAATACGTACCACCAAGCAAAGCTGCGGCGGACATTTAAACGATGTTATATTCTATACTTAATGCTATAAAATGTTAATGTTATTTCAAAAGAAAAAAAATTGAGTGAATATCTCACACACAACTTGTTTTATTTACGTTTAAAAATCAAGCATCCGTATTGAAAGATCCTATACTTACGTTATTCATTTTTCGTGTTATTAATTTATTTCAGTCACAACAACGCATATATTTGGTAAACTGGGTCATTGCATTCTTTCTCGTCATTAGCAACTGGAGAGTGTCAAGTATGTAGTGTCAATATTGTTCAGTTTTATATTTCAGTTCTTGATTGATCTGTCAAATTATTTAGTGAAGAAATTAAATTATTTTAGGTGTCATAACATTATAGTAAATTAAAAGTAAATTAAATATATGGTTAGTATTCATCTTACCATATCTGAGGTACGCAATTTGAGACAAGGAGTACCACAAGGTTCTGTGCTCAGTACATTACCGTTTGTCTTGTTCATAAATGACCTCGTCAATTATATTACTATTGAATTAGTATATTTGCTGGTACAAAAGATACAAGATGATATACTACCACAGGCAGTAATGTTAGTGGTCACCAAAATCGCTCCCTAGTAGTTTAATCGAAAGGTGTAGGATGAGGTAGGGCCTTTTCCCGCATAAACTATTCGCATCTTAAAGACTCGCTTCTTCTGAAAAACGGGTAGAATTTCAGCGTACAAAAGACTGATGTATAATCAAAGAAGAGTAGAAGAATTGAACCTTGAGGTGACTATATTCTTGAGATGACCCCAAAGAGGTCGACTGGGTTAAGTCAGGGAAATAAGGTGGCTAATCTACACCTTTACCGTCAAACTTAGAGTAATGTAGTGCTATTAGTGGTCACGAAAATCGCTTTCTAGTAGTTTAAAATCGGAACTTGTACGATGAGGTGGAGCCTCTTCCCGCGTAAACCAAAAGCATCTTAAAAATTCACTCCTTCCGAAAAACGAGTAATATTTCAGTGTAAATAAAAAAAAGAAGAATAAAAAACTAGACGATATTTTTTAAACTGATATAATAATTTTAATTGTTTATAAATAAAAATAATGCTGTTTAATGTATGTAGCTAACCGAGTAAATATATGTTATAGGGTGTATGTAGACATTTTTCTCCAAAGTTTAATACAATGTGAGTATATTATATTATACTTTACCTGTATAGTTAAAACGCGTTATTAACTAGAATTTAAAAGAAAATATTATATATTACAATAAAATGTATGAGTTCGTTCACTTTAGTCCTTAATCCACGCACGATTTGGTAATAACATTTGAATTCTGTTCTCGCTGTTTTTGAATTGTTGGACTCTTAGTTTAAATCGATAATTTTTGGAACACCACGTATGTATTTAATATCTAATTTGGTTTCATCAGCTGCCGCACGTTCATTAAGTTGCTAAAGACTTATCTGGGAGTGCGGTCCAATGAGATACTGATGTTTTTATAGTTCCTTAAGTTTTTAGATATTTTGCCTTATGGATAACATCATGAACAATAGACTCATCGCTAATCGCAACTTTAAGTGGACTTGTGGAGCCTCTTTAGTTGCATCAGATTTTCGTATGCGAATTGCGCCTTGATTTCCCATTTTGGGAAATAGACAGTGAATTAAATATGTCAGTTATCAGTTGTTTTTCATTTTGTGTTTGTGTTTGGCTCCCTGAGTTAGGTTCCTCACTGATTTCAAAGATTTTCTCATGTTTATCGCTCATGCATTTCCTGCACAATTTCATCAAACTGGTTGATTTCTGCTTCAATTGGTAAAATATATATATATATATATATATATATATATATATATATATATATATATATATATATATATATATATATATTCCAGGTTCTTTAGCTTGGATTTTAATTGCCTATTTTCTGTACATAGGCTTTTATTTTTCTCCTCTATGTTAGTTATTTTATTTTTTAACTCACTTTTCGAACTCATCCCGTAGATTTTTAGAACCGTAGCCGATATTTGCAAAGCAAAGGTCTCCAAAAAGTCCTTGTCGATAAGACAGTCCTTGATTACTTCTTGCGATATTTTTCTAACATCAGTTTCTTGTGTCTTCATGCTGGGATTTCTTATACGCTGAATACGCAGGAATATTAAAAAATAGTTGAAATATTTATAGGTAAATAAACTAAATCACATTGGAATATACACGAAAAATTATATAAAGAAGAGCTGACAAGTTATTCACTAAACATCAAAACAGCCTCCAGCTCTATCAAACTATGTACTATTCATTTCATCGCTATTTGCCAAATAAAAAACTCTCTCATCTTGCCGATAAACGGAACAGTCTACCTAGGCCTATCCATAAAAACAAGGCAGTTTTTGAGATTTTTTATTTGGCAAATAGCGATGAAATAAACTATACATATGTATACTCTTACTGAATAATATTATAATACCAAGGTCGTCGCGTGTGCTCGCTACTTACAGTGCTCTCTACACTAGCTATGAACATACTGGCTAAATTAAATTATTGGCTAAATTAAAAAAAAGTATGAGAGACTAGGAAGTCTGTCATCCATTACATCCGTCTCATTTTTTTTCTTTAACGGTAGGAGGAAACAAAAATATGGCGTATTAACAAAACCCACTGGCCTTAGCTTACACGACATAATAAGGAGGGTATTACATCGCCGATTGTTCCTTGATTTCTAATTTAACACAAAAAAAACACGTCAATCGTCGACGGCAGGACAATCGTAAATTTTCGAGCCGAAAACTTTCTCTCATTGTTGCCTACTGCGAATTACTCCTTGAATGAGTCCAGATATGTCTTATTCCCGTGATTCGTATTGAATTTCAATTGATTGCCCATAAGGGTAGTTCTATTATGGGGGTTTGTTTGCAATTGCAGTTTTCCGGTTTGGCTAAATGCGGCCGATTCCACGATAGCACAACAACTTAGATCCTATAAGGTGCAGAATTAAATGTATTAAATATGAGAAGAGAAAATAATTCGGATTGAGATCGGAATTTATGGGATGATAATAATGAGATAATGAAGTGAGTTTGGAGCAAAGAACAAGACAGTAGTTCTTCACAAAACACTAAATAATTATATGGCACAAGTGGGCATCATCAGGAGGTCTTTAAAACTGTTTTAACGACCTCAATCAAAACACGCTCGGTGTTTTTTGGGAAAGTGATCCGTGTGAATATTTAAGTAAAAACCACTGATGACTGATGATATATTTATAGACAGAAGAAATATGTGGTCCGTGCCATAATTGAAATATTAATTAAGGTTTATTAATAGGTATGACAGAGGGAAACACTTGCAAAAAAGCTTAAAACATTTACAGCCTAACGAGTAATCAAAACTGTTACAAATACTTATAAAATATTTTTTTCTCCTAGTCCAACGATTAATGGGAGAAGTTATCTGTTGAATTTTGATTTGATGCAGATTTTTATATCTCAAATTAAAAAGAAATTAACTTGGGAGTACTATAAAAATTTGGTGAAACAAATCGTCCTTTCACTTATATCTTGATTATAAAAAACACAACTTAGAAATGTATCGCAACCCATTTTTGAGCTTCTTCCGTGAACAACTTACTTTTCCCGAGCTTGATTTAAATTCTCTTGATCCTAACAACTTCCTTATGCGACTGATTAATGTTTTCTAAAATGTGGATTATAT
The DNA here is from genome assembly GCA_037954035.1 of Rosalia funebris. NCBI lineage: Eukaryota > Metazoa > Arthropoda > Insecta > Coleoptera > Cerambycidae > Rosalia > Rosalia funebris. Next base: position 3,306,001 of record JAZFAV010000013.1, on the reverse strand, counting down.
TAATCCTGAACAACGAAACACTATTCCTAACATAATCTATAAAATTTGCTCAAACATCGGGCGTCCTTCAGGGTTCAATTTTAGGTCCTAGTCTATTTACTATCTTTATGAATGATATTGTGGAAATATTTCATGCTTTCAATTGTACTTGCTTATATAATAATTAACAATACTATGGATTTACCAACCATTACATCAAAAATAATTTATCTGTTCCTAGACTTAATGTTAGATTTAATTCTGCCTTAAATTTGTCAAGTACTAGCGCAAATTTGCGCTTATAACGTCGCCTATACACAGAATGATACAAAATTACGAAATGTATCAAGATCGACATGATATATTTTTTCTTCAATTAAATCTATCAAGAAACTGTTTGATTGGGATCCATTCAAACATTTTGTGTCACATTCATTTCTTATATTCATAAACCCACCGCGTTTATTCATTATTGTAGTCTTACGATCTCTACCCTTACAACTACATAACAATAAATTCGATGGGTTCAGATCTGGTGGCCACGCTGGCAAATTTGCAAAAAACCTTTGCCACCCAATCAAAATATTTGCGACCCGATGAAATAAAGATTATTTCGTTATCTTGTTGGAATTATATCTCATGGTCATTAACATATTTTAAATAGTTTGCATATATGTATTGCCAGAAAATTCTTAGTGCATTTCCAAAATTGTAATTTTTGATCAAAATAATTTTCTGTTAGCTCTTTCAGAATGTACCGAATTTCCATCTTTCAATTAATTAGATTTTTTATATTTACTATCCATCCATATCTGATATAGTTTCCCAAAATAGCAAGTGCGTCTTCAAACATAACTTTGTTTTTTTATTCTATTAGAATTAAGTAGGTAATTTACAGAAATGTTTAGTGGTGAACTAGTTACAAGTAGCTGACTTAGCAGCGCTTACGACGACTCCTCCCTGTACCAATGAAAAATGGGATATTAGTAAATAGAACGTTTTCGTATATTTTCCTATACATAAAATGAATATACAGTCTTATAAAATAGAATATGACCAATTTAATTCATTTTCCGTCGGAGAAATACCACATTTTAATTAAAACTGAAAAATATAATTCTATTAAAAATCCTAATATCAAATAGTTTGCAGTTTATTGACAGTTGATAAAAAACTGGAGAGTATTACAATTTTCTGTTGGAAATTAATTAAATTTTTAACTAAAACTATTAATAGTTAATTAAGTACTAATCTCTTTTGCTTTCTTTATTATTTCTTTAATAAATAAAAATATAACGCTTTTCATATTTAATGAAAACCACTAAAATAATTTTCCATATATTTACGGCACATAATATACTCTAACTGTATATAATAATAAAGTAGTGTAATGTATAGGCGCTTTTCATTTCTTTGCTGTTGATACATAATTTATATGTAATTTCCTAGAATATATTCAATTATGTAATTAATAGGCGCATAAATTATTTTCTTGCGTTTTAGTTTTAATAACCAACTTCAGAGATTTACAGTTAAAACATTTAAACTGAAACTCATTTGTAATAAATTTTCATAATCATAGCAAGCGAATATTTCAGTAAATGAGATGTCAATATAGTTCTTTTTCATTGTAAGTTGCGAAATATCGCTTTTGCATTCGAGAATGAAGATTTTCCGAGCAAAAAATCATTTGAGAGTGCAAAAGCGAAGAGCGCAACTGGATATTAAACTATATTTTTTCGAAAACTGCTTTGCAGTATGGTTAAAATTGGGGAATAAAAGGAGTAAACATTTTTACATTTACGATAAATTTTGTGAATGTTTATAGAAAAAATATGGATCGATCAGATCCTAATATGCCATGGGCAAGTAATTATATAAACTAGATCAACAAAGTATCGATAGTCATTTGTATCAAATCAGCACCATAATTGTCATACCTGTTAGTAGATCTATTATTATCTATGATATCTGTCTATATTCAAGAATGACATGAATATTAAGAAATTAGTATGAAAATATTACATCTCAAGTGTTAAGTATGAGTGAAGCGAAAGGAAATCTTCAAGTGGTGCAGATTTGCGTCTTGAAGTATCGAGATCCGTAGAAAGCAGAATATCACAACTTATTTTTCAAAAAATATGTAAGACGATACGAAACAGCTTGTAATGACATCAAAAAGTGGTGTACTGAAGAGATAACTCAAACAGTATACGAAAAAGTATTACAGGCTTATTTTCAAGACAAAATCGTGAAATTGAATCTTCCAGCGTTGTGGTCAACTTACTCCATGTTAAAAACCACGTTGAATGTTAAAGAACATATCAATATAAATACTTTGTCAAGATTCATGATCTACTTGAAATGGAAATCTGTTGGGCACCGTCTAGGGAAGTCTAAGATTTTGACGAAATCAGAAATCGAAACATTTATAGGAGAAGATCCTGAAGAACGATTTTTATTAATGAAGATAATTGACGTTTTTCTATACGAGTACGTAATAGTTTCTCCTTTCTAATGCTTTTCTTCAGGTTATCTTAATAATGGAAATACATGGAGCTCGTAGAAGAGAAGAATTATTAAATACATATGTTAATATAACATACAGAAGACCAATGTTATGTGGTTAGGTATGTATCATTAAAATTTTTTACTGCAAGACACATGCTTACAACATATTTGCCATTTCACATGTATTACATATTATTTTACCTAAGACTTACGAAAATGCTCTGCTTTCCGCCCTACGTTTATTAACAGTAGAATGTTCATTAAATATGCTAAAAGGAAATGTACCAATCAAGTGAATAGTATTAATAAACTAAGCACTCCGAGAGAAATCACTCCATATTTGAAACTACCTCATCCAGAAGACAACACGGACCACTGTTTTAGACCTTTTTCTTCTTCTCCTATCTGATTCTGGGGCAAACATTATCTTCATCAAAATATATGAGGGTTGAAAGTTTACTTCAGTGGAGGAAACGTACATTGAAGACTTTATTGAGAATAAAATTCAAGTTTTAAATAGAATATCTACGGAAGTGGCTCAAGTTTGTGATTCAATAAATGCATGAATATCAAGCCTCGATAATCCATCGAAAAATAATTCTAGTACCATAATTGGAGCAGAAGAAGACATGGTTTTAAAAGATCAAGTTTATTCCAAGTCTGGAACAAACTGAAATATTGAGAATCTTGATTTTTAATTTTTGAATACATACAGAAAATAATGGCAGTTGATTAGATCAAGTTATCTTTGTTCGATTGAAATAATTAAATTTTCATATATAAATAATTGTATTATTGAAACAATGTCTTCGATTAAATTACTAATATCTGCTGTTTGTGATAACTGTAATACAGCTGGTCTATATTGTCGACTTGTAGTAATACGAACGTGGGTTAGATTCCCACGTCAGTCTGCTGACGGGAATTAGCTAAGTCTAATCTCGCTCCCACAAAAAAATAACGACACATTTACGGATAAATATGTGTAAGAAAAATATTTTTTGTTCTGGAATAAAAAAGTATGTTTCGTTCCAGTTAACTAAAGTGTCACTTTTACGTTTATCAAACGATGAAAATGTTGACGTTTTATCGAAAAACAGTCTCGAAAGTCGATAGTTTTTGAAGAAATAATAAAAATTTGAATTTATCTTTGGATTATTCATTTTATACTGGTTTAAATTTGAATAGGGCGTACATTGATGGTAATATTATTAAAAACTAGGCAGATATACCAACAATTTTAGGATAGAATTTTATTAAAATGCCATATTTTAGTACATACAGTATTTATCCCTAGTAAACATGCTACAAATAAATTGATTATTTGTATTTATGTCTTTAATTAAACACAATATAAACTAAATTACTATCGAATACGAGATATTTATCTTTTATTACATATTTAATTCAACAAAAAGTTTGAAAATAATATAATATACATAAACTTACAACAAAAAAGATAAATACAAAAAATTATTGCTGATTTTTATTCGTATATCTAAATTCATTTTAATTTATTTAAAACGGCTTTTTCCAATATTTACACAAATACTGCAATTGATTCGTGATAAAAAAAAAAATAAGAACAATTAAATAGATGTGATTATTATTATTTTGAATCTATCATTTTAACCTCATTTAGATTTTAATTCATAATACCTGTTTAGCGTTATAGAAAAATTGTTAGTTGGTTCCTGAAATTATTTTTATCTTATTTAAATCATTACCTGAGATTCGATTGCCTAGCTTTTTATGAAATACTTTTTGGTACTGCTGGCTTAGTTATTGTTAACCCCACAAATATGGCTTATCCTTGTATGTATAGTAAAGTAGGAACCTTTATACGAGTTTACTTCTTTGTACGGGTAGTAATCTACCTGAATTTTCATGAATCATCGTAGCAAACTACAATATGCCTTGTAGTGGTTGGGGTCTGGGCTAAAATCAATAATATACGTAGTAGGATTTGTCTTTGACATAACGGCTTTATTTGAAAACTGATGCAGTTATTATTTTTAAAAAGAACGATTCGGTTATTAAAAAACTGAAACATAATCACTATTAGTATTTTAATACATTATGTTTAATATTTTTTTAATGATTCTGCTCTTTATCTGTGTGTTACACTCAGATAAATATTTAATTCACAAACAACGTTTATAGCACTGGATGTAATTCATCATTTCTGTTCTGATGACATCCCCTTTCCATAATTGAATGATCACCACAAAGGAATAAATCAAATGGAGTTCGATCTGGAAAACCTGTGGGGCATTCTATCCTTCTATCTTAATTTATTCAATCCTTCTGTGATAAGCAAAGATAATGAGAGGGTGGAAGTGGTTCCAATCCATTCGATATTCTAGTGACCTTATCAAAATGAATTTTGTCTCATTTTGTGAGATGGAATTATCCTAGTCAATTTTCTTCGGCAAAAACCCGAACGATTATCATCTCTGACTCAAATCTCAAGACATCGAGCTATGATCGAACTCAATTAAATCAAAATACGACAGCCAATATAGATTCTCTTGCAAAGGAATTTTCTCAAAATAAAATGGGTCCTTTTTCGAGATTTCTAAAAATATGCTGACTATACATATGCATACTCGTATATGTAACTTATTTCTTTTGCATTAATTAATAAATTACACAGTTGGCGGCAATTTATCGTACTTGCTTATCATGAGTTAAATTTCAGTAAGAACTACTTAACATATTATTCCTAAATATTATTTTTGTATAAATTGGACTCAATTCAACAAAACCTCAAAATCACACAAATGTATTGATTCCTCAGACGTTATTCTGATTTGTCAATACACAACAAACTGCTTCTCTACATACAAATCCTGAAGTCCGTGTGGACTTTGGCATCCAACTTTGGAGATGCACCAAGAAATCCAACATCTAAAGTCATTCAGACATATATCGTAATCTGAAGATGCCTACGGTTGAAGATGAGGTCAAGAGGCCTGCAGACAAACATCAGAAAAGACCAGAAAACCATCAAAATGTCTAATTGTAAGTAATATTACAATTCGCTACAACCAATGTCGAGCTACTCGACAACCACGACCCTGCTCTACGGCCAAAGAGGTAAAACCATTTGAATTAGTGCAGTGACAGTGAACTTGCCTAGAAATTCTAAACGTATGTCTATCACATCAACAAGGTGATTAGTGTTATGTGGAGTGCGTCACTAGACACTCATTTACTGAGCAGCTACTAAGTTAGCTGAAGTCTAGATATTAGGAACAAATAGCCCAGGAGGCGTTTTCAAAAATTCAATGAAACTGTATGTTAATTAATTAATTAATAGTAACAAAGGTGCCGCTTGAATGAACTAAGGCGATGTAACAATCCACGTGAGAGATCTAAATAAAATAGACGACGTCTCGGCGACAAATTATTTTCATATTAAAAATAATGAGACACCATGCATGTCACAAGTTGAGCCAATCGAAGTCGCGAACAACCTAACAAGTTATAAAACCCTTATACCATTTTGCACCCTGTCCTAAGGTTCTGCTTACTCTTCAAACGCTCTAGATAACACTTAGATTTAATGCACTATCAGAAATGAGAAATATCCGAAGGTGTGCGATAAAAATAAATAGGCATCGTGTTATCGAATGCAGAAAAATGGAGCAAAATAAATGATGGAATATTATTTCGATATTTTTATTTCATTAATCAAGTTAACAATGTCGAGAACTTAATTAGAAGCGAGGAATAAAATTTGAATAGACGGGCTTTGTAAAGACGAGGTCAAAGATGAGGTCAACCTAAAAGAATTAAATGGTGATTTGAGATTTTAGGTAATATTCGACTTACTGGAGCCATTTACATATGTCGACAATTTCGATGAGGAGATTAGTTCAGCCACAATACGTAATGTAAAGAAATAAGACAGAAAGATCGAAGACCTCTGGAACCAAAGTTCTTCGAGGATAATATTAGCGATGATGTGTATTTATTTTTTTACAATAAGAATCGTTTCCTTTCCACATGATGATGAACTCGATTTGATTTGTGAACGTATTTGGTTCTATCAACCAAAACTCCTTTGAATTTTTATTTATGGAATTCCCTTAGGAAGCAGAAGAAGTAAATATTAGAATAAGGGTGGTTCGTGAAATTCCACCTGATACAACTAATTCTTCTGTAAACGCTGTCCAGGATCAAATTCAAAGTTATTGATAAAGTTATTGTCAAATTCAAAACACGAAATAGACACCGTAACGGTGGTGATGAAACAAAATAATGGCTCCTCTACACGTTGGCCAATGCGTTGATCAACATGCTGGCCAACACGCTGGCAAGGAAATTGGAATATCTGTCCACACGTTGGAAGAACGTTCAGTTTGTTTCGACGCAGGCCAATATGAACAACAACATGTCCGTCATGAGAGTAGCAGCTACTGCAGTTTATTCATTAAATACTACCTTTATTTTTAATATTTAATAACTTTAGTAGTAATTAAATAATAGTTTATTTATTAAATAATTAAAATATCTCCTTACTATCCCTGCGGCAGCTGTTCACATACTAGGCCAGTGGCCAGTACAGCCAACGTGTGAACGTGACTGCCAACGTCCGCCAGCGCCAAGCCTTTAATGAGTCTTGAAAAACCGACACTACAACGGATCGGTCGCCAACGCTTGGACCAGCTCTGCCAATGCCGCCAATACGACAATATAATATAAAATTCATATATTTCAACATAAATGCGATAGATAACAGGTGATTCGTAACAACTGATATGAATGAAAATTTAGATATTCATATTCGGGAAAAAAATTACGCTTGTAGCTCTTCCGCCTGTAGACGTTCTCGAGGCAAGCTCGTTTAATCCATCGCCATCATATGCTTGTTCCAACACCCATGGTAGCATTTTCCCATCGTCTAAAGGTCTTGATGAGAATGGTTCCCCTATCTCTCACTTACAGCGTCAAGGTTCTTTGGAAACTGATCTAGTTGATTATACAGAAAATGAAGCTTGGTACTCATGTTGCAACCAAGATTTCGAAAAGCCAACAGTGTTGTAGTAACCAGAACTTCATAGTTAAGACCTTTTTTCCCAAGGAAGTTTCGTATAGCTGTCAAAAGATTAGCCACGCTACTTTCTCTTTAACATTCAGCTTTCTGACAAAGTCTTCGTCGCTGACAAGGATACGTATTTAAATTAAATACAACTGCTTTAATCTTCTGGAAATTTAGAGCAGGAAAAATAGAATCTATGTGACAAAAACATTCACTTTCAGTATTCAGTGTCTTGACAAACTGTTTCATTATGCCGACCTTGAGATGAGTGGAGGAAAAATTATCTTTTCTCAACTGATAATTGAATCATTCACAATATTTGACATGTCTACTTCCAGAGTTTCACGGTTGGGTCACTATTTCTAGGCCCAGCGTTTCTCTGGAGCTCGCAGAGTCTGCTCTGTCCCACATGCAGAGATAGCATGGAAACTTCGTAAATTCTCTCTGTTAACCTAGGATAAAGCTCCCCAATTTCATATCCATACGAATGATCCAGTTCTCTTCGTGATATTTGAGTAAATCAACCATTTTTATGGCATTATGTTTTTCTCGCAATTATTCCGAATGGCCAAATGGAACTGCTCCATAAACATTGCCATTATGCAACAGAGCACCTCTAAGGCTTCGGTTAGAGGTATCTAACATTCTGCTGTATAACATTGCCTGCCAAAAAACTTGCCGTTTTCGGAAAAATAAAACCAAAACGGTACCAATAATGTTTTGTTTTAAATGAAACCGTTTCCCATTTAAAGCTATTAGTACAACAAAAAGTATGTTAATAAATGAACGAAGCATTCCTAAGGGCTCAATACCTTGCACAAAAAAAATCAGAAGCTATAGGATAGGTGGTGCATCATAGAGTTAATATATTAACATATCATTGATCAGGATCCCTAATTATGACTTTAGATTCGTGTTCAACGAGAAAAAATACAAAAGTATTTGTATTTTTGTAAAATGTAATGGCTTATTCCTTAGCACATACAAAGTTTCTGAATAAAAGTGTAATATTTTTAAATATTCTAATCTTTAAATAAAAATATTCGAGGGGCACTATTTATATTTTGAGCCTTGGAAACACTTAGAGTTGTTAGAGGCCATCTGTTTCCAATGGAAAGTTTGACATTTTTAACCATAACCTTCTTCAGAACATTTTATCATTTAAGCGCGATTTGTGTTGTTTACAGTGGTTTGAAAATTGTATCTCTCAAAAAATTTAATTAACTCGTGGAAAATTTTCGTGTTATTTATTACGATTTTCGCTAGTATAACGAATTTAATCGTGGCCACCATTAGCTCACCGACGAAAGTCGTGAAGGTCGTCCAAAATCAGTTGTGTCAGAAAGCCCTGATACTGTGCAAAAACTGATAATACAAGACCGTCATGCGACATACTGTGAGATTGAGGCAACCTTAGGCATTAGTTCGACTAGCATATATAAAATATTGTATGGTAATTTAGATGTAAAAAAGGTTTATTCTCGTTGCGTCCCACATAATTTGAGAAAATCACAAAAAGATGCTCATGTCGATTGGTGCAAACAAATGCCAAAGAAATACAATGGCGATGCTTCAAATAACGCATATAACATTGTAACAGGTGACGAATCATGAATCTATATGTATGAACCGGAAAGTAAACAGCAGTCGACTGTGTGAGTGGTTCAAGATGAACCAAATCCAACAAAAGTTGTTCGCGCTCGAAGCACTTCGAAGCAAATGGTCGCTTGTTTTTTTTTTCGGAAAAATTGGTCATTTGGCAACAGTGCCTTTAGAGAAACGTAAAACGGTCAATTTTGAATGGTACACAACCATTGGTTTGGCGGAAGTCTTCGGTGAAATAGGGAAAACAAACAAGCGCCGTCGGATCATTCTTCATAATTACAATGCGAGTTCTCACACATCTCGTCTAACAACCGAATGTTTGAACACTCAAGAAATCGAATTAATGGGTCATCCGCTGTACAGTCCTGATTTGGCACCCAATGACTTCTTTTTGTTCCCAAACGTCAAAAATAAATTGCGTTGACAACGATTCGTCGGCAGAAGAAGCCGTTGATGCGTTCAAATACCATGTTTTGGAAATATCTCAAGCGGAATAGAAAAAATGCTTTAATAGTTCGATTCAAATGGTTCGAACGCTTGCAAAAGTGTATCATGAAGAAGAATATTTTGAAATACGATAAAGTAATATTCAATAACAAAATAATGTTTTTTATTATTAGGCTCAAAATATAAATAGTATCCCTTAGGCTATACTTATAATAAATAAAAGTATTCCACTATATTTCGTTGTGTTAAATTAACGGATAGCAATCACAATCACCTGTATATAAATAATTTTTTCAACGCATAATAACAAGCAAGTTTGCCGACGGACTACACGTGCTCAGATTTTTCCACAATTACATTCGATACAATGTTTTACATCCAATTATCTCCGAACGAAGTTTTCACCCGTCGAGTAATTAGTGACGAGTTAAGAGCGGTTAATTTGATCGAATCGTGACATTCGAAGTAGGTACGGAAGGCGCGATGGGTGACGGAGGGCGTCGGGGGTGCCTGCACGGCAATCGCCGCGACGCGTGTTTTATTATCCTATCAATGCACCGCCGCCACCCCCTTGCTATCCTCTATTAACTTTGTTACGTTGTTAGTTACTTGTTCGCAAATTACGAGAGCCCTCTTGCCGGGGCACGGATTCTCTCGCCGCATCGGGGGTGGCCGTGACGGCCCCCGCGATCGCCGACCAAATTGGAAAAATTCGATTTTCGCTGATGGTGTAACTGAAATGGGTAGAGGCTTTTTAAAAGTTCGTTTTCGCTTCACGGGATAACGTCCAATGACCGTTTCAACTTGTCAGTCGGCTACTGCTATACAGGGCCTTGTGAAAGTCAGGGGATTATCCTACAACTTTTTTGAACCATGACAGAAAGTGAAAAATTTACGTACAAAACCGAGCCAGCCTTTGGTTTGAAAGTTAATTTTAGACAAAGTAAAAAATCGTTTAATATCAACTTTCACTATATTTGAATCAGGTATGTAAATATGAAACACGACTTTTTTGTATAGAATATACACGTTTATTGTATGAAAATGATAAAAATATTTTATTCGAAGTATTGCCCATTGCTAGCTATACATTTTCCCCGTCTCTCTGACAATTTGTGGATTCCATGCCAAAAAAAGATTCCATGCCAACAATTGTTTCGTCCCAGAGCGACTCTAGTTGTGATTACAATATAATAATAATACTAATAGTACAGAGATAAATACAGAGTAGGAAAAAAGTCTAAAAACTGGACGATTTTGGAAAAAAGTATGGATATCAGAGGTCTTCTTTGACCAACTCACCGTCCAGAAGACGTCTTGTCTTCTGGATATTTCTTGCATAATGCGGGGATGCTTTAAAACCGCCAACGCCATTTATAGAAAACGTCAGTTCGTCCAAAAGTAATTGAATTTCTTCAAGAAATTAGATTTATTTGTATAATCTGTAACATTTTCAGGCAGAATTAAACTCTTCGATGTGAATCATCCCCAAATAATTCTTCTGCTAGTTTAACTTTGTACGATTTGCAGAATTTTGTAAAAAAAATTAAATAAAACAACGTAAATACGTAAAATTAACCTAAATTTTCATTCGACTACCAAAACTCGTCGTTTTTCATCGTCAACGAATCTGAATCGTCCAGGTTTCTTCAAAGATCTTTAACGGTGCCATGCTCTCTAAACTTTTTTTTAAACAACCGACGTTTTTATTATTTTTTTCCTTATTTATTTTTAGCTCGTATAACCGGAGAATTTTATCATTAATTATTTATTTTTCCGGCTTTATTTTCTAAATAAATATATGCAAAATATTTTGTATTGATATAGTCAGAATGAGCTTATCTACAAGATTCTACTGAAGAAGGTATATTGTTGCTATTAAAAAAACCCTTATAGAATAGCGTTATTTACGTTACTTATATATAGAAATATGTGCAAGGAAAAAATAATATCGATGAGGTCTCCGAAGATATTATAAAGGGTGGTCCATCCAAAACGCACGATGTTAATTGTAAATAAAACAAAAAGTTTTCAGAGAATTATCTTAATATTCTTTATTATGATAGAAGGATCTATGACAATTATGTGTGAAATAAAATATCGGCCAAATGTTCGCCACGGCTTCGGTGGCATACCTCTATCCGATGGTCCATATTTTCAATGACTCTAACATAATTGAGGTTCAATGTCGTTAATGTGCCGAATTACCTCATCCTTTAGCTCTTAAATTGTTCTTGGCTTATTGACGTACACTTTTTCTTTTAAATATCCCCAAAGAAAGAAGTCCAACGGTGTCAAATCACATGATCGTGGCGGCCAATTAACATCGCCACGACGTGAGATAACACGGCCATTGAATTTCTCGCGCAAAAGTGCCATTGTTTCGTTGGCTGTGTGGCAAGTGGCACCATCCTGTTGGAACCACATATCATCGTCCAGGTCCATATCCTCAATTTCTGACCACAATTGTTGGGCACGACGACGAGTCGAGGTTGACGGCTCTTCTGCTACACTATCGCGAACAACAGCAATGTTTTCCGCAGAACGAACTGGGCGAGCATGCACAGGTGTTTTCACATTTCCTACAGACCCGGTTTGCTGAAATTTGCGCACAATTCTCCCGATTGCGGACACATTTGGTCGATTATGCTGACCAAAAAAGTCACGAAGTGCACGAAATGCATTTTGATTTGAACGCCCATTTTCGTAAAAGGTTTCAACAATCTTAACGCACTGCTCAATTGTGTACCTCTCCATGAATTTGTCAAACAGTGAAACAAATAAATGTCAAATTAAGTTGGGCAAAAAATTTGACGTTAAGGTGTGACTCACAATTAACATCATGCATTATGGTTGGACCACCCTTTACCCGGACTTTTACGTCAGCGGACGCTATTGAGTTTATTCCAGACTTTTCTAACGCACTGTATATATAACTATTTTTGACAAAATATTCAGCAAAAAGCAAAGAAATTCAAACATTTTTTAAAGTGAGAATTAATATAATAACCCTTTCAAATGAGATATATACTCAACCTCATTTCATAGAAAAATTAAAGCTGTAACTAACATTTCAAAAATTTACATGAAAATTGATTTAAAAAAATATAAAACGATATTCGGGAGACAAGTAAGACCCAATTTTATATAAAATCCTTAAAAAGCAAATAGCTATGATTAAATAATTTTGATTCTGTTTGTGTGAAAAATGAGGGTTAATTTTTTTTAGTACTTATACAAATTTTAAGCGAAATATCCCCAAATCTATGAGCTGTGCATAGAATAATAGCAACAGGGTAAGTTTTAGTGAAAATTGTTGACGTAACATAAAATTTAACAAAGAAATTGGTTATTATTTAATAAATATAAATGTTAGTTTAAATAAAATCACAGTTTTCATAAACGAAAACTAGCTATATTATTTTAAAGCGTTAGCCTAGTTATGCGATTATATGAACGCATCTTGGCGACTGTCGCCATAACAGAAGGAATATTTGGAAGCGCTGTTTCAGGTAATTGTGGAAAATGAAAATGAAGAATGGGATCGAGAAACCGTTATTTGTGCTGGAGGCCTTTTAACTTTATTACGCAACCTTGATTTTAATTTTTTCTTAGCAGTGTTTTCTGCAATATTCCCACATTCCGAGAGTATGTTTAAAATTCTACAGACAAAAATATCAGATATTAGTTACTGCAATAAAAAGATAGCCGATTTCAAATCACATATTCAAAAAATGAGAAACGAATTTAGTGACATTTGGGACCGTGTGGACAGATTTGTGTTAGAAAAACAACCAAGTAAAAGAATGCGTTTGGATTTAATTCCTGAAGGAGATAATAAAAGCACCTGCGTACGATTGTTTTATGAAATTTTGGACGTGATAACTTTAGCCAGTATAACCAGTAGTGAAATTTCTAAACTGAAATTCTTAAATCTAGATTTTACACAATTTAGTTCATTCCTGAACCGTTTTCTTGACGAACTTTTTTCTTCTTTAGTAGACATATATATATATATATATATATATATATATATATATATATATATATATATATATATATATATATATATATATATATATATATATATATGGAACATTCTTTGACGCAAATCATTTAAAAAGTGAACTTTTAGTGATTTATAGTGATCCCGATATGAAAAAGAACACTGTGTTTGAGCTTCACCAATATATTATATCCTTTCAATTGTCTTCTGTTTTCCCGGAGTCATCAAAATTGTGTCGTTTAATTTTGACCATTCCTGCCACAAGCAGTTCCGCGGAAAGATCATTTTCATGTTTAAAGAGAATAAAGACTTATCTGCGAAATTCACAAAAGCAAAAAAGACTGTCAGCGTTAGCATTAATAAATATTGAAAGTTCCTTGTTAGAAGATATGAGATCGTCTCCAACATTTGAAGAAAAGAGTGATGGACGTTTTCGCTGGACAAACAAAAACCGAAGAATTGATCTTCATTTTAAAAATTAGGATATATACCTCGGCATAATAATTTTAGGTTAGTGTCTTTTTTTAGTTTTACCATTTTCATGTACCCTACCATACATCTGACTATACCTCTTCCCCTTATAAAATTTTTATCACATCCCTAGATTCTTTTCTCACGCTACGCCCCTGTCGTATATATTACTTACTATAGCATAACCATTAACAAACATCGGTGGAAAAAAATAATTCGTTATTATTTAATTTATTTTTTATTTTAGATATTCATGCAGGTGATTTTTGATCTTCGGACGAGTATCTTCTCGCTTGTTTCACAACAAAGCCGTATCGGTTCCATTTCTCATTATTCCTATAGCTGATCTGATCGACGAGCCCGAGAATAAAACCAATGTAAAATCCAAAGTACCTCTTAGGTGCTCGCGGCCCCTAATGAATTGCTAAATGATTACAGAAAGGAAGAACTAAAATAATGAGCGCAATTTCCTGATACTTTCGCGGATCAATTTAAAACCTGCGGAGTAATGGTATATAATATATTCCCTTTGATGTCGTATTACATTTTTCACCCTTGCGAAATACCGAGGAAATTCATTATTTTTAAAGCTATCATATATCGCTTACAGCGGTGACTTTATAATTATTTACTTTATAATATTATCATACTGCTTTCGAGGCGATAATCCGCGCCTCGATCATCTGGCGGCGGTGGGTTTTTAAAAGGGCGCTCGTTCAGTCGTGCAGAAGATCAAGAGAATAGAAAGTTCAGTTTGATTGCACATATAAGGGTATATTTTTCGCCACTATTTGAGGTGAATATCTACCCCCTTGATTGATCTACCTAAAACACAAAATACTTCAATGTTTCGTTCCTAAAAATGTCAACAATTACCTTCAAAAATAACCTACTGTCGGCAAATTCTTATTCAAAATGTGAAATTATATAAACCAGGGTTTGTTAGAGAAATTAAGGAAGTATCTAAGGTAGAGAAACTAGAGAAGTAGAAGTAGAGAACCTGTAAAAATCAGAGAAGTGAGAAAAATGTCCAAAATTTACAAAAAATCTTAGAATAATGAAAATTAGTTTGTTGCTTTATTCACTGCATGTAAAAAATTATCGGCATCAATAAGCCAGTTATTGGTAAATTTTTACTCAACCTTAGAAAGAAAGGAATAATTAGAGAATTCAAGACTACGTGTGTAAAAATGTATCAACGAGAGAAATTTCCCCAATTTGGAAAACATGGAACCGTAATACAATCCTGTAATCCCAAATTTACAATAAAACTGGAAATTCATAAAAATACTCTTTCGTTTTTAATCACTTATTAAATAAAGCGGTTATCAATAATTTTTGGCTCGAAATTTTAGGTTACCAGAATTTTTACTCAGAGACAATTAAATAAATTAAGAATAAGCGAAATTAGAGAAGATAAGATTAGAGGATTCGGAAAAATAAAAAAATTCTAGGCTTTACCAAAAATTTTGGAAATTAATGAAACTTTTCCTAATAAATGAGGCAATTATTGGCAAATGTTTACTCAATGATAAAATGTAATAAACCGGGGTAGCCATCAACTTGCAAACCTGGCACAATCAGGGATTCCCATAATTTACTTCTCCTTTCCTTTGCTCTATATGTAAAAAATCTTCCGTATAAATACGCCACATAACATCATCATGTTTTATTAAAAAATAACATTAGATAAACCAGGGTTCCTACCAATCTGGCAACCCTAGAAAATCTGGAACAATTAGGGAATACAAATTTTCCTCATAGATCAAGTAATTATCAGCAAATTCCTCACTAACCTGAAAGTCTTAGATAACCTGAAAGGATCAGGGAATTCCCCAATCCATAAAAGTCGAGAAAATGTTAGGGAATACATGAAAATCTTCCTTTGCTCCCTGTGTAAAAAATATTCTGTACAAAAGCCAGTTGACATCAATTTTTTATATAAAAAATATAACGTTAGATAATTATTTCTTAATAAAAAATTGATAATAACTGGTTTATTTATACGGAATGTTTTGTTTTCCCAACATTTCCTAGAGTTTTTATAAATTGTGGAATTCCCTGATTATTCCAGGTTGGTAGAAATACTGTTTTATTAAAACTTATCTTTGAGTGAAAATTTGCTAACAATTACTTTATTTGTTAGGAAAAGTGTCATTCATATACACCTAAATGATTTATTTAAAGTCAGTATAGAACAACAAATAATATTTTTTGCAGATGATGCAGTAGTTTATCGTGATAATATTTAAAATATTTAGTAAAACAAGACTACAAATATTGTTAAAATTGTTTAATAGTAGGTTTTTCACTGTAAATTTTAATAAAACATCGTTTATTGCCTTTAGTCATTATGCTGGTAGATTACCAATTTATGACAATATTCAAATTATTCGAAACATTAAAAATATTTCAATTAAGACTGATATAAAGTATTTGAAAATAGCAATAGATGATAATTAAAAATGGAAGAATCATACAAATTACGTTGTTAGTAAACTTATAAGCAAATTGAAAGTTTTATGAAAATATTTGGAATTAATCAGCGTAATAAATTATATTATGCCCTAGTTCAAGGTCATATAAATTATGACATTCTGGTCTAGGATGGATTAAAAAATATTATTATTAAAAAATGAACAATCAGTTTCAATTTCCTATTCGAACAAGAAACAGCATTTCCTGCTGACGAAGATAGCATTGATATCACAATATGCATATACACGTGCACAAAATATTGGTTGTAGTTAGGGGGAATATACGAGATCTGATCAAAAAATACGGTGAACGAATTTTTATAGCAGAAACTGCTGACGCTACATCTGTGTGAAATTATGCGTCCGAACGCCTGATCCTTTCAGGGGTCAGTGTCAAGTTTGAACAAGTTGTGGCTTATCAATTGATTTCCAGAGCCGGAAGAGTGAGGATGTGTTTACCGTGTCTGTCGCGCATCGTGGATTTCGAACAACGCATTAAGTTTTGTTTTAAGTTGCAAAAACAGTGCTAAAGAATCTCATGAAATATTGAAATCAGTGTATTGTGATAACATGGTGACTATGAAGACTGTTTACAAGTGGTATAGCCGATTTAAAATCAGAAATGAGTCGCTCGAAGACGATCAACGGTCGGGAAGTTCTTCGACCTCAAAACCAGACGAGAACATTGCAAAGGTGACAAATAGTATTCGTTCAAACAGGCGATTGACTATTAGAGAGAACTATGCACGGAGAAAGAGGCTATAAAATAGACCAACGACTTCCTCCTTCATCACGACAACGCGCCGTCCACACTTCGCTTCTGATCCACGAATTTTTTGCTGAAAAAAAGATTCCTGTCTGTCCACATCTGCCTCACCCTCCGGATTTAGTACCATATGACTTCTGGTTCTTTCCAAAAATCAAAGCTGTGTTAAAAGGAAATGGTCTTGACACCAATCTCGACTTTGAGAGTACCAGGACGGAGCAGCTCCAGGCTCCTTCGGAGGAGGCTTTCCAGAAATGCCTCCAATCATGGAAAGAACGTTGGGATATTTGCATCGCTAGCCAAAGACAATACTTTCAAGGAAATTAGTTAAAATTTGAAGTAAGATTATTACTTTGTTCATAATATAATTATTGACTGTATTTATTGGTCAGACCTCGTATAAACGTATTTTATTTGTTAAGACCATAGAAGCACTGTCCAGATCAAGTGATTTCAAGGGATTTCTGGTGTCTATACTAACTTGTGTCATCTATACTAACTTGCAGGTCCGCTTAAGATTGATAACAACAGAACTCTATTCCTGCCTCATAAGACAAATCACATACCAATAAAAGTGTTTGTTGATGTCATCGTTTTGTAGATCCTATCGTGTTTCGACAATTATTTTTGATGCCTTCTTCTACCTTCGCCTTTTCGTTTCTCCGCATAATTTTTTGTCCATCGTATACGATTTGGGGCCCGAGGAGCCGTGCCCCATAAGATCGATATCTCTAAAGTATTCTAACGAAGTATATCGTTACGGTAACAAGAATAAAATGAGAAAGATTCGCTCTCGAGAGAAGAAAGAAATTAGTAGGAAACGAGGCGTTCTGGCGCGGTTTGTAACTGTTACCTTCGCCGCTAACAAGCCTACCGCGATTCCAACACGATTCCAGTTCATTTCCGAAACAAATGATTGTAATTTAATATCCACGTTCGACGCTCATCGGCCAAATAATGCGAATTAACCGACGCTTCGCAGATACCGGATATCGCTCTAACTCAAAAACTAGTTTTAATCGTCGTTATCGCATTTGGGGGTGCAACTCATCACTCGGTTTAACGCCGTTAAATGTTAATGAAATCAATTAATAAAGTCGGTACTTTTTTCTCGATTTACGCCGAATACAAATGTAATAATAAAACCTTGTGAATCAAATGTAATAACAATAACACAGACCAACGAAGATTTTGTGATCGGTCTTTTTCTGACTTTTTGGCTTAGCTACATGAACTACACAAATACTGTTTCTTTGTTTCCATCGCGCACCAGTATTTGTGAATGTACATTGTACAATAATTTGTAGTTTTTAGAGGCTTTTTATTGATTCTTTCAAAAGAAGTCTTAAGGTTCTGCTCTATAATGGAAGCGTTTTTGCATCTGCTCCTGTTGCCCATTCTGTACAAATGACAGAATGTTGCGAAAATCTAAAAGTACTGCTTGAAAAAATTCAGTACAAAGACCATAACTGGATGATTTGTGGTGATTAAAAATTGTAGGCTTTTTATTAGGTCAGCAATCAGGGTATACAAAGTATAAGTGTTTTCTGTGCGAGTGGGACAGCAGAGACAGGCGACAACATTGGGAGAAAAGGGACTGGCCCCGAAGAGAAAACTTAACACCTGGTTTAAAAAACGTTTATTATGCAGATTTGATTAATCCGCAAAAAAAAATGTTGCCACCACTTCATATTAAATTAGGATTAATGAAGCAATATGTAAAAGCTATAGCTAAAAATGGGAATTGTTTTAAGTACTTATGTGGCACATTTCCAGCTCTTACTGAAGCAAAATTAAAGGAAGGCATTTTCGTAGGACCACAAATAAGAAAATCAAAGCAGGATCAACAGTTTGCAGAAACAATGACAGAAATTGAAAAAGAATCTTGGATATGCTTGAAACATATAAAAGAAATTTTTTTAGAAAATTATAAACATCCTCAGTATGAGGAAATTGTCAACAAAATGCTGAATAAATTTAAGAAATGTGGTTGTCATATGAGCATAAAAATTCATTTTCTGCATGTTCATCTGGACTACTTTCCAGAAAATATTAGTGCTGTTGGTGAGCAACAAAGTGGAAGGTTCCATCAAGACATAAAGAAGATGGAAGTGGGTATCAGGGTCGATGAAATGTGGCGATGGTGGCAGATTACTGCTGGATGCTGAAAAGAGAACATCCTACGAATGATTTTCATGAAGAGAACATCCAACGGTGAAAGGAAGAGATGCTCAAAGAAAGAAAAAAATTAGAGACTCAAAAACTATTTATGTTGTTGCTTTTTACTATGTGTTTTAATGTTTATTAAATATAATGTTTAATAAAATGTAATTTTTCCCTTAGTTTTTAATTTATTCTGATTATTCAGTTGATCGAAAACCTTACGTGAAGTTCAAAAACGGAAGATAGATATGAAATCAGGGTAAATAACTCACTTATAATCACTCATCGAACCCAAATCAACTTGTCAAAATTTGTAGGCCTATGTAGTGAACTTAAGCAGTATGACCTATTTCTCATGTTGTCTCAGACAAAAACCAACGTTGATGAGACGGTCCATGGTAGTCCATAGACGCCTTGGTTGTATTCCGTCAGACCTTATGCTCTAGTTATCAACGGGTAGATGGCAAGATTCATTGTTTCTTTTGCACACTGACTGATTCACCAGCAGAGTGACATAATTGCCTGTCTCCCATTTTGATTAAACCTCGCAGAAAGGAGGTACATCTAGAAATGGGGGTACATATTGTTTTATCTACTGGTATGTTTGAGGTTGAGGATGAGGCAGCGTTCTTCGTTCATTGTCAGACCTGCGCTGTTCGAAGTCAAGCAACGGATTGCACGGTTGCGACTTGTATGGGTGACGCATGGCCTCATTCTCATGGTGCCGCGTTGGTGCTCAGTTGGTATTTGGTAACAGGGTGGCAACTGGGCCAAATACTGGGCACATTGTCTGCGTGAGTTCGATTCTCACCAGAGGGAACTTGGCACTTCCCTCAGGGCTGGGGGTTTGTCCGCGTTTATACGTGTAATCTTCCCCTACACAAGCTTGCCTGTAGGATTTCTGGGGAAGGATGTCTAGTTTCTGTGTGTCCAAAAAAATCTTTGGTATATACTTTATTTGGGCAAAGTTTCTTGATCAGATAGACTGTCTAAAATGTGGTGTAAAATATAACACCAATTGAAGACCCTGGTTGCAATATGTAAATTTGTCAGGAGAGGTAAAAAACCTTTTTATTTTGAAGGTAGTATTTAATGTTGTCATATGATATGTCTAAGTAAGTGAAATATTTTCATCTAAGTTGAAAAGTGAAATCTTCATGTAAATAATGACAAGATGCCAAAAAAACAATTTGTGGTGCAACGATGGGATATGTGAATGCGTTTTTAAAACTTTCCATTTTTAAATTTACAGCAGGTGTAAGAAGGGGATATATAACATTTAAAGCTTTTTTTTGTACACAGTTTATTGTCTGCATTACTTACAAAAATTAAAATACAGTTTAAATAAAAAATATTGAAACCCTTATAAAAAATAATTCCGTTTACAAAAAGAAAAAACAGATTCTCAAAAAAGTGAAAAACAAAAGCATCGTTTATTAATCAGATTCAAAATAGCTTGATAAGTCTTCCGAAATTAAATTGGACCTGTTAGAATGTCGGCCTCGTTTGTCTTTCATAGGTGTTATACTAGTAGAAAGATGGTTTGCAATACGCTCCAGACGTTTTCTCCCTATACCATGGAGAATATATACTGCCATTTTAAAAACTTGTAACTCAAAGGCACATTTTCGTAAGTAAAACAAAAAACCTGAAGTAAAAAAATATTACAATATTTAAAATGTTACCTTATACTTATAGAAGCGATTTCTCAATAATTTTGGGTTTCCATCAGTTTTTCTGCGTCTGTAAAGCGAACATACTGTTATTAAACTTGAAAAATATGAGTCTTGTTTATCTTGATCTGCAAGATTATTAAAAGCGTTATTATTTCGTGCTCTGAAAGTTTTTTTATACAATCTTTTGCACAATTACATTCGCTGCCTTGTGCTCTTTTCAGCATTAGCTTTTCCGTTGACATACATTTATAACATTCACCTCGAGCTCTATTACCTATTTGGGCATTTCTAGTCCACATCTTCGGGTTTGTTATTTTTTTTTCCGTGTTTTTTCACAATATGCTCTTCATTATTCTCCGTATTGTTCTCGGGATTTTGGTTTTTTTACCTGGTGCAATAGAGAGACATAGTAGACGAAGTTTACCAAGTGTAAGAAAATTATCAAATATATAGTGCAGCAATGGACTAAGCGACACGTAATTTATCCCATGATTCTATCTTATAATTTCATTTATATTAATCACACATTTCTCATATTTGCACCAGACGAAAATAGAAACACGTTTAAACCAATATTTGCAGTTATCTCATTTTTCGGGGTATTCAATTTCATCACAAACGTCAATTTATTGTGAAATGAACACCATAAGGCCGTGGTACAATTTTGCCATTCGCTGGTGTAAGTTTTCATATTAGTAATGCAGTAAAATCTGAAAACGACGTCTAGTGTAAATTTCGCCATTTTTTTGGTGTAAGTTTTATTGCAACTTTACATCTTTAACTATCCATATTGTACAATAAAGGAAATACAATGAGTTTGAAATAGAATATCTTCTATTAAACTATTCTTTTTAGTATACAAAGTTAATTACTTTATTTCACGAATGAAATATTGGCGTATATTTTATGTATGTTCTAGTGCAAGCCTAGAAAATATTTATATATTCGTGTAGAATGTATCATATTTGAAAAAGTACTTTGTGTTACCTATCGAGAGTTCCAATTAAATATGATTCTAAACGTGAATGTTTTTCTGAGTTAATAAATAATACATGTGATATCCAGATGCTTTCGAAAATTCCAATGATAATATTCTTGAAGGAGGAGGTCCAATCCGTACTGAAAATAAAAGAATATAATGTAAACAGTGTTAATATCGTAGTAACGATGTACTCATCCACATCAAGGATGTACCCAATTATAAAATCCTGTATTCAATAATTGAACACATTATTGATAAATATAATGTGTTATTATTATTAAGTAGACAATAATAATGATATAAAATATCACTTCGACGAAATCATCCAAGGAATTTATCAAATTCTGAATTGATTGGGCCGTTACTTGACGAAAATCCATATTTATGCAAAATTAAAACCTTAGATTAGATTTGCCGGTTAGATTTTCACTTTTTATTTATTAAACATAACAATCGTTTCACCAACACAGTGGCTTTTTCAGATGTTGAGTACATAGACTAAATTTTACATTGTGGAACTGCGTTTATATAACAAGAGTAATTCTAGGTGTATTACTATGGGATTTCCTACTATTAAACTATTGGAATTAAGTCATAAAATTTCAACGGATGTTATCTGTAAATTTTAAACACGATTTTTGGATAACATGTAGAACTAAAATAAATTTAATAACGGGGATGAGTTTGTTTCCATTTGATCATTTAATATATCATATTTCTTTGCTTTATTAATTTCTAAAGATTCCAATAAATTTAATTTTAAGCCTTTCTTCTCTACATGTACAATTTTAAATTCTTCGTTAAAGTTATGGTCTGCTTCAATTAGATGAGTTGCATATGTTGAATCTCTTTTATTATTATTAAAAGTCCTTTTTTATTCTGCTATTCGCGTGTTGAAGTTTCTTCCTGTTTGTCCTATATATACCTTAGGGCAAGTACCACAAGACAAATTATAGACTCCTGAATTATTTTTGGTATTGGTTTTATCTTCAGCATTTTTTATGTGTTTTCCAAGAGTATTATTAGTTTTGTATGCTATTTTATTACTTCCTTTCTTTAAAAACGATGCAATTTTTTTTTTAGATGGTTTCCCTATATGTGTTATAATTTTGAAATTATGTGTATTTTCATCTGTAATTTTAGGATATACTTACTGTATAGCTTTATTGTACGCTTGCTTAACTATGATATTGTCTATTATTTTTGGTGAGTAATCGTTACTTAACGCTATTTATTTTATTATAATTTTTGTCAGACATTGGAATATTTAGGAGTCTATGTATCATGATATTATATGCTGCTATTTTATGTTGAAATGGATGTGTAGAAGTGCTATGTATTGTTGTCTGTATGTGAAGGTTTGTGAAAAATAGAAAAATTATGTATGTTATTGGCTTTTTTAATGGTTAGATCTAAAAAGTTAATAGAGTTGTCAGTTTCTGTTTCTAGAGTAAATTTAATTTTAAGTTAAAGTGAATTTATAAAGTTTAAAAAGGTATTAAGTTGTCGTATAGTGCCAGTGAAACATGCTAGAATGTCATCTACATATCTATACCAATACAGAAATTTTCCACTTTCTTTATGTGTATGTATCATATTTTCTAAGTAATCCATAAATATTTCGGAAAGGATCGGGCTTACCCATAGTTAAGCCCTCATTATAGGGATTATTGTGTTGTGTTGTTGACGAAACATTGTTGTTGGCATGTGTTGGCGAAGCAATTGTTATGTTTAACAAATAAAAAGTGAAAATCTAACCAGCAAAGGTTTAATGTTGTATGTATTTATCAAAATTTAACATATTTTCAGACATTGTCTATTAATTTTAATAAACTTGGCCATGCCAATGACTATATTTGCTTCTTAGGATAGACAAATTAAGTTGATTATTCATAGATAGGCACATTGCTTCAGGTTTTAACAATTGTTAATAATTCTTAATGGAATATAGTTATCGCTGAAAATAATAAAAAGATAATAAATGAGAAGTGACAGATACAAAATATGCTTTTATATTACTTTGTAGTACTCTATCGTAGTAGTAGTCTTACCGTCTAGTACTTCATCGTAGCGTAAATTTTGATTGTCTGTAAAAATTTATTTATATTTTTCTGCTGTCACAGTACCATCTACGAAATGCAGTTTTCCTACGCCTATACCACTCATACAACCCCAAATGATAAGAGACACAGGAAACTACACTTTCCTAACCAAACAGTCAAGATGATAAGTTTCCTGTGGGGTTCTTAGGACACGTTTTCTGGGATAACCCAAACAGATTTCAAACTTGGATTCGTCACTCCAAATTACCTGGTGCTATTGTTGTAAAATTCAGCGCTTATGTTCTCTGGGTCACCGTAATCGATTGATTTTCTGTCGTTTAGTTCTTTTGCCTGAAGGAGAAACTGGTAAGTTCAAAAGTAAAATGTAAAGAATCAAACTTTACCTTGTTGAATTTGTATCCTATTTTCTTTATTGAGCGTTTAGTTGTTGACACAAATATTTTTTCCAATGGCTTGCCTCCATAGTACCATAATTTCTTTTGCACTGGATCGTCGGTTTGTTGTTGCAGTCCTCTTCAAAGCAAGTTGATTTAAACGTGAAATTTGGGATGGTCGACCAGTTTTCTTCCTTTGGACTGTGCATCCAGTTTTTTTTATACAAGTTGATAATGCCTTGCACTATAGAATTAGGCAGCGAATATATAACAGCAGGGGCGTAGCCTGAGAAAGAATCTAGGGATGTGATAAAAATTGTATCAGGGGAAGAGGTATAGTCGGATGTATGGTAGGCCATATTAAAATAGTGAAAATAAAAAAAGGCACTAACCTAAAATGATTTTGCCGAGATATAGATGCTAATTTTTAAAATGAAGATCGATTCTCCGGTTTTTGTTTGTCCAGCGGAAACATCTATCACTATTTCTTCAAATATTGGAAATGATCTCATATCTTCTAACAAGGCACTTTCAATATTTATTAATGCTAAAGCTGACAGTCTTTCTTGCTTTTGAGAATTTCGCAGATATGTCTTTATTCTCTTTAAACATGAAAATGATTTTTCCGCGGAACTGCTTGTGGCAGGACTAGTCAAAATTAAACGACACAATTTTGATGGCTCCGGGAAAACAGAAGATAATTGAAGGGAAATAATTTTTTTGGTGAAGCTTTTCAAACACAGTGCTCTTTTTTATATCGGGATCACTATAATTCACTAAAAGTTCACTTTTTAAACGTTTTGCGTCAAAGAATGTTCCATATGTATCTACTAAAGAAGAAAAAATTTCGTCAGGAAAACGTTTCACGAATGAAGTAAATTGTGTGGAATCTAGATTCAAGAATTTCAGTTTAGAAATTTCACTAAACCGTTCACTAATGTTCAAAGTAATAACGTCCAATAAATTTCATAAAACAATCGTGCGTAGGTGATTTTCTAACACAAATCTGTCCATACGGTCCCAAATGTCACTAAACTCGTTTCTCATTTTTTGAATATGTATTTTGAAAACGGCGATCTTTTATTGCAGTAACTAATATCTAATACTTTTATTTGCAGAATTTTAAACACGCTCTCGGAATGTGGGAATATTACAGAAAATACTGCTAAGAAAAAATTAAAATCAAAGTCGCGCAATAAAGTTAAAATGCCTCTGGCACAAATAACGGTTTCTCGATCCCATTCCTCATTTTCCACAATTACCTGATACAGCGCTTCCAAATCTTCCTTATGTTATGGCGACAGTCACCAAGATGCGTTTACATAATCGCATAACTGATCTCCGGAAATAACGACAACAACCACTCGAGGTTCCACTGTTGACTGCGTAAGATCACTGACCTTTTCGCCCATCTAACGCGTAGCTTGGATGTAACGTGAACCATCGTATTTCAGCACTGCAGCAAGTAACGCGGGAGTCCAATTTGGAGGGAGGCCTTGACGGCCGATTTGAAATAAAAAAATTGATGGTAACGTTTAAAGTAAATAATGTATGTTTGCTGTCGGTTTAAAATAATTAAAAAATTGTAATATTTGAATAAAAAGATTGACCTTTTAAATAACACTAATTTGCCATTTTTTTAAGGATGCGAGGCATCACTCGCATCTATGTACGCTACGCCCCTGCGTAGCCGATATATTTTCCAAGCCGATATTCCCTGTTTATGAGCATTCATAATTGATTTTTGCATACCGTTATAAAATTATGCCTGCCTGATCTATTATGAGCTTGGACTCGTGTTATAATTTTTTACCCATCCAAGGAATTTTGTTCTGCGCCCCTGGTGACCGGCGCAAATAAATTACATAATAGGTACAACGTCAGTCGTTATCGTAATCGATCAAGGGGCACTTTATTGACAGAACAACAAACAACGTCGGGCCGAAGACAAACCAATTGCATAAAAACGCGATATACAAAAATGCCTGTCCCGAGTGTACATATTAGAATATGAAAGAGTCCGCCTCTATTTTCCGTTGCTGCGGCCCAGCCAAAGAGTCTTCGCCTTTAATTTTCAGACTGTCGACGAAAACCCACCAATTTAGAAATGAGTGACTACCTCGACGGCTGAACATTAAACATCAAGCAGGCACTGGAATACAAATTAAAAGCTCCATTTCGACCAATCCGGGGGATTCTTTCTAGTGCGTGGCCACCAATAGAACCCTACGACGTGCAAGGTGTTTTGATGTATGTATTTACCGTACACATACCCACGACACCCCAAGTCCGCCTCGAAACCAATCGATACAAATAGCCAAATCGTTGAAATTTTTTCCATTTGATTCTTCATATTACGTAATTAAATTATTTTAAGAATCGACTTCATAATCAAGGACGATTAAACGAAAAACTCGAAGGGTGACAATTATTTGATATTATATTATCTCCAAATTATTTTTATGTAATTCAATATAATCTTATTTTGGACATTGCTTCCACGACGAACTAGAAACAAGAGCAGTGGCAATAATTATCGGTGTTATTTAACTATTACTTCCAAGGCATTTTTATGTACATAATTCCATGTAATTTTATTTTGGAAATTAGCTTTCATAATAAACGGAAAACCCACAAAAGTCACAATTATTCGATGTTATTTTACGATGAGTTACAAGATATTTTTATGTAATTCAATGTAATAATTATATTTCTTTATTTGCTTTCATAGTAAACGGAAAGCCCAGAAAAGTGTAAGTGTAAAGTGATGTTCGGTTACGGTTATTACCATGACATGTTTATGTAATTCGCTGTAATTCTATTTTAAAAAATTGTTTTCATAATGAATGACAAACCCAAAAAATGGGTGGAAACTTTGCTTTCATGATAAATGAAAAACCCAGAAAAGTGACAAGTGATTTTCGTTTACGATTATTTCCAAGATATTTTTATGTAATTCACTGTAATCCTATTTTAAAATATTGTTTTCATAATAAATAACAAACCCAAAATATGGGTGGAAACTTTGCTTTCATGATAAATGAAAAACCCAGAAAAGTTACAAGTGATTTTCGTTTACGATTATTTCCAAGACACTTTTATGTAATTCACTGTAATCCTATTTTAAAATATTGTTTTCATAATAAATAAACTCAAAATATGGGTGGAAACTTTGGTTTCATGATAAATGAAAAACCCAGAAAAGTGACAAGTGATTTACGATTATTTCCAAGACATTTTTATGTAATTCACTGTAATCCTATTTTAAAATATTGTTTTCATGATAAATAACAAACCCAAAATATGGGTGGAAACTTTGCTTTCATGATAAATGAAAAACCCATAAAAGTGACAAGTGATGTTCGTTTACGATTATTTCCAAGACACTTTATGTAATTCACTGTAATCCTATTTTAAAATATTGTTTTCATAATAAATAAACTCAAAATATGGGTGGAAACTTTGATTTCATGATAAATGAAAAACCCAGAAAAGTGACAAGTGATTTTCGTTTACGATTATTTCCAAGATATTTTTATGTAATTCACTGTAATCCTATTTTAAAATATTGTTTTCATAATAAATAACAAACCCAAAATATGGGTGGAAACTTTGCTTTCATGATAAATGAAAAACCCAGAAAAGTGACAAGTGATGTTCGTTTACGATTATTTCCAAGACACTTTATGTAATTCACTGTAATCCTATTTTAAAATATTGTTTTCATAATAAATAAACTCAAAATATGGGTGGAAACTTTGCTTTCATGATAAATGAAAAACCCAGAAAAGTGACAAGTGATTTACGATTATTTCCAAGACATTTTTATGTAATTCACTGTAATCCTATTTTAAAATATTGTTTTCATGATAAATAACAAACCCAAAATATGGGTGGAAACTTTGCTTTCATGATAAATGAAAAACCCAGAAAAGTGACAAGTGATGTTCGTTTACGATTATTTCCAAGACACTTTATGTAATTCACTGTAATCCTATTTTAAAATATTGTTTTCATAATAAATAAACTCAAAATATGGGTGGAAACTTTGATTTCATGATAAATGAAAAACCCAGAAAAGTGACAAGTGATTTTAGTTTACGATTATTTCCAAGATATTTTTATGTAATTCACTGTAATCCTATTTTAAAATATTATTTTCATAATAAATAACAAACCCAAAATATGGGTGGAAACTTTGCTTTCATGATAAATGAAAAACCCAGAAAAGTTACAAGTGATTTTCGTTTACGATTATTTCCAAGATATTTTTATGTAATTCACTGTAATCCTACTTTAAAATATTGTTTTCATAATAAATAACAAACCCAAAATATGGGTGGAAACTTTGGTTTCATGATAAATGAAAAACCCAGAAAAGTGACAAGTGATGTTCGTTTACGATTATTTCCAAGACACTGTTATGTAATTCACTGTAATCCTACTTTAAAATATTGTTTTCATAATCATAAATGACAAACCCAAAAAATGGGTGGAAACTTTGCTTTCATGATAAATGAGAAACCCAGAAAAGTGACAAGTGATTTTCGTTTACGATTATTTCCAAGATATTTTTATGTAATTCACTGTAATCCTATTTTAAAATATTGTTTTCATAATCATAAATGACAAACCCAAAAAATGGGTGGAAACTTTGCTTTCATGATAAATGAAAAACCCAGAAAATTGACAAGTGATTTTCGTTTACGATTATTTCCAAGACATTTTTATGTAATTCACTGTAATCCTATTTTAAAATATTGTTTTCATAATAAATAACAAACCCAAAATATGGATGGAAACTTTGCTTTCATGATAAATGAAAAACCCAGAAAAGTGACAAGTGATGTTCGTTTACGATTATTTCCAAGACATTTTTATGTAATTCACTGTAATCCTACTTTAAAATATTGTTTTCATAATAAATAACAAACCCAAAATATGGGTGGAAACTTTGGTTTCATGATAAATGAAAAACCCAGAAAAGTGACAAGTGATGTTCGTTTACGATTATTTCCAAGACATTTTTATGTATTTTAATGTAATAATTATATTTTAAAATATGGCTTTCATAATAAACGAAAAACCCAGAAAAGTAACCCGTTAATGAATTTCTAACGGAATGATTCTTCGCTGAGTTATCATCGTTCAAAGCAAAAAAGTCAGTTTGATTTTGGTAATTAATTACTCGGGATATAATGATCGTATAGAAAATTGAAGTAGGGTTATAAAAACTACAAAGTATTCTTTACAAATCGTAGTTATTGGTTTTTAATAAAAATCGGTGCGACAATGTTGATTGAAAAAGAGGTAAAAAATTACGTATTTAACGATATTCCCTTAACTTGGCATAACTTCACAATGGATATACTAAGGATGTTCACTGCTTCTTTTCAACCTCAAAGTATTTTTTCTGATGGTTTTCTTATGATTATTCAAAAACTGCTGACGGTAAAGAATTTTGAACTCAAAATCTGAAAACTGAAAACTTGGAACTTCAATTTGTTTGTAAAAATTGCTCTGCGACCATTTTCCTCAAAGTTACAGTCCTTTGAAGATCATCTAAAAACTTATGTTGTTTTACATGCCCTAATTTTTTTGCTTAGTGTATTTTGGTAAAGTTCTGCTATTGCAATGTTCTGGAGATATTATTTTTCAAGTAAGGGAATGGAGGAAACTCAATTTGCATTCTATAATACAACCCCTTCGTGGCAGTCTAAGTACCTATATTCTTTCGATGAAAGTATCTTTATCCTATTCAGCAACCAGAGAGTGTCAGATTTAAGAAACCAATTGGATTATCAGGAAAACGTTAAGACCAGTTCAACGATGATCACTATTTTTAGAACAGAACCCGGAAGAACTTTCTTCGATGGTATCTCACTGATGTGAGAGATTTGACTATCGCCAACATCTTCAAGACGACTCTCCTGAAAGTATCTCTTTCGGTAATGCATTTAACTCGGAGTATTATAGACGTCAGCGTCGTTGTCTGTATAATAAAAAACTAATAATCTTTATTTTAAGAAAGGTTATAATGAATACTTTCTTTTGAATCTAAATTTTGAACGGTCAACCCACCCTTTTTTCGGCAAAGTTTTACCTAATTCCCCTGGCTTAATAGGGGCGGCGGATCCGACAGGGGGTCCTTCCACCCTTTCGAAAAATTACTGGTACCACAATGCGCAATGGCCTCGTTACTGCGACGAATGACGATAATTACGAATTACCATAATATTTAATATAATAAAGACTTCCCGGCTGTCGGTGCGGTAGCTTTGTGTCGCTACAAAATGGCGGTAATTTCTCGTCGGCGGGGGATTCGTTTTCGCTTCGTTAGATGTCATGATGAAAATTTCTGTCTCCGTATTCGGGGTCTAAGATTAAATCGCTTAAATTATAATGGCATTGTAATTCTATTCTTCACGAATGGCTGACGAGTGTCGACCGCACAAGTCGCTTAATTGACTTTTACCGAACTATGTCTAAAATGGGCGGGAGATTATATTAGGCGTGCTTTTTGGAAATTGCACCAGTTCTGTCGTCGATATTCTAATGCAACAATGCCATTGAGGGGATATTCTGGCCTAGAGGTTCAAATTTTAGGCGTTTTCTCAAGTACGATAAAATAACAAATCCATTTTTTTTACCAGAAATTTATTGAGATTTTAAGAATACACAAAAATATTTTCTAAAAAAAGAAATTAAAAATTAAAAAAGTTCCAAGCTTGTAAAATGGAGGGTAAAAAAAAGGGCGCGTCCTGGTTGACACGATTCCAACCCCTCTAGTCATCTGAAACAAAAAAGAAAAAAGATTCTTAATTAGTAAGGACGTCGTTATAGCCCCTACCTCAGAGAAAACGTTTTTCTTGCGAACATATTTGAGAAAACAGTCACTTTTTGCCCTTATTTCTTCAGTTTTTAATTTTTTAAATATAGTAAAAAAAAATAATAATAATAATTAAGAGGAACTTCAGGGATATAGGAACAATAAGTAGAAACGTTAGGAGTCAATCGGGGGACATACTGATCGGAAGAGAGGAGAAAGCGGATAGATGGAAGCAGTACTTAGGAAATTTATACGAGGGCGAGGAATTAGGAGATATATTAGAGGAAGAATCTAGCATCGATAGGGAAGATGTAGGAAAACCTATATTGAGAGAGGAATTTGAAATAGCACTAAGGGGGCTAAAGAATAATAGAGCGCCGGGTGTAGATAAAATACAGGCGGAAATTTTGAAATGTGCGGGACAGCAAGTAGTAAATAGGATGTTTGAACTGGTAAAATACATATACGAAACGGGCGAGATGCCGGAGGATTATAAGAGGAACATTATCGTTACTATACCGAAAAAGAGAGGAGCCGACAAATGCGAGAACTTTAGAACGATTAGCCTAACTTCCCATGCGTCAAAAATCTTAACCAGAATAGTGCAGAAGAGGATGGAAAATAGAGCGGAGGAAATACTAAGAGAAGACCAATTCGGGTTTAGGCGAAATAGAGAAACTCGCGAAGCTATTCTGGCGCTAAGAGTAATGTTAGAGAAAACAATAGAAAAAGGAAAGAACGCTTATTATATAGGATTTGTATATTTAGAAAAAGCTTTTGATAACGTAAGATGGGAAAAAAAGAGCGCGGGAATGAAGTATAGAGATAGGAGAGTAGTACACAATCTATACAAAGAGCAAAATGCTGTTATAGAAGTAGAAGGGGAGAAAAAGGAAGTAGGTATCAGGAAAGGAGTAAGACAACGATGTACGCTATCACCACTAATTTTTAATCTGTACATCGAAGAGGCGATTAATGGTAAAAGATAGAGTGGATTTCGGGATTAAAGTACAGGGACAGAAACTAAAAATGCTGAGATTCGCGGATGATATAGCAGTATTAGCATCTAGTAAGGAGGAATTAGAATCAGCATTGAACGAAATGGAGGCAGTGTTGACAGAGGAATACGGAATGAGGGTGAATAAAAACAAAACTAAAGTGTTAGTGTGCAGAGGGCGCGAGAGCAAAGCAAAAACGAAAGTACAAATTAATAATGAAAGATTGGAGGAAGTTCAGAGGAGGAAGACTTCACTTATTTAGGAAGTAAAATAAATTGGGATGGGAGAAGCAATAAAGACATAAAACAAAGAATAGCGCAGGGTCGAGTAGCTTTTAACAAAAAGAAAGCACTTTTATGCTCGGGGGTAATAAACTTTGAAACTGGGAAGAGATTTTTGAAAACATATGTATGGAGCACGGCACTATACGGTTGCGAAACCTGGACGGTAGGGGAAGCAAGTAGGAAGAAATTAGAAGCTTTTGAGATGTAGTGTTACCGAAGAATGATGAAAATACCATGGACTGATAGGGTTAGAAACGAAGAAGTATTGGAGAAAGTCGGCGAGAAAAGAAGTATTTGGAAAAACATAAAGAAGAGAAGAGATAGAATGGTAGGCCACTTGCTGAGACATGGGGGAATAGTCCGCGATATTTTGGAGGCAGAAATAGGAGTGAAGAAAGGCAGAGGTAGGCCTAGATTAGACTACTGCTCGCAAATAGTAAGGGATGTAGGTTGTCGCACAATTAGCGAAATGCGTAGGTTAGCACAAGATAGGAGAAGCTGGAGGTTAGCGTCCAACCAGTCTTAGGACTGATGACCTAATGATGATGATGATGATGAGTAAAAAAATGTTACAGAAATCTGGTAGAGACGATAGAGCATTATATAGAGAAGGTTCGTACCAAATTTGAAGTATATCGGTTGATTACAACTTGAGATATCATGTCAACCAAGTAGTTTCGAGGAAAGCGCGTTTAAAGATTTGAGCAAAGTTTCAGGCAGTCTAAGTCACATAGTGATGCTGTATACTCACATTTCGCTAATCAGCGATTCCTCATCCATACAATGAGCCCTCTTCTACTTCAATATGTAAATTTTCCGAAGTTCTTTCTGCTAGACGAGCAATCCTAGCTTCCTCAGAAACATCAGAAGGTTACGACCTTCTAATGTTTCTGAGCTCAGATGGGCTTCAGGACCAATAGTGACTCCCATGACGTTCATAACTTTTAGAATTGGTAAGAATCTTTCAAAATGCACACAGCTATATAATTTACAATTTCAATTGTTCGTGTTCCTGCATGTATATGTTTTGATGGAAAAGTCCAGATCAATGAATTTAACGATTTATTATTATCTTGGGTTTCTGAGCCCAACCATCGATGTGATAAGCTTTCTGAAGAGAATTTTTCATATATCAGCTTTATATATACCATCCTCAGGTAGTCGGGAAATGTCTACCGTCTATTGTTCGATTCTCTCCTGAAGGACCGGTTTAGTTGCCGCGTCACTAAAGTAGCTATAACTCCGTAAATAAGTGGAATTTTGAAAATCCCTTTGAAGGATATATTCTTAAATGTCTAAACTTTGAAAATATGAAAGAGAAGATCAATTTTTTTCAAAATTCTAGACCAGAATGCCCTCTTAACATCATCAGATTTGTAGAACTCAAACAAGTAATAGAGGGCTATAAATATTTTCAGTGTAGAATAGAAAAGAAGTATCGAGGTTTTTTGGGACCGTCAATATTTGTTAGGTGGTTAAAAGGTGGATTTTAAATATTTACCCCCAGTTTATAATAATAAAATAATAATGTTTTTATTGCCCAACAGAAAAAATACATTTACAGGACATAGATATGGAATACAATTCTGCTAAATTCTGTTAAATTTGTAACTGTGGAGCGTTTGTGGAGCTTCCGGAGCGTGGAAAATAAATGTGGGCGTATAATGACATCTCGAAAACCTTTGCAAGATTTGATATAATAGTAATCGGGCGATAATTTTTTATGTCAGATCGATTGCCCCTTTTCAATATAGGGCAGATCCTTGCTACTTTCCAAACGTCAGGAAACGTATGAGTAGAGAGTATTAGATTAAATAAAATAAGACGTGGTTCTACTAAAGCCCCTGAGCAATTTTTAACAAGAAAATTCGGGATCTGGTCGTGCCCACAGGTCATTTTCGTTTTTAAATTTTGATAATGCTTGACGAATATCTATTTCTGTAAATTTTACTATATTGATACAGGTTGAGTGATTATCACAATTTGTATTGATAGCCTGAAAATCGTCAGAAGAAGAGACACTGGAAAAAAATTTAGAAAATCCATTTATAATTTTATTTGGAGCATGGAACAATACCTCAGCGCAAAAACATTAACTTAATAAGTAGACTAATAATTAAGGAAAATAGTTTCCTGATATCAGTTTACCTAACTCCTTAATATGAAATACAAGTACTTCCAAATAAATAAGACTTGATTGCAGTTTCATGAACTAGAAGATGTCCGTCTTAGTTTAATCATCCTTTTGAAATACTTTCATCAAGGTCTATCAAGTTACATACTGCACTTACTTTATCAATAATGTACAAATGTGTCATGAATTGTAGACAGATATTACTGAACTGCAAGTTTGAAGACTAAAAGCCCGTTCGATTCCTTAAAAAATATACTCTGTGGACTTAAATCAGGCGAATATGGTGGCCACTATGTGTATACACCTCATCCTATCAAAACTGCAAGCCATCTAAAGTGATATCTGGACTGTTTCTTCTAAGAAAAATTCGTATTGTCAAATCTGGAATAGGGTCAAACCTGAAGAAGTATAAGTAGAGTTTGGTTATTACATTACACATATGGAGCTAATTGTGATGAGTCCCAATTTTTTAACGACGAGGTGTCCTTTTTGACTAAGAGTACGGTGGATCGATAATAGAATCTTTCGATAGTTATTTTCTTTGGAATTGAATTCTTAATAATTTTGATTTATAACCATCGTTAATCTCAGATTTAGTGAAGGACCTCCTCAATAACTTGAAAATAACGGTGTAATAATAGAGCAACGTTGTTCACATCACCACACGCCCCTTACCTGTGCTAATGGGCGCATACATCCACTATGACTGCTGTAACGACCGTTAATTGACAATTCCATATTTCCGAACCCCACGAAGATGAAAAATCATCCCCCCAAGGGCGAACGTCGAATCCGTTTATTGGTCGACTGAAATTTGATGACTGCACGGCATGTTTTCCCGACCGGCCGTTGTGTAATAATGAGCAATAATTGAAGGGGTGCATAAATTGAAAAATCACCCCCTTCCTAATGCATTCGGAAATATTGACGATTACGTGTAAACAAGTTAACGTCGCTAATGACTAGGGGTAGCTGCAGTGGCTGTAATGAGAAAACTATGTATGTAATACATGAAAACGTATAATATAAATATAGCTGGTTTCGGTGAGAATAGTAGAAATTTATAGGTATGCATCCTCATGTACTAGAATAAAATATTTCTTCCCTCGGGTATTATTGTGGAAGTTTTATGATAAACTTATAAACCTAAGTTATAGCAAACAAATATTCTATAAGTATATTTATAACTTATACAGTTGAGTTGTCAATCAATTTGATTAAATTCCCAGCCTAGTTATAATTTAAACTACTCCTCCATTATCTAAATACTCTGGCATAATTATCTATTTTATCTTTGCCCTAGAAGACAAATGTACGAATCTTACCTGTCAATGTTTGGCCTCATTTCTTAGTTCCTCAATAACCAGGATACTTCAGTTCTGTTGATTTTGTTTTCTCGAGATTGCAGTAGCATGCGGAAGTGCCATGGAAGCATTGGCAATAATGCTTCCATTAGAAATATTGGTACAGATTTATTCATTTTAGAAATTCATATATTTTTTTTCATCCCGGAAATGTTGAAATGACGATCTAACATGTTTAATGGTATGCGGTGGGTTTCAACTCCCAAACCATTGTTTTTTTTTTTTTTTTTTTTTGACTATAAAACATATTAAATAATAGTGACTTTTTATTATTATACCAAATTGTTACCATTCTTTCGTATCCTTAACTAACGGCTTAATTATCCCTATATATACTTACATATATCTATTCCAAAGTATATTTTCATTCATGAAGGTCAACATAGCATTAAATCGATTTAAAAGGGTATTCTTTTTCTTTAATTCTCTTAAATAACTACTCAACAATTGGATATCTGAACTTCTGACCACCTTCTCCATCTTCAAATGGAGTTTTACTAACCAGAAACCGGTCACAGAGTCGGACTAAAAATAATCTTAATTTCGTGTATTTTCTGGAGAAAATATCTTTTATAATATTTTTTGGATTCAACTGATTATAAGATGTGTAATAGTTGATAATAAACCGTTTGCGAAATTCGATTTTTACAAATATGTGACAATTTAGAAAAGGTTCATTTTTATTACTCATCTTTTCTTTCTATCGCATACTCTTTTTTTTTTTAATTTCATCTCTTTAATATGTTTAATTATTTTTATTTATTCTAAGTATTTTCATTTTATACTAGAAAAATTTCCCTTTTACAAAAAAAATCTATACATAGAGCAAACTGCTGTTATAGAAGTAGAAGGGGAAGAAAGGGAAGTAGGTATTAGGAAAGGAGTAAGACAAGGATGTACGCTATCACCACTAATTTTTAATCTGTACATCGAAGAGGCGATTAATGTGGTAAAAGATAGAGTGGATTTCGGGATTAAAGTACAGGGACAGAAACTAAAAATGCTGAGATTCGCGGATGATATAGCAGTATTAGCATCTAGTAAGGAGGAACTAGAATCAGCATTGAACGAAATGAAGGCAGTGTTGACAGAGGAATACGGAATGAGGGTGAATAAAAACAAAACTAAAGTGTTAGTGTGCAGAGGGCACGAGAGCAGAGCAAAAACGAAAGTACAAATTAATAATGAAAGATTGGAGGAAGTTAAAGACTTCACTTATTTAGGAAGTAAAATAAATTGGGATGGAAGAAGCGATAAAGACATAAAACAAAGAATAGCGCAGGGTCGAGTAGCTTTTAACAAAAAGAAAGCACTTTTATGCTCGGGGGTAATAAACTTAGAAACAAGGAAGAGATTTTTGAAAACATATGTATGGAGCACGGCACTTTACGGCTTCGAAACCTGGACGGTAGGGGAAGCAAGTAGGAAGAAATTAGAAGCTTTTGAGATGTGGTGTTACCGAAGAATGATGAAAATACCATGGACTGATAGGGTTAGAAACGAAGAAGTATTGGAGAAAGTCGGCGAGAAAAGGAGTATGTGGAAAAACTTAAAGAAGAGAAGAGATAGAATGGTAGGCCACTTGCTGAGACATGGGGGAATAGTCCGCGATATTTTGGAGGCAGAAATAGGAGTGAAGAAAGGCAGAGGTAGGCCTAGATTAGACTACTGCTCGCAAATAGTAAGGGATGTAGGTTGTAGCACAATTAGCGAAATGCGTAGGTTAACACAAGATAGGAGAAGCTGGAGGTTAGCGTCCAACCAGTCTTAGGACTGATGACCTAATGATGATGAAAAAAAAACTACAAAGGATCGTTTTTCTTTTAATTGATGTACCTATATTACTAATTGTAAGCTTTCATGATTTTTATAAAATGTTAATTATATACGGAATGAGGGTGAATAAAAACAAAACTAAAGTGTTAGTGTGCAGAGGGCGCGAGAGCAGAGCAAAAACGAAAGTACATATTAATAATGAAATATTGGAGGAAGTTAAATACTTCACTTATTTAGGTAGAAACAGAAAGCACTTTTATGCTGGGGGTAATAAATTTAGAAACAAGGAAGAGTTTTTTGGAAACGTATGTATGGAGCACGGCACTATACGGTTGCGAAACCTGGACGGTAGGGGAAGCAAGTAGGAAGAAATTAGAAGCTTTTGAGATGTGGTGTTACCGAAGAATGATGAAAATACCGTGGACTGATAGGGTAGAAACGAAGAAGTATTAGAAAAAGTCGGAAGGAAAGAAGTATGTGGAAAAACGTAAAGAAGAGAAGAGATAGAATGGTAGGCCACTTGCTGAGGCATGGGGGAATAGTCCGCGATATTTTGGAGGCAGAAATGGGAGTAAAGAAAGGCAGAGGTAGGCCTAGATTAGACTACTGATCGCAAGCTTTGATAGTTTTTGCTGTGTAACACGCAGCACTATCCTGCTGGAAAATGTACTGTGCGTCAGTGCCTTGACATATTGGTATTGACGGTAATAAACTATCTGTCAAATTTTGTTTATTTTTTTCTGCTGTCACAGTACCATATACTAAATGCAATTTTCCTACGCCCATACCACTAGTAGTATAGCAAAACCGCTACCAGGCCACCCTCGGATTTGTCCGCGGACATTTGATGCGGATGGCATGTGGTCATTGTTGAGCTGAAGAACTCTTGGCGCAGGTATAAAACAGGTCTGTACAGGTATAAAACAGGTGTGTATCGGTTTAGAACAGGTATGGTAACCTGTTTAATGACGTCATGTTTTTTTCCTAATACAACCATACCTGTTTTAAATCGGTACACACCTGTTTTATACCTGTACAGACCTGTTTTATACCTGCGCCAAGAGTTCTTCACATCAACAATGACCACATGCCATCCGCATCAAATGTCCGCGGACAAATCCGAGGGTGGCCTGGTAGCGGTTTTGCTCTACTACTACCACTCATACATCCCCAGATCATAAGAGACGCAGGGAACTTCACTTTCCTAACCAAACAGTCAGGATGATGAGTTTCCTGTGAGGTTTTTACACACGTTTTCTGGTATCACCCAAACAGATTTCAAATTTGGATTCGTCGCAAACAGACTGATTTTCTGTCGTTTA
The DNA here is from genome assembly GCA_037954035.1 of Rosalia funebris. Taxonomy (NCBI): domain Eukaryota; kingdom Metazoa; phylum Arthropoda; class Insecta; order Coleoptera; family Cerambycidae; genus Rosalia; species Rosalia funebris. The sequence continues at coordinate 3,266,727 of JAZFAV010000013.1, read as the reverse complement.
GTTAATGGCGGCTTTTATTTTGCCTGAAGGAAAAACCGATAAGTTCAAAAGTAAAATGTAAAGAATTAAACTTTACATTGTAGAATTTGTATCCTATTTTCTTTATTGAGCGTTAGTTGTAGATATAGAAATACTTCTTCCAATGGCTTGCCTGCATAGTACCAACCCGGCGATTGCCGGCCCTACTCCGACCCTGCGTTTAGGTTGAAAAGATTGGATAAGTGTTCGCGTTCTTAGAGGAAAAATGCTTTCCGAGACATTTTCCGGAGCTGACAGTTCGGTAAACATTTTCACCGGCGTTCTCCTAAACGCGTCCTCTTCACGGTTGAAAATCGAATAGAGTGGAAATCGAAATGATGAGCTATTGTGAAACTCTACAAGTCACGAGCAGGGTATGGCCTTAATCCAATTTATTTTATCATTGTTGAGTTAGAGCCAAGATATATGCGCTGCTTAGAGTGTGTCGTCGTGCGGTTTTTCAGGGGAAACTTTCGCGACGACGATTTACGTCCTCGATGCTTTCAGCCGCTGAATAAAGGACGCCATAACCTCAACATCGCCTGAGGACTTTCAGAAGATATTAAATTTGGCCATTGCAAGGCATACACAATAAATACATACGATTAACAATATTGATTTAATTTGAGGGGGTAATTAAAGAATGATAACTTGAGACAATACGATGGGCATTCAGGTCAATTGTCCGACGTTGAGCTAATGAAAATGCAGCGCTTTGTTCCGCGTCCACAACATGGTTAGGTGACTCTTCATATTCTTCTATAGAGGTGGCTGTGGCAATATCATTTGTACTGTGATCCAGGGTGGCGGACTGCGTCCAGGATTGGGATGTCCAGTATTGGATGCAGTCTGAGTTTAGAGGAAGGAGGCCAATTTCTGTTTTGTGCTCTAATTCTTGTAATTAATTAGTGGCAGACTGTACTTTATTCTCTTTCCTAGCGCGAATAATTATTGCTAGGCGTAAATTAGAGACAAAATGGAGCTAACAATTTATTCCATACAAACGAAAACAGCATAAAAATTAAATTGAAAATACATGTCTTTAGCCACTTTTTAAATCGAAACTACCATATTTTAAATCGCGAAATTCCCATACCAACACTTCTTACATTCTGCGCGTATTACTGCTTTCTTTATATTTCTTTATATAACTTTCAGTATATTTACACTAAACAAAAGTCGCAAAGACGAGACATGCAGAAATATAAATAGTTACATTACTACAACAAATGGGTATCTTATTGTTTGATTTTCTTCATCGGAATCTGTCATTCTTTCGTTTCTGAACTTGAAAATAATAAATGCTAACTATATAATTTTTTGATACACGTATTTTTATTTATGTAAGTATAACAAAAACCTTTGGTCAATTAATTAGCTTGCCATTACAAATTCTAGTAATGGCAAGCTAATTAATTGACTTGTAAGTATTCATGTTTAGTTTGACTTTTACTTTTCCGCACTCAACTATACCAGAATGGAAAAGTAATGTAATCGTCTAAAGAAAAATAGGAAACATTTTTTCTACCGTTTATTTTTCGTTTTTCGGCCTAAAAACCAAAAAAAATTGGTTTTTACAAAAGTTGTGTCTGTGTGTTGTTGTCGTCGGCATTAAAATTTCTTGTTAGCACCATAACTCAACTAAATGTGTCGGATCTATCGGGTTTTGACTGATTCTGATCGGGGACGTCTTCCAGATGACGCCTATTGATTTTGAGGTGGATAAAACACACGCTACCATGTTCATGGGTCATGATGAACACAATGGTGGACTATTTGAGAATTGTTTTTTGTTAGCACGATTACTCAATTAAATCGTGTCGGATCGATCGGGTTTTGACTGATTCTGATTAGGGACGTCTACCAGACGACATCTATAGATTTTGAGGTGGATGGGACCCTCTCCATGGATTATGAAAAGCACGATGTAAATGTTTATGTCCATTCTGAGATTTTAAACATAGCCATTTATCGCGTTGCTGATTTTGCATTGAACGAAAAAACTTTTAATATATTTGGTCTGTATCATATACGAATGAATGAGAAAAAAAAATAAAATCACAAACGTATTGATACGGCACTGAAGCAGTCGCCAATGAAAAAAGTAAAACTGTCGCATAAAACACATATTCTGCATTTATCTGTTGGTTTATTTTTTCTCGGTTACTCAATTTCAAGATAGAGATGTTCTACGCGCGGAAAAGTTCGTTTTAAGGTGTTAAATTTGTTTATTTTATACTGTAACTGGCTTTTTATCTCTGGAATAATAAAATCTGTAATATTATTATAACATTCATCTATATTATTCGATATTAATAAATCAACAACACCTTGCCCATTATAATCTCATTATCTGAAAATACTTCTTTGTCCCTTTCTCAAACACCCCCTTAACAAAGCTATCGCCTAAAATCTCGCCTATTGATAAATCAAATCTATATCATTGGAAACTTAAGACGCCGTCAGATGTTATCAGAAAAGAGTCCTGACATTTTTATATACACACACACACGACCCCCTCGCGCTCCCCCGACCACCCCTCGTCAGACTTTCCGCTCTCATTACTGTAATTGATGACGTTGATGGCGGTAGTGTTGTGACAGACCGATGAAACAGATTGATCGGATTGTATTTCACAAATCTGAATCGAGGCGATTCGTTTTAAGTCCCTTTGTCTGCCGGCCAAATCTATAAGACCGGAAGGGTATAATTTTGATAATGAACGGATTCGGTTGGGTTTGTGCTAATGTCACCGCGGATCGTCTCAATTCCGTCAAATGTTTTTGTTGGCAGGATGTTTACCCATTATTTTAATCTATTTTACGCGCGACGGACGGGGTTTCGTGGAAAAATTAGGTGCCATTTTGTCTTGTCGATGGTAAAAAAAATTGGGGGCATCGTAATTGTTGATTTGTCTTGTTGGCGAAATGAATTATGTTTTTGTCCAATGGGGAGGTGTTTCCTGCGGCCTTTTATCTCGTGCGAATAACTAGAAAAGGACGTATTTGCAGCGTAATATATCTCCCACGTCCACACAGGCTTGTGAAAAGTATTTTTTAATATGGAAACATTCGTTGTTGTTAGTTTGTAATTACCCGAAAAGCGCCCCTTTTTCTACAGGAAACCTATTATTTTTCAATTATCGTTAATTTCTCTATTATAATCCAACTGCCAACGATCTCGGTTGGAATTTTCGGGGGTAAAACTATTAAAGGCGTCAAAATCGTGTCAAATTTCATTATTTCTGATATGAACTAAACACCGGTGTCAAGTTTGTCAAATGTTACACCACTTTAAGGTAGTTAGGAAACCCACTTTTCTATAGAATTTCATCAAATTTCGGGTGCACATAAAGAATAAACTTCCCGACAGAAATTGCTAAAATGAAAAATTTTTGCTCGTACAATAAAGGAGCTATTCGTCATCAAAGTTGGAAATTTTTGCATGGTTTAAATGTATCAATTGACTGAAAGTTTACACATTTTACATTATAACTTGAAAACTTTTCTATAGATTTTTTTCCAAAAACAACTCATCTATACATGAACGTTTTTCACGACATCTTAAATTTTTGCCAAGCTCGCCCAATTCAACAATACGTCGTCCAATGCTTAGGTTAGGTACTCTAAATTAGCACTACTGATTCCGAAGATGAACTTAAAAAATAATATAACACTAACGTTTTCAGCAACAATTTTTTTAATCAATTTTCGACCCTTTGTTTTTCATTTAGGGTAATGATTTATTTATGCATAAGCCAGATTGAAAATAACCTGCTACTAATAAACTATAGTAAAATCAATAGAAAACTATTGATTTCATGTGCAAAATAAAAAAAATCAACAACCAAGAATTGTGCTCAAATGATATAAGAGATTACAAATTTATATGCAACCAAGAGTTGAAAATTGATGAAGAAATTGCTCAAAAAATCATAGATGATCCAAATATATCCAGATTAGATTGTTGTTAGCAATTAACCTACTTCTCTCTTGAATAGATTTATAGAGAAATATAATTGTATTAGGACACTCTAAATCTATATCTTTCCAAAGGACTATACAAACTTTCCCAAATATATCATAAGCAATGTATGTGCCAATATTTTAAGAACATATTTTCATTAAACAAAACGTAACTGGGAAATTCTGTTTAGAACATTTAGAGAATCTAGTACTCTTACTCCTCACTTAGTCACTGCCAAACCAGACTAATGAAAATGAAAAACTAGATGGGCATAATTTGATCTCCAATACGGTGAAGCTCGTGATTAAGATTCTTACGTGAGACAGTGAGAGGCAAATTTGATTTTATTTGATTTTTTCCTCTGGGTTACCTACTTAGAAACGCAAGGTTATAAAACAGAGCTAATAAATATTGATAATATCAACATATTGCTTATGTTGTGTGTAGGACAGTACTTCTTCCGCAAAATATTCTAAACTCCCTTACACTTTAAGTTGAGCTTAACGAATTTTCCAAAAGCTGCGGAAAAGGTAGCGAAGTATTTTTAAATCTAAAATCTGTATTTTCAATATCAAGTGATGCCAAACTTAAAGAGGGTATTTCTGTTGATTCGTAAGTACACCAATCGATTGAAGACGCCAATTGTGTGAATGACAAAACTAAACGCAAACGAATTAACGGCTTAGAGATGCAAGGGGAATCTGGTGCTGGGGAATTCCTGAGCTGAAAATCAATTGTTACAATTTTATGAAAAATATAAATTTAAAGACTTACATTGCAGAATATCATTGGAATTGCATTTTCTACATTTGAATTTTAAGAAAAGGTAGAAAATTGTGATGCAATGATACTGAATAGTCCAATCTCCTCTGAGACATAGTAACTTAATGAATGCCATGAACATATCTGTTTAAGTACAACCCCATTAAAAACTCACAAAGAATCAACCACTGCGCCCGTCAGCAGACTCATCTACGTACAACAAAATGGATGCCTTATTGCATCGAATATAATACCGACGGCCTTGATTACGGCAAAGCCATAGTAACTCCCGTATATAACAAACGATAGAAAACAGTGAGTAAGTAAAAGTCGAGTTCTGTTTTTGATAGACAAGTGGAGAGTTGCAGTAATTACAAAATTTTAATGAGGAAAGTGCAACGGCGCAAAACCTATTTGTGCATCAGTGATTAAATATTTCTCCATGCGGACGCCGCCATTTTGAAATGCATGATACGTGGATGCAAGTATCGTCGTTTACATGAGGGCAGTTTTTTCTGGACGAGGTTCAGGATGTGTACTCATATGATGCGGTTAACAACAAACTCAATTGCATTATTAAAATCGACGAGTTGAAAATGCCCAAAGGGCCATGGTATTTGATTGGTCATACTCCTGAGATGGCGATAGTAAACTATAGAGGAATGTAAAGCCGTAGAGGAAAGCGTTGCATAAATCGAAAGTTATTCAACAAAGAATGGAAGAAGTGTATAAAGAGGTTAGGTAACAATTCAGATCTAAGAAGTTTATAAATAGTGTTAGCCAGATGACTCAAAAGAGTTTACAAAAAGTCTGGAATTGCATTAGTATACTCCTCTGGCAATATTGCAACAATTCTTAATAAATCTCAACGATAAAACTAAAAACAACAAAAAGGGAACTTGTGAAATCGGAATCTTTTGATGATTATGCTATTGATGTATACGAAGAAAATAATCGGCCCCAGTACTGTTCCCTGTAGGACCCCAACTAACAATATCAAATGTTTTTCTGATAAACAGTTAACCCTACACACATTATGAAATCGAAGTTAAAAGTCTAATGTGCACTTCAAAATTACAGTTGGGCCCCTCTAACTTTACCACTACGTCACAAGCGATATTCGTATGAACTAAGATGAAAAATCAGAGTCAAATGAGTGACTGTTTACATAATTTAAATCATTTAAATTTACCGCCTTTACAGTCAACTGTATTACCGGCACCAAAACAAACTAGAAAATGTCTTTCAAATAAGTTATCACGGCGACAAACTTTATAATCCATGGACTCAAACGTAAAAAATACTTGCAAAAAAACAATATACATATAAATTGATCTGTGATTATCAAGATAACGTCGTCTTTCCGCCGATCGGAGGTTTGGCTCTATTGTGGTACTTGGGGAGTTATGAAACTACAAGTATTACAAACTACTAGTACATATTCGCCTCATTCATCACTATTATTTATTTGGGTATATTTTAGTTTGTTACAGTACACTGACCTTAATTGTGCACCGTCTGCAAGAGTTTCTCTTATATAAACTGCACCGGAACTATATGAAGAAAGCATAACTAACATTAAAATTCAAATTCTAATGTGCTAAAACAATGTCATTTTAGTTAGGTATTGAATAAAATAAACATACAGAAAACGTCTGGCAATAAACGTCCTTCACACAAAAAAAAACCTAATTTTATTTAGTTTATAAAACAGTATGTCAAAAATTAACACAAACGAATGTAATATTTTACTAAATATGTCTTTATTATAGGTCTCACTAACACAATCAGTGTCAAGATGATAAAGATACTATTCTATCATAAAGAAGTGGTTATATACTTATACAATTAAAATAGTTAAATATCATCATCATCATTAGGTCATCAGCCCTAAGACTGGTTGGACGCTAACCTCCAGCTTCTCCTATCTTATGCTAACCTAAGTTAAATATGTATAATAAATATTTTCATAACAATACATAAAACAAATAATTTCATGGCTGGCTATGGTATACAAAAAAACCTGTTTGTGTTTTAAATATGACAACATTATTTTGAAATTAGCGATAGAAATATGTCACGTCTAAAGGCTCACATGTTCACTGTATGTTGCTAAAGATTCCTTCCACATGTTTATTTATGAATTCATGTTATCACAATAATTTCTTGAAAACCTGCCCCTCTTAGCTGCTATATTAACTCTTTCGGTTAAAGCTTGACTTGTCTTGCTTCTTGAATTTAAAACCCACCTCCTTTAATGTAGCTATAAGTGATGTTTTTCCCACATGAATTATTTCTCGTCTTTTAAGCTCTTCGTTTAAAGTACCAACAATTACATATTGCCCTAAAACAAAAAAAAATTAAATCATCATTTTGGCCTACACAGTAAATGCCCCTGTATTTACACAACAAAATAAATATAGCCACAACATACTTACATTTTTCATACATATTGTATAAAGTATCTCGTACTACCATTTTTGTACTTTCAGGTAGATTCCTTGTCTTTTGGCAATGTCTTGTTTTTCCGGGTGAAGAAAGAACTGGGTTGTTTTCTTTGCTTTTTATAATAGTGTATACTGGTTTCTTAGAAAGTTTAAGAGCTTCCTCTACTCTAAAATTTAATAAGTACACACACATAACTTCAGATATTTGTGAGTCTATGTCGTTTACCTCTTGAACAGCACTAACAGATATTAAAAGGCCTCTGTTTCTTTTCTCCTGTTCAAAGTATTCCAGGAGATTCAAAACCATTTGCTGTGCTTGAGAATTTAATGATCTTCCCGGCATCTAAAACAAGACGTGCATATAACTGTCATAAAAAATATCGTTTACTTACATCAACTCCAATTCTGAAACTAATTTCGCTCTAAGAAGAACGGATCTATGACAAATATTAGTAAATAGGCTCAAAAATTTGCAGAAAATGAAACGAGCTTAGTCAGATGTCAAACAACTGTCACTATCACTCGAAAATTATCTACACTACGTTAGTCAATAGAAAAGTTTCATATTTTTAATCTAATACGTATGTTACTATTTGTCTTCTCACCGATCAGCGTGAAAATATGAAAACAGTTGTCGGTGATATATGCAGGTCATCTCCGAAGACCGAAGACACACTTAAGATCACTTGTCTCTTGTTTACCTATTATAGCAAATGCGTTTGTTGGGATAGCGGGTTGTCTGTGATATTACCTTATGGTGGTGACGTAGTGGTAAAGTTGCAGCGGCCCGACTGTATATAACAATTTATCACAAGGGTCTTTCTCGAAGGCGCAAGAGAAGTCTAGATCTATTATGTCAATTGAATTCAGTGAAGATTATGCAAGTAGTTTAAGATCATCTGCATATGAAAAAGCATTTGATTCGTATTGTAATGTGAGATCTCATACAGCTCATCGACGTTGTAAAAATTCTAGGGATATTGCCAACGTATGACGTATCAACACAGCAAATATGTTTCTCATCACTGGCCAGATTTCTCACGCTGACCATTTGCAAAATAAGTTAATAGAGATAATGCGCGACTACGTTACAGTGACATAAGTGGCTTTTTTACATCGTGAACGGACTATATGCATTCTAAGAATAGAATAGGCCCCAGAACTGATCCTTACAGTACACCAACTAACAATATTACGTTTTTCCGATAAACCTTTACCTACATAAATGCATGTAGGTACCGTTGCATAATGAACTAACGGCCGTGTGAAAAGGACGAAATCGAAGTAAAGATCTCCCGTGTACTTAAAAATTATATAACAGTTTATCGCAAGGTCCTTTATCGATGGTCCAAAAGAAGTCTAGGTATATTTGTCCATTATTTCTTCGACAGTCAGGTTTGTGGTTCATGCATCTACTACATGCCATAGGTTAGAAAATATTGAACGGCCTGGTAGGACACCATGTTGTTGGGATGGAATAATTTGATTATTCAATAGGAATGGAATGAATTCTCCACAGATAAGCAGTTTTCCACAGTTTTTCGTTCTCCATAGTTGATGTTGGACAATTTTTCTCCGTTTTAATAAACATATTTCAATAATGGATAAATATGCATTATACCAGCGATCTTCTAATGTATTGTAGTAATTTAATTAGACGGAGATCATAAGCTGTAGGTACATTTTTTAAAAGAGAGCGACTTAACCCCTTATGTCTAGGGGATGAATCGAGACCTTCAATAGTTTCCCCTACTCTAGAAACTATATTTTATCCTTTAAATAAAGGATATATATCAATGCCATTTTTGTTCTACTACATGCTTTCGATGTATTGCCCATCCGAAAGACCGTGGCCACCCTATATACACAATGAGACAAAGAAATAAAAAAAAATAACGAGCCACAGATACATTGCATTCTCTCCGACATCCTCATAATTACACAACCCTTCTCCGCGCTTCTGAATAACACCAAACCACATAGTGCACGGGACGTTGAACAAAACGGCGCCATTTTCATTTCCGTAATGTCGTCTTTAAATTATTCTTCCATTAAAGGAAACCCCTTTTAAACTTTTTCCTTCTCCCGCATTTCCACCGTATGGCTTGCGTTCTGTGGGCTGCCACCTCCTTTCACAGTTCCTCATACATACTCGTACATGTGCAGGTACAGTCCTGACAATAATTTAGAAATGAATACGAAGCCGGGACGGAATTATTGGGGAAAGCATGACGGGTTATTTTCCTCGTATAATGTCATCGTTTCCAATGATACATATTTCTTAAAATTTAAAATTTGACAGTAATTGATCTATGGTTAATTTTTAATTAGAGTCAACTGACATAACGCTTACATAATTGTAGTTTTACATGCTTCTAATTGTAGTAATTAGAAGCATTTTGCAGTATTTCTAACATTATGGTTGCATATTCTTCTTTACTCTCGTTATTTTATTTATTCAAATGAGCTGCGGGAGTTCTGAAAATCCTATTTTTGAAGTAATGAAAGATAGAATGGTCCACGATCATCAAACAAGAAGACCATGGAAGAAATTCAACTTGTGTACGCAAACTTATCAAGTAGTCATAAAGACACTCGTGAGGAAAAGTTGTAGTATCTTGTGTCGTATGTGCACTATCTTACTGAAAATAGTCATTTGTTTGTTGTTCCATACCATTCTGTATTGGTGGACAGATGTGGATGAAAAGAGTAAGTGGGTGAAATGATAATTTTTCTTGTGGTATGACTTCTGCTAGGATGAATCGTGACAACTAAGATGGATTCTTTTTCTTCCATGACTGTCATTTTCATTATAGTTAACTCTGCTCTTCTGCAGGCTCTTGCAACTCCAATGCCAAGAGAAACCTGAAACCCCAAAATGAGTTAATCTGCTCATGGGAGAAAACATCAGATTTTTGGGTTTTTGTTCAATCGTCTTTCGCTTCAAAAATGCAATCGGTCTACGAAACTCGTCAATGGAAATATCACTTATCGAAAACGTTGACTCGAACTTGAAACAGTAGCACTAAAAGGATATATTTTCTTTAAGTCTGTCTTCAAAATATGCAATTACCACATCTTCATTAACTGCATTGACAGACAAATTATCTGAGGAACTCCTTTGCATAAGAGCGTCGTACTCTTTTCCAGAATTTTATGATTTTATAATAAATCTTGGCCCTAGCAAGGTCCCTATGAATTAGTTAGGTGGCAGGAAATGTGATGTCAGATATATTGTGAGAAGTATCAAGAAAATCTAGAATGCCCAATACGATATTGTTGGCTTATTTTTACGAAAAATTAAAGGAAATTAAATCTCAGCAATATGGTCACACCAGTCCTTATAAAGCCTTAAATTAATCTTGTTTACTATATTCTATATGTATTATCTCAAAAAATCATCAGTAAATCCTTCTATTAAAATCTTATTCTCACTCGTGTGAACTTTTCCCTTACAAGCTCTATGAATAAAAAATAAATGTTTAAGGGGTGTGAAATATTTCTCCCGTCTAAAATCAATTCCGCCATCTGTCATTCAAAGTAACCATTGAACTTGTTTACTCCTTTATCGGGAAATATTGAGAAATATTGTGATTGAAATCGCTCTTTAATACAGTTGATTTATTTACATATCAACGGTGGAAAGTGTGGGGGAGTGACAATTTTTTATGTATGTACTTTGTCGGACTTTTCCACGCTCGAATAAAGTGTGGGGGAGTGACAATTTTTTATGTATGTACTTTGTCGGACTTTTCCACGCTCGAATAAAGAAAACTCGGAAATAACTACTTGGTATTTGTATACGAGTTTTGTAGGGAATATAACTTTTAGACGTATGCGTAATACATTTTTCACTTATAAGGATATATAAGGTGATATGGGTGATTCCCCTGAAAGAGACCTTTTCAACATCTCCATTAATTTTTTCAGTATTACTAATTTTTAATTGTGTCATCTTCGAAACCCTCTTGACCATGTTGCCATGCATTGGCGTTCTTGCGTACACAAGGTTTCAGGAACATTATGAGCGAAAGCCAAAATTTTTTGCGTATTATTTTCTCAAAAATAAAAAATGATCTTGCACCATAATTAAAAGTCAATAAGTCATAAGAAGACATACTTTTGATATATAGTAAACACATAATTATTGTTCAATTTTTTGGCGTCAATTTCATTCTTTTCCCTCTTTTATTTGTAAGCCCACGTCTATGAAATATCTCTACACACCAGACATGACTAAGCGAACTTTTCAAAGGGCAAAAATAGGGCTTTCCAGCACAATTTCTCGCTGATTATAATGGCTAGAGTGGAAAATTCCTCATTATCCTTCACAGGGTAACCACTAATCCTCGAATCCTGGGGAAAGGCTGCTACCGGAACCACACTCCTTAATTTACAAAAAATGTACGAGCTAAAAAAAGGAAGTTGCACATTTTTCTCTGAAGTTTAAGTACTCTGGTTTATGGCTAAGGGTATAAAGTATGCAATTTTCTTAATTGTTGCATATTTAAAGTTGAAAGCACATATCAATTATTCATAAGTATACTTAAAAAATAATTTAATGTTGCATTGTTTGTAATAGACAAAGAAAGTGGTCTGCGACCATTACTTATAGTCTCCATAATTTTTTTAACGTCGATAAAAAAACTTAAACTGCAAATGTTAGGCCTACGGTATTATCACCAAAACCTAGACGGTCTACATATGTACATATTTGTATACATTTGTGCATATACAGAGTGGGCCAAAAGTAAAGGGTCTTTCAATAAGGACGCTCGATGTTTAAATGTGAATAAAGCAAGTGTGTGTAAGATATTCACACAATTTTATGGCATTAAGTGTGGAATATAACGTCCTTCAAATATCCACCGTGGCCTTGCTTGGTGTACGTATTCGGCAGACCCAATTTTCAATTACTTTGTCACATATATCTGGCTGAATTTGCTGGATGGCGTTTGTTATGTTGACTTTAGGGGCATCAATTGTTTGCGGTTTTTTCGTATAGACCTGCGATTTAAGATAGTCCTAAAGGAAGAAGTCTAAAGGCGTTAAATTGCACGATCTCGGCGGCTAGTTCACGTCGCCGCTGCACGTGATAATCATGCCCTCAAATTGCTTGTGCAGAGTGTCCATCGTGGCATGCGCTGTGTGGCACGTAGCACCGTCCTGCTGAAACCACATGTCGTCAGTATCCATATCCAATTTAGGCCACAAGAATTTGTTATCATCGATCAGTAGCGGGCTAGCTGTTGCCGATTATGGCAATGTCAGTTTCGTTTCATCCAAGGAGTACGGACCGATGATTCCGCCAGACCGAAATCCGCACCAAACAGTGACTTTCTCTGGATTTATTTGGCGCTGGTGTGTATCTCGTGTGGATTAGTATCGTCTCAAATCCGACAGTTTTGCTTGTTTACATATTCATTCATCCAAAAATGGACCTTGTCGCTAAAGTGGATTTTTTTTGGTGAAATTTGGGTCCAATTCCAACTACTCTAGAGTCCAATTAGCGAACACATGACGTTGTCTATGGTCGTTTACCTTAAGTTCCTAAGTTCGGAGTTGATACGGGTGCAGACCCAAGTCCCGACCCCAACTTGACGTCGCAGAAAGGCCAAGTTCTTGTGAACGACGAGAAATTGACTGCCTCGGGTTTTCCCGTACACTATTACGCACAGCAGCGATGTTTTAAGCTGACCTTACGTTTCGATGACGTACGGGTGATTTGCCATACACTACTGAACAATTCACAATAAATTTGACAGATGTTACTTTGACAACATGGCCGCTATAGCCTAACAAATTTCGAGCGTCCCTGTTATCTAGGTAACCTACTTTAATTGCTTTTACATTTTTTGCTCATTTGTTAATTGATTCTATTTTGTTTCAAAATTGTAAAGAAAACTTGGGAAATTCATAATGAAGCACCTATCAGTTCCCCAACGCACAAAAATTGTCAAATTGTCTAAATGAGAAATGCATAATTTTAACCCAGCGTCAATACAGTTCACGTTTTGATCCCACAGATGCTCCCACTAGAAAACAATTAGTAATGTTTAATCGCTAAGTTTGGAGAATGGGTGTGAGAGATGGATCTAGAATAGGTAGGCCACGTTCAGCTAGAAATCCGGAGAATATAGTGCAAGTAAGAGAGAGAGTGTAAATGAGTATGCGTCAAGTTCAACCAGAAGACGATCAAATGACCTAGAACTAGCCTGAGATGGATATTGAAACTTGATTTGCACTTTTTCATATGTTAACTTGAATGTCAATGATCAGATGATGATCAAAACGCTTCTTCTTGAAAGGTGTTAGGTAAAAGTCGTCTGACAGTGTAATAAGAGAAAATTCGGATTTGCCATATTAAGACATTTTTATATATTAAATAATTTCGGAGACAATTTTAGCTGTGCAAATATTACATCTTTATATGTCGAACGGTTATAATCAAATACGAACATTTTTTCACCGTACTGAACTTCGCTCATAAAAGCAACATTGCAGACATGCGTGATAGCTGTTAGCCAACCCAAATTGAATGTTACTACTAACTGGCTAAGGTATATAATATATTATATAAATTATTATAACTTAGTTGGTTATATTGGCGATACCATTTATGCTGCATCCGAGTCTCTATTTATAAGTACAGCTCGTCAAGAACAGTAACAAGTCTCAAAACTGCGATATGGGACCGCCCACGAGATGCACAGTAAATAACCTGGTCTTTAGTCGAATTGAGACCTTTGCAGAGGGAATATCGATGAATATATATTGAATGTGAATGTACACATAGTTCGATTTGGCCACGAGGAAAGCGCATCTTTCTCCCTCCGAATGCTGCCTCACTCTTTCTTCTACGCATACCTAGAGAATCTCACACTTTTTCCTATTATTGACGAGCGGTAATAATACATACAGTTTCTTAGGGGATTCTTCAATCTTGTATAAGACCTTCTTCAGACCCGTTCTTAACGTCTGCCGGCCAACGTTCCTCAATGGTCAACTACTTGATATATGGTCCTAAATTGGGTTCCAATTGTTAATTTGTTTTCCTACTTTTTCTATGGTGTTTCCTTATTGTTTTCACGGGATGTCAGTTTTGGCCTTTAGCGCGATCCCCGCGTTCTAACCCAGCGGTTCACAGACCCATTAGCGCGCTGGATTAGACTTCGCGACTTAAACAACGACCCATCCGAGCACAGTAGCAGCCATTATGGCAAACCTCAATCGGGATAGCGAAACCGCCGCGAATCGCCCCCCGAAAGTCTCCCCTGCGTTTTTTATCCCGCTCTCCGGGCATGGTGGCGTCGACTTAATGGTAGTCCGGGGCCGTCCCCTCGCCTATAGTTTTAGAAGGGGCGGTGTCAACGCGGCCTCGCCGAAGGGGGCCCCTTCCCGAGCCCTCGCGCCTCTTTGAATAAAAACTCGACAAAGCTTTCAGATATTTACATATTTTTACATCTCAAAGAGAGAAATTCGCGTTGCAATCTTGTGATGGAGGCCGGAGCCAGCCGTTTGAATATTTATTTTTCGCGAGCGAAAAAGACGGAGCATACGGGGGGGCGATATTTTTTTAAAACGAGAAAGACAAACGGCAGCGATGGCTGAAGGTACAGTCCCCGGCATGGCAGGATTATTCGCCGATCGAGAAGGATGGACAAACGACGCAAACGTTATTTAACCGGGTAGTTTGTTAGATGGTAACTTGGAGGTATTAAACGACCTCTTAATTGTGGACTTTATTCCTACACTGCACAGTGAAAAAAATCGTGCGACGAAATATGTACCTACTAAGTAAAAGTTCCAAGTTTGCTAGTTTCTTTTAAAAATAATCAGTATTCCCACAGTTAAGTCTATACTTGACGACCATGTTCGACCATTGTGTTTTGAAGGGTGTATTTTCTAGTACCTGAAAGAATGCACGAATATTCTTATTTAAAGAAATAAAAATTAAATACGATCATTCTGATACGTCTAACCTTCTGATATGTCTGACACTATATCTCATCTATTATATTGATAGTTCTCGAAGTTGCAGTTGCAGAAAATAAATTGGTGATGACCTCTTTCATTTGATAGTACAGTTTGCGTAAAAACAATATATGTATATGCACCAATATAATATATCGTATATCGTAATTAGGCCCAAATAAAGACAGGCCATAAATAGATCCGTGCGTAGCCTATACAGCAAGCATTACTCCATGTTACTTAATGACATGAGCTGATGCTGGCATGCCACTGATGACATTAACATAAGCTACTGATGAATTTCTAGAACTTCCAGAGAAATTATTTAGTAGACTATTGGGCCGATATTTAGTTTCCTTTCTTAAAAACCGGCACCATTTGCGAACTCTTCCAAAAATAGGAAAATGTTGATGTCTGAATTGACAAATTCAAAATAATTGATAATAGTATCAAAATGACAGAAGCACAGTCGCATACTACATCATGTCAGAACGACATGTTAATTTTGATTTTTTTTTATTACCTCGTATACCTCCTGTATGGAAAATTGACGAACAGTCAAGCAGACGTGCAGTTAGGTAGTTAAGCAGGTTGCTACAAGTTTCTAATTTATTAATATCATCATTCTGTTCAGGGAAAACGTATGATTGCTGAAAAAGTCTTGCGAACTATTCATATCTTGATACTGTTCATTATTTGGGGTCAATTATATGGTCATTATATATTAGGCCTATATGTATATACCCTTAGGCAGTTTAAATTTCGGTTATAGTTCACATATTACTTAGCTTGCCATCAGCCTGATGGTAAGGTACAAGTCCTAAATAGTTTGCTCGATCTGCTTAATCTCCAGCAGTGTAACTTTAATTTTAACAAAGACGAAAAACCTCTAGATCTAATTTTGTGTAGCAGAAGAAGCAATGTGGTGAATTCTGATGAAGGTCTAATAAGTGAAGATGATTACCACCCTGCTTTAAGCATTACTGTGGAAATAAATGGTGACTGATTCAAAAACTCGTATAGTGCCTAAGTATAACACCTAAATATCGTAAGAGAACATATCCTCCTTGGTTCATAGACATATTAGACTTAAAGCTAGATACTGGCGTAGGTATAAAAATCGCTCATACTAATTTTAAAGGGCTTGAGAGTCTGGTAAAGAATGATATCGATGTTGCTTACTCCAATTATGTAAAAATGCAGAAGTCAATATACCCAGGGAACCAAAAAAATTTTGGGATTTTGTAAACAACAAAATAACTTCTGGAAACATACCATCTCAAATGCATTATAACGATCAAACTCTGGACAACACTTTGGATATTGTCAACACACTTGCTGATTTTTTTAGTAAATCGTTCTCACTCCCACCTGATGAACCTCTCCCTGATCTCTGTGATGGTTTTAGCTATATTAACATCAGTATTACTCCCTTTAGTGAACGGGAAGTTCAAACAGCATTAAAGAAACTTAAACCTAAGCTAACCACTGGGCCTGATGGCGTTCCCTCCTTCCTGATTAAGGACTGTGCACCAATTCTTGGCTATCCATTGTCGGTTTTGTTTAATTCATGCATAAAAAGCTCTTCTATACCAGTAATTTGGAAATACTCTAAAGTGTGTTCAGTTTTTAAAAAGGGCGACAACGCAGATATTAGTAACTGTAGACCAATCGCTATTTTATGTAATTTTCCCAAAGCCCTTGAAATATTAATTCACGACGCAATTTATTCCGATGTAAATATGCAAATTTCAGAGTATCAACATGGCTTTATGCAAAAACGATCTACAACATCTAACTTAATTTGTATTACCCAAAGCATAGCTGAAACTCGTGACCAACGTAAGCAAATGGACGTTATTTGCACCGACTTCACCAAAGCTTTTGACAGGCTCGATCATAATATACTACTGAGGAAACTTGCAAAATTTGGGTTTTCAATAAATTTATTAAGCCTTCTAAAGTCCTATCTCTCTAACAGAAAACAGTACGTTGGAATCAATGGTTTCAGGTCGCTTGAGTATGGTGCCACGTCAGGTGTGCCTCAAGGCTCTATTCTCGGCCCCTTGCTGTTCAATATCTTTATTGATGACATTGTCACTGTAATATCTGTCAATTGTCTGTTATATAGACTTTCGTAATACTGGTTCTAGCAATTGGTAGTTTAAAAATATTGTTATATAGAATATATTATTATACTGTGATAATAATTATGTGTGAAAATTTAAGCTTTGATGACTTAATAGGTATTTACAGTGAAATAAATTATTAGTTAATTTAAACAGAACTATTGCAAATTGAGTATATGTACGAGTACGTGTTTCAAATGCTTTCAAATTAAATTTTTCTTATAACACATATTTTATATTTTGACCTTACAAAAATACGTAAAGTAGTCGTAATTAATTATTTACAATTACGCAAATTTCGTAATTATAATAAAATATTATTTACTTTAAGAGTACTACGATTTCCACTGATGTAAGTATCAAAATAATTTTATTTATCAAACAGATATGTCCACTTTAATTTTAAAAAATGACCGATTTCCTAACATAGTAACAGAATAATATAACACATGATATCATCTCGTCATATGATAACCATATTATTTAGTTTTATGGGATATCATCTGGAAAGTAATAATAATTATACAATGATCTTGTTATTATTCGTAATTAATTTATAATGCATTAAATCGTCTGCTTTGATCAAAATCGCAACAGGAATTAATAACAATTTTAGGAATCACAAAAGAGAATATTTTCAAGAAACATCCAAAGTGTTTATAAATTTCTGTGATTACGCGTATTTTGAAACTAAATAATAAATTCAGTATACTCCACATTTTAGTATTTATGTCATTATTAATTTTTTATGAAACAATTCTATTGTTGACTTATATTGATTTATTTCTAATTTTTCAATTCGATTTCAAGCAAACATAACAATGTTCATATATTCCTAATTGTACAAAATTTTTTATATAATATACATATTTGGCTATCGCATCACTATTATACATATGTACATTTTCTCAGGTTTCGCAATATATATTGGCCAATCTCTGAAAACGATTCGAATAAAAACGGTTTTCGAACTAATGTGTTCGAATTCCCACCATGCTTTTTGTTATGGACGATATCGAGTATCGGCCATGATTGAGTTTCTTTTGTTTTAGCCAAAGATTTTCCCCTCTCTAGCTGGTATGGTTCAGTAACTTACAATATTCCACCGTGAATGGTATTAACGCAGAAAATAAAAACGATTTATAAAAAAATTAAAATAGTGAAAATTTGTACAATTTAAAAAAAGTCAGTGTTCATTATTCGATTTTTATAGAGGGTGTATGTGAAAACTGTGCCTGTATAGTGATTCGAAGAAAACGTTTTATACTTGCGGCTAATATTTTTTTTATTGTTTATCTTTTAAAATACTTTTTCTAATATGATGTATATTAATCTGGAATTTAAATTAATTTATATACGGTGGTTCAAATTTGGTGTATCGTCAGCTATTCCAAGTGAGATTGGCATAAACCACGCCCTTTTGTCTCTCGCTATTTTCAAGATACAGGCGATTCCCAATTTTATAAATAATTTTGTACAATTAGGAATATATGAATTTTGTTGTTTGTCTGAAATCGAACGGTAACTTATCTCGTCTTGCAGGCCAGAAATTATAAAATGGTTTAAATATTCTTCAGGTACTTTTTAGATACATGACGTAGTTGATAATTGCAATATTGTAGACAAACTTTTGTACAACTACTACTAATATTGCGTAATGTACCTACTTCATGAAAAAAATTTCACATTTCCTGATGTAAGCATGGAAAATAGCTCCTATTTGTCTAGTTCAACAATACGGTGATAATTCTCTTCTGTGTAATTATAGACCAATTTCTATATTATGCCCTTTGCTAAAATTGTTGAGATGAACTGTATGTATCCTATAACAAATTTTATATGTCTTAAGCAAAACAAATTTATGGAAAATCGTTCAACAGGCATCACTTTATCTGCATTTTCTCAATATACTTATATCTCGATAATCATGGCCAAGTCGATGTACACTTATTTTACCAAAACTATTGATAGAATTGATCATAGAATGATTCTAAAAAAACAGTTTTAAAACCTTAAAACGGACTTTTCCGCACGTAGAAAATCTCTATCTCGAAATTGAGTGGCCGAGAAAAAATAAACCAACACATAAATGCAGAATATGTATTTTATGCGACAGTTTTACTTTTTTAAAATAGTCCACCATCCTGCTTTCTCATGACCCATGGACAGGGTGGGGTGTGTCCTATCCACCTCAAAATCAATATATGTCGTCTGGTAGTCAGAATCAGTCGAAACCCGATCGATCCGACACGATTTAATTGAGTGATCGTGCTAACAAAAACAATTTCCCAAATAGTCCACCATTGTGCTTTCTCATGACTCACGAACATGGTAGATCCGTCCCCGATCAGAATCAGTCCCGATCGATCCGACACGATTTAGTTGAGTTATCGTGCTAACAAGAATAAATGCCGACGACAACGACGACACACACACAGCAAAATATTTTTAAAAACCATTTTTTTTTTGCTTTTAGGCCGAAAAACGAAAAATAAACCCAAAAAAACGTAGTCTTTTCACTTTTTCTTTACACGATTACATTACTTTCCGCTTATAGTGGAGTGCGGAAAAGTAAAAAGTTTACCAAGTTAAGCAAATATCCCTAAATACACATTTTTTACCTTTTTTTAACCAACATTCTCGCACCGAATTTTTTTAAACAAAAACCAATAACTGCGACTTGTAAAGAATACTTTGCAGTTTTTAAAACTCTACTTGATTTTTTTGTACGAACATTATTTTGCAAGTAATTAATTACCAAAGTGAAAACTGACTTTTTTGCTTTAAACGACGATAACTCAGCCAAATCTTATCGTACGAAGCTGTTACACCGCTCAAACTAAAGAGAATAAAACCGTCTAAAAAGTTTTTATGATGGTTTTTATGATGATATCACTGAAAAAAATTTATTAAAGTCCGTGGACCTTTTGAAAGTCAAGCAAGAATTTGATTTTTTTTCGATGGTTTTCAAATGGTATTATTACTCAAAAACTGCTGGTGGTTTGTAAAATTTTGTACTGGTCTGAAAACTAGAAACTTGAAGCTTCAATTTGCTTTTTTCAAAGTTTCTCTACGACTATTTTTCTTCAACTTGCAGCCCTTTGAAAATCAGCGAAAAATTTAGGATCCTTTTTTTTGCCTAGTGTATTTACTATGCTCGTATAAGTAGAAGATACTCCATTTCTGATAAGCCTTTTTTCGTTATCAAACTGACAAACATATTACAAACATAGCATATAATAATCTTAAAATATTATTATGAAATATTTAATTTATATTAATAATCAGTGTTATAGAAACATATCTAAGAGTGCTAAAGCAATTTCAATGTCCATTGAGTAAAATTGTATTCACTCCTTGGAGAAGGAATGAAAATATTGCGTTATTTTAATGGGTTATTTTATTTAAACATATATTTATCTGTAAGATCAATTTTATTATTAATATTAATGGTACATCTGTGCATTTCATATATATGTTCGAAAATCAGTTCTAGTTGCCACAGGACTTTTGTGATTGATCAGTTTATAGTCGGCAGTCAAGAAAAGGCCAGAATTTCCATTTTCTCTTATAGCATTCGTATTTATTTACATATTTGTAGCTTCTTAGGCTTATTTAAAAGCTAAAGTATGCCTCTAAATAACGTTTTATCATAGACTGATTTTATGAACATATTTAGCAAGATATGAACATATTTAGAGCAAACATGTTGCTAGAACTAAAGTGCTACAGTAACCAACCGTTTATTTTTCTTATTTTGGGCTTATCTTGTCACTCAGTCGGAAATCCGTTATTGAAAATGTTGGCGTTTATATTGTATTTATTAGATAAAGTCCTTGAAAATTAAAATCCATAAAAAGTGCTTGACTTAGAAAATTTGTATACGAATCCAATTTTTTTTTTTTTTTCAGAAGGATTGGACAGAAGTATTAGAAAACAAGCTCATAATAGCTTGATATTATACTTATATTACTCTCATGTTTCAAGTTCGTTATCTCCAAGAATGTAACTGTGAATTTATTTTGATGATATACTTAGAAAAATATTTGCAGCTTCTGAATTAATACATTTGAATAACTCCAGGAATATTAGACCATATTAATTCATTTTATTATTTTTAGATCAAGTATGATTTTCTGCCGAATTATTCTATTGCTTTATACTGCTTTTATTTCTATTAAAAGAGGTTTAACTATCTGAATCTACCACATAAAGTTCAGATTATGATCGTGATTTAAAACTTGGTTAGAAACTCGCGAAGATCTGGAAAAAATTTAGAATAAGCGTTCAAATTCTTAAAGCTCTCAAATATGTAAAAAGTCCTCAATATTTAAGGACAATTTTCCGATAACAATTTTCAAAAAAAAAAAATCTTTTATTTCGAAAAAAATACCATGTTTTCTGAAAATAATTTTGAATATAGTCATTGTTTTAAAACAAACGGGGGCAGTTTTAAGGTGAGAATAGGGTGGCGAATTTTGTAAATACAACCAATTATTTGTACTTGAGAAATATTGAATGCAATCGTATTGAGATATAAAATAGTGGCCATAAATACTTTTCGGTATTAAAGATACTTTATTGCATTCTATTTTATATTTTAACTGTTATTTTATATTTTAAAACTGAATGCCTATTTTGAGAGCCGACATCAAAAAGTGAATTAATGTGGTTTAAAAATGTAGTTAAAGTTGCAATTTTACAATAAGTACAATAAAATTTATTGTATCACAGCCAATATAGAAAAAATTAAATTAAATTTATAGCCCCCAAATCCTATAATTTTTTTATCACGCGATTCGTCATTGAAGCGAGAATAGCAAATGCTATCGAATTGTAGAAAAATCCAATATGGCTGCGGAAAGAAAAGTTGATGCCACTTTCTCAGCAACAAAGGACTATAGGTTTTTGATATTAATACAGCTGAAAGGGTCTTTAAAAACTACCTTAAGAATGTAAGCCTTAAGAATTAAAATGTCAATATAATGCAAAGTTTTACTACCAGAGGGTAACATTCAAATTCAAACTACAGAAATAAGGAGTTTATACTCCAACCCATCTGCAAATGCCTTATATAATAAGGACTACACAAATTAAGTCAAAACAGCTATTCTCCTGGCTATATGCCAAACGTCGAGCGCTGAATTACATGACAAAATTTATCGTACTTTTGTCTAACAGAGTTAGCACTAAATATACAGTGATTGTTCTAAAACCACCAAGAAAGATGCAGAGTGTCACCTATCTCAGGATATCGTTAACTGCGGACCGGTTTCGACCTTTCTGTCTTGGGTCTCGTCGGTGCCGTGTAAACGAGTATACCTTCGACAGATGAAGCTCACATCTAGTAGACGTTGCTATGTTCCACCACAGTAGAACGTACCAAACGCCATCTCTTGGTCGTTTCGAACAATCTAAATCGAAGTAAAAACTTGAGATCATCAATATAATGCAAAGTTTTACTACCAGGGGGTAACATTCAAACTATAGAAATAAGGAGTTTATACTCCAACCCATCTGCAAATGCATTATATAATAAGGACTAAACAAATTAGGTCAAAACAGCTATTCTCCTGGCTATATGCCAAACGTCAAGCGCTGAATTACATGACAAAATTTGTCGTATATTGTCTAACAGAGTTAGCACTAAAAATACATACAGCTATTCACTACTATACACTAAAAATACAAACTATTTCTTGGTAGTTTTGGACCAATCACTGTATTTTTAGTGCTAACTCTATTAGGTAAAAATACGACAAATTTTGTCATGTAATTCATCGCTCAGCGACTGGCATATAGCCAGGAGAATAGCTGTTTTGACCTAAATTGCTTAATCCTTATTATATACGGCATTTGCCGATGGGTTGGAGTATAAACTCCTTATTTCTGTAATTAAAATGTCGCCATACTTTCATTTAGAGATATCAGGCATTGTTGAAAAAATGCGTCATCCTGCTTTTTCTGCAATTATTTAAAAAACGAAAATAGGTAAAATTTGTCAGTGCAATGAAAAGGCAAATAAAATTATTTAATACTTTCGCCATTAAATCATCTCGCTATCTCTGATAATACCTAATATAATATTGCATTATATGCAGCACCAAAGTGTACACAGAAAATAAAAAAAATGTATTACTTTGATAGAGAGTTTTGAAATAATGTATCATACAACGAACCCTTTGCGGGTAGGTGTTTTCTAAAAATAGATACGTTACGAAATATATCCACTTAAAAATAAAAATCTGCATGTTTCAGAATGTTTTTCGGCTATCCTGTATGTTCAAAGTATATCACTTATTGTAGGTAAAGTATCCACCCTATATATTTCAATAAATATATTATTAAGGAGCTAATTACAAGTCGCAATTAAAATTTACGTCATTATAGTAATCCGGCTCAATAATGGCATGCTCTGACGTCCTTACACTTTTTCTTTTTAACTTACATCGGAATTAAATAAAACCCTCATCGATCGAAATTAAAACGTTCTTTGTTAAAAGGTGATTGTGGTAATGCAAATTTATAAACCCTATTTAAGTACTCACTTACTTCGTTAATTATTCAGCCCCGGTCTCTTGATAAATAATGAGATTGATCCGAATTTTTTAGCTGGCGCGATGAGAATTCAATTATGTAAATTGCAGGTCAGGAGGTCTGTCATAAAATCATTGTTCTAAGCTAAGTAAAAACATGAAATGCATGCGCATTTTGAACTAATGTGAGTTAATTATACTTATTTCTTATATAAAAAAATCGTGACAGCCATTGATTAAGATTTTTAATTAAATCCAAGTCATGGTACATGTATCTAGTATTATCAATTATTCCGGGCGATATGTTAAGAATGAAAAATTTTAAAATATATGTAATAGAATATCCTATAATATTTCTTGTAGTCTGTTAAAACTATATGCAATATTGTTCTAGAAAAAATTAATCTTTTACTCGTATGTAATACCTAAAGTAAATATTTGTTTATAAAATTATGTTATTCAGAAAAATCTTATAATCATTATGATGTCTCACCCTAAACATATATATTTTTTAACTTACCTAACTCTTTAGAAAAGACGATAATTATTTCCTATATACTGTGTTACAAAATTGTCTTTATGTCTACTAGTAGTGTATCACAAAAAAATCGAGAGAGATAATGTCTGGTAAACAGAGAGGCCATCGAATCTTCGTTGATACTTTTTGTATTTTTTCTATTAGTCTGTGATACGCTGAGGAAATATTTGTTAATACGAGAGTCCAACATTTAAGTAATAAAACCACACTATAAGGTTGTATTGCCAAAAAGTCGCTACAACGATTTTTTTTTATTTTACGCGAGGGAAAAGTTCAGATATGATTCGTGGGAAATGATTTCCGTGGAAAAATTGCAGATATGATGAACAAACTGTATTGCTTTCTTTCGTTATTTGTGACATTTAGTTACTCAAAATTTATTATTTACATACCCGTAGCCCCTAGTAAATGTAAGAGAATTCGTAATATGAAAGGTGAATTTTAATTCAGTCGCAGTCTCGAATTTTTCACGTGACTAAAAATTAAAACTTTGTAAAACCTTCTAATGTGCACGTTTTTAGTAAATGTACCAAAATGAGAAGAAGAAGAAGAATTAGTGTTTTAAATTTGCGGTCTATAGTTTTATTTCTATGGGTTTAGTCTAATTTCGCTTGGTTTAATTCTAAATCATCAAGTTTATCGTGTTATAAACTACCTTTTTATATGTCTGTGAACTTTGTGTTTATATACGTATGATGAATATTTTAAGGAAGCCATAGTTATATGAATATAAATTAAATTAGACTATGTTTAACATTTACTTCATAAAATATTCCAAAAGAACGGATGTGAATGTTTTCAAACAATTTGAAAAGAGGAAGAAGAAAAAGAACTAATTTTTCTATGTTACGGTCTATGGCTTAGTTTATTTCGGTGAGTTTAGTTGACGATCAAGTTTATATTTTACATACTTATTTTATTTCTCCGCGTATTTTGTATTTCGATGTTTTATTTTCTATTAATATACATATAAAAAGTATTTTGAGTACAGTTATAGATACACGAATTAGATTACTTCATAAAATATTCCAATCAAACGGTTTCAAATGTGAACGTTTATATAAATAAGGTCTTTCAATTGGGACGCTCGAAGTTTGCTAGGTTATAGCGGTAATCTTGTTAAAGAAACATCTGTCAAATTTATTTTGAATTGTTCAGTGGTATATGGCAAATTACCGTGGAAAGTTATAGTGTTCAACAACTTGTACAAATCATAGAATTTTATTTTAAATATTAGTACTCCGTTCGAGAAACGTTGCGCACATTACGTGATTTTTATACTGGCTACAACCGTCCCGCCGAGTCGACTATTCGACACTCGTACGTCACCGAAACGCAAGGTCTGCTGAAGACATCGCTGCTGTGCGTGAGGCTGTACGGGAAAACCCGAGGCAATCAATCAACAGAAATTGCCCGAGGCAATTTCTGCCAAGTTGACCCAAATTTCGGCACAAAAATCATCTTTAGCGACGAGGCCCATTTTTGGATGAATGGATATGTGAACAAGCAAAATTGTCGGATTTGGGACGATACCAATCCACACGAGATGCACCAGCACTAAATGCATCCCGCGAAAGTCACTGTTTGATGCGGATTTTCGTCTGACGGAATCATCGGTCCGTATTTCTTCCAAAACGAAACTGGTATTGCCATAACCATGAACGGTGAACGCTACAGATCGATGATAAGCAACTTCTTGTGGCCTAAACTGAGTGATGTCTGAAGACATGTGGTTCCGACAGGACGGCGTTATGTGCCACACAGCGCATGCCACGATGGACATTCTGCACTAGGAATTTGAGGATATGGTTATCTAGCGCAGCGGCGACGTGAACTGGCCACCGAGATCGTGTTATTTAACACCTTTAGACTTCTTCCTTTGGAGCTATCTTAATTTGCAGGTCTACGCGAATAAATCGCAAACAATTGATGCCCTCAAAGTCAAGAAAACGAACGCCATCCAGCAAATTCAGTCAGATTTATGCGACAAAGTCGTCGAAAACTGGACTTCACGAATACGTGCCACCAAGCAAAGCCGCGGCGGACATTTAAACGACATTATGTTCCTTACTTAATGCCATATAATACTCTTTCACATAAAAAATTAATGAGTGGATAATCTCATACGCAACTTGTTTTATTTGCGTTTAAAAATCGAGCGTCCTTATTGATAGACCCTTTACTATTTATCAATAAACGTCTTGAGCATTTCTTGAGATTATAGTAAGTGAAAATTAAATTTACCATTTTTTATTATTGTGTATTGTAAATTCCCGATTCGAGTACTGATACATTATGTGGGTATAAACCAATTTTTACAAAGGACACGTCTTGACCAGGTAATGCGGTTAAATGGAAGAAAACCGAACAAATACTCGTCTTAATTCCACCCGAAACGTACACCACAATCTAGATCCGCCAACAAAGAGTTGTATACAGTAATTTTATATTTAATATTGTGCGTTTGAGTGACATTTTGAAGGACGATTTCGTACACACACGCTTTTGGCTGTCAACATTACATCTGCCCGCCTAGGATGGTACCTGAAACAAGTGTGGCTAATTTGACTGGGAATTTACGAGTTCAATGCCGGCCCGCATCACTCTTTTGACACCTTTGTGTTCCGGAATTTTATATTGTATATAAATATAAATATTAGTGGGCCTTTCTCTTGTAAAGGTGTTCTGCATGGCCGTACAATGGGCGCGGATTTATCTGATTCGGTGCTGGGTTTTGTGATTGATCTGTAAACATGTTTGATGATAACAAACGGAGTGGGAACCGTTTTAACAAAAAAAAAATTATCATATTAGACAGAGCTATTTAATGAACGAGATAAACAAAACGGAAACACACATTCAAGGATCATTGAATGACAAATCCAATTGGAAGAATACCTCGTCCGGTAACACTAGGTATGCTTTTTTGCAAAACAATGCTAAGGGTTTTAAGTCTAGATGCGTTGCAGACCTGCAGAATGATTTTGGTTTTAAATTGATTAATTATCTCTATTTACCAGATTTAGTGATATGTGCCATATAAGAGGCTCGCCATCAGGATCTCGGAAATGGCAAGAGATATAAAAAATATTAAATTAGGTTAAAGTTGCATAATTATATACCTAATTTTCGCGTTTCTAGTTGCCATTAAGGCATTTAGGAATAGCAGAAGGCATTTTCATAAATTTGGTTATTATAACAGACAAATAAGCATTTCTCTTAGTGTAGGGTACTAACAAACTAGATGTGGCTAAGTAAACGTGATTGTGGTCTCATAATATAGATGCAAGACATTTTCCTGTCGATTTTTTGAAGATATCTATGCCTCTGAACATTCTTCTCTCTCGGGGTCATGTTTGGTTCAGTTACAAAAAAAAATTTCATCATTTTCAATTGTTTCTGATCACTATTTAGGTATGTTATCCATTATGACGTATAAGAAGTACCAGGTATGTAAATATGAAACCGGAATTTTCCCATAGATGTCCTAGCTGCTAATGTAGTTACCATCATAGTGCGTCATTGGCGCCATTTTCTTGTTTTAACATGTGGTAAAAGTTTTTATTTCACAACAATACAAGTTTCATACAATGGCATCGTTTTTAATAGCTCTAAACATATCGAATTTTGTGCCTGGGACTACGATTTGCAGACAGCATTGATTTTCTGTTATTATTTGAAGAAAACTGCTGCAGAATTGCATAGAATGCTTGTCGATGCCTACGGTGAGCATAATCTTGTAAGTCACAATGCTTTGAGTGGTTTAAAAACCAAAAGTGGCAATTTTGACGTGAGAAACGAAGAACGTGGAAGACCACCAAAAAAGTTTGAAAATAGTAAATTTCAAGCATTGTTGGATGAGAATGACGCCCAAACGCTACAAGAACTGGCGAATCAATTAAATGTGCCATGAGAAGAGCCATCTCCATACGTTTGAAAGCCATGGGAAAGATCCAGAAGATGGAAAAATGCTTATGCCATATGAACTGAATGAGAGAGCAGGGAAACCGAAAAACCATTTGCGAAATGCTGCTCGCCAGGTACAAAAGAAAGTTATTTTTCCATCGAATTGTAACTGGCGATGAAAAGTGGATATATTTCGAGAATCCTAAGCGTAAAAGGTCATGGGTAACTCCAGGCGAACCATCGACATCAAGTGCAAGGCCAAATCGTTATGGATGGAAGACTGTGTTTGGTGGGATCAGAAGGGTGTAATCTATTATGAGCTGCTAAAACCTGGCCAAACCGTTCCAAGCCAAACCAAAAACCGATCATGGAAACGATTGAGGTGTTTAGTTGGGAAATACTTTCGCATCCGACTTACTCACCAGACTTGGCTCCGTCCGATTATTACTTATTTACATCGATGGGACACGCATTTGCTGAGCAGGGCTTCACTTCTTACGAAAGTGTACGAAAATGACTCTATGACTGGTTTGCCTCAGAAGAGCAAGATTTTTTTTGGCGTAGAATCCACAAATTGTCAGAGAGATGAGAAAATGTATAGCTAGCAATGAGCTAAATAAAATATTTGTTATCACTTTCATAAACAATAAACGTGTAAAAAATTCCTGGTCCACATTTACATACCTGGTAAATATTTCTCTTAGTGTGAGGTACTACCATATCTCTATTCTTTTAACTGTTCTTTTGTCTCTGGATTTATGTTTCATACATTGTTACGAATGTTACGATACAACAAAAATAGTTGCAGTTTATCTGCTACTACTGCTATTAGATATAAGATCAGTATAACACATAAACATTATTCTTACTCTAAACTAAAGACTCTAAAGAAGTTCTAAACAACAAGACTTTTTTTCATTAATATTTTTATAACAAAAAATATTTTAATGCGGTAAATTAAAATCGTCTATTGTACATAGGTATAAATATTATCCACACCGTAGGCATTATCGTCTTAATTAAGAACGTATCCCAACTTATTCAGACTAGTTCTTGGAGCGTCAGATTTATCCCCTCGACAAACGGTTCGACAAAGAATTCTAGACCGTTCTAGCCTAGCTAGTCTATCGCCGCGAATTCTACATGCCTCAATCCAATTAAACGTCGTTAGTTAATCACGTCGCCGCAACTTGGACGAAGTGGTAGCGACGCTACTGCAGCTCTAATTATCTCTAATTGTAAATCCCCATTAAGAGCGGAGAACGCAACGCGCCTATACTACTCTGCATTCCTCCGCCGGGACTTACAACTCCACGCTTTTAAGATATATGGATTTTTTTGCTGGTACGCCGTCAATTCGACACGGTTTTTCTGGCCGCCGAAATCGCGACTCTACTAATACGGGGTCTTTCAATGGGGATGCTCGTAATTTGGTTGGATGTTAGGTAACATCTGTCAAATTTGTTGTGAATTGTTCACTAGTGTATGGCAAATCACCATGCAAGGTTATAGCGTTTAACAACGTGTACAAATCATCAAGTTTTATTTTCAAAATCAGTGCTCCGTTCGAGAAACGTTCTTCGCATTACGTGATTTTTATCCTCGACACAACCGTCCCGCCGAGTCGACTATTCGACGTTTCGTGGCCAAATTCGAGTCAATCGGTTTGATCAATAATCAGCCAACACCCGTACGTCACCGAAACGCAAGGTCTGCTGAAAACATCGCTGCTGTGCGTGAGAGTGTACGGGAAAACCTGAAGCAGTCAATTTATCGTCGTTCACAAGAACTTGGCTTTCTGTGATTTCAACTTGGCGAATTCTGCATCAGGACTTGGGCTTGCATACGTATAAAATCCAACTGACCCATGAACTTAGGGTAAACAACCATAGACAACGCCGTGTGTTCGCTAAATAGGCTCGGTAGCAGTTGGAGGGTTACCCAAATGTCGCAAAAAAAATCATCTTTAGCGACGAGATCCATTTTTGGATGAATGGATATGTGAACATGCAAAATTAGGTCGGATTTGGGACGATACCAATCCACACGAGATACGCCAGCACCAAATGTATCCCGAGAAAGTCACTGTTTGGTGCGGATTTTGGTCTGGCGGAATCATCGGCTCGTGCTTCTTCCAAAACAACTGGCATTGCGATAACCGTCAACTACGATCACTACAGACCGATGATAAACAACTTCTTGTGGCCTAAACTGGATGATATGGATACCGACGACATGTGGTTTCAATAGGATGGCGCTGCATGCCACACAGCGCATGCCATAATGAACATTCTGCACGAGCGATTTGAGGGCACGGTTATCTTGCGCAGCGGCGACGCGAATTGGCCATCGAGATCGTGCAATTTTACGCTTTTAGACTTCTTCCTTTGGGGCTATCTTAAGTCGCAGGTCTATGCGAATAAACCACAAACAATTGATGTCAACCTCAAAGTCAACATAATAAACGCCATCCAGAAAATTCAGCCAGATTTATACGACAGTCATCGAATATTGGACCTCCCGAATACGTGCCACCAAGCAAAGCCGTGGCGGACATTTTAACGATATTATATTCTATACTTAATGCCATGAAATATTCTTTCAATAAAAAAATTAGTGGATACACAGCTTGTTTTATTTACTTTTAAAAATCGAGCGTCCTTATTGAAATACCCTTTACATTACAGCTAGGTATTAGTAAATACCCAAGTTAAAACAAATCAGAAGCTTCTGGAATTACTACGGTAGCCATAAAACTCAGATGGTCATTACAATAGCCTGACAGAATATGGCCTGTCTATGAATATATAGGCAATAGAATGAACTCAATCCTCTATTTTCTATTTACTATAAATTGAACTCTAATATCTTGAAGTTCTTATCAATAGAGCTGGTGACTGTCGAGGCGAATCAAGTGTACGTACTATAAGGTCACAAGGTTGTTTTTAGAATCAATTGTCTCGTCCACCGCTAACCAGTTTTTGATTGTGTATTTGAATTTAACATTTAAATACGGAAATAGAACAAACAATTGGTATAAGGTCTTCTTTTTTGTATTTTTATATTGCACACATGTTGTACACATAAAGATGTCTTAAAAGCAAACAATCTTATATAAACCTTCTCATAAAGCTGCAATGAAAATAATAATCTAATAATTCCAAAGGAGCTGGCATAAAAATATACGTGGCCAACAAGTGAGCATCTAAAGCAAGCACTTTTTGTTGCTTACGATTTTATCGAAATTATTCCAACCTTTACGAATTTACTGTATACATTTCTTGTTGTTCCCTGTGAGTTTTACAAGGTATATATTTGAGACCAGCTTTGTTTTCATTTAATAGCCTTTGCCCAAAGTATTTTGTCCGAAAAAATATGTATACAAATATGTATCCAAAAAAATTATTTATTGAAATTCAACTATAATAATAATAATAATGATATATAGTTTATCTACATATTAATGAATTTCAAATTGCAATTAATAAATACATAACATCTACACGTAAATAAACAAGACTATACAAAAGTCTGATTGACTTGAACGTGGCTGAATTCGACTGTAATAATTAATTGAACACTTTACCCATTTTATGAGCAGTGCTTATGCGTGATTGGATTAGGTTCAGCACTCCATAGAAGAACAAATTTCTTGTATTTAGAAAACAACCTAGTGTTTAGCGTGGAGTGTACATATAATGAATATAAATGAGTAAGCATATATATTATTTTATTAATACTTGCAAGTACTAATACAAGTGGCCTTAGTACAGTTCCTTGAGGACCTCATATTTTACATATTTAAAATCACTTGGTGTTTCCCCGATTTCAAATATTTTTAATTGTATAGGTAACGTTCAACTAATTTGTAAACTGTTCCTCTAAACCCTCTTTTTCGTTATTTTTCTGAAAGCCATGAAAGGCTAACTGCGTGAAAGGCTTTGGTGAAATACATAAATATATACAGAACCAATTTCTTGGTTATTGTTACCTAAAATTTCTGTAGGTTTCTAAAACATTTAGTTTTGATATTTGTATAATTGAATTTAACTTGTTAGGATACGTGGCAACGTGCTGTATTTTTATTTTTGTTCTGCATTATTTGGATTTTTTTCCAATTGCTTGTCTAGGTTAATTATTTCAATTTGATTGAATATAATGTTAGTTTTTACCAATAAATATTTTTGCTGAATTTATTTTTTTAGTCTTTGTTTTTATGGCGATGTTTAGCTTAGTGTTGATCGTCCACTTAACCCCCGACATCCACATAAATATATACAGATGCACCCAGCAGACTTACGTGGGAATCGAACCCATGCCCGAATTACCTCGACCCGGCAATTTAGGCCAGCTCCAGCTTGGCATCATTACTCCAGATTAAATGGTATTTTATCCTCGGAATACCCATACTTACCATATGCTGTTTATATAAGTAATTGCATAAAAATCCTGTTGCCTATGTAACTTACAGTAAATGTATGTCTTAACACCTAAATAACTGGTCAAAGCTGTTGGAAAATGTTTGGACACCACTTGGCTGTTACGTACAAATTCTCACATATTGATAATATTTTATCAGTTCCATAAAATTTACATTTTCCCAGGAATTAACGTGAAATCTCGACGAATAAGATAACATTAGGGAAGCACCATCAGTGCAAAGCGGGATTATTTCATCAAAAGACGTCTTTATTAAAACGAGTAACATTTCTTGAGTACACTCTTGCCTTTCTGCCACCCCAGGCTCCACACATTTAATTCCAGCTTTACAAAGAACGAAATGATTTTAGTAGTCATGGTGGTGAATATGAATACAGATATAAAATATCTGCATGTATGCGATAGCGGCAAAGGTAAATTGCGCCGCGTGCAGAAGAAAAATTTAAGGGTTATTATCACAATTAATATTTTCTGCCTTGAAGATTACCTAGGGACCTGTGCTTTAATTAACAATTACTTTTATCAACAAATTATTGCCAAGAAATTTAAAAGGTTTTTATTACATCTTGTTGAAATTGAACAGAAATGTTTCAAAATTTTTGACATACTAATCTAGAGAGGTTCAGCAAAGATTTATGTATCAGCCGTGATTGTGTCAACAAATGTATAGGTTTATGGGGATTTAATACATTTTAAAAGCAACTTTTCTATAAGTATTACTACTGAAGAAACCTGGATGCATCACCAGAACTTTCCCATTAAATTAAAGTCTAGTCATCACCCCTAAAGAAAGCAAGAACACAATGTTTTACGTGGGAAATGTATACCATTTTCTGAGGATTTCGAGAAAATTGGAAAATGATACTACATGGGCAGTGGTATTACAATTGAGGTGAATACTTTAAAGGAACTAACCAAAATTTGAAAGCTCAAAGCCGGAAAACTTTTTCCTTTCAATTTTATATTTTACAATTTTAAAAAAGTTTTCGAAAGATTACGATTGTCATTGAAAAAAAACTGGGTAAAACATAAAGTTGTTTTGATATTATGCGCTTTCGTTAACTATTTGAAAACAAATTATAGACAACCCACACTTATATAAGCCCTGAAGAGGAAACGCGTGTGTTAACACTTTGCATTGAATATTCCACAATGTCCGGGTTGATATTATGATTTACAATATTATCCCGCAATAATATCATAAAATAAGTGACTATTTTTATTTACACTTTATTATTTGATAAATATAATCTTCAAAAACTCTATCTGTCAAACTTAACTTGACAGGAAGAGTCAGAAAATAATTGATCAGCTTAGTGATCGGATATTTCATTAACAGTTTTGATTTAAACTATTTTTATATTTTAATTTATATGATCAAAACATGCTTTAGGCATTTAGACATGATTAATTCTCAGACCTTTTTCACGAACATAAAAAAAAATAAGTAGACGGTACGAAATTAATATTTAGACAAAGGGATATGTCTGTCAGATTCCTGATACGATATAAATACTTCTGTAGCTGCCAAACATATTCATTGTTGAAAGTAATTTTACAATTTTAAGTATAATTATTAACATTCTTTATTTAACATACAATTTAAAAGAAGAAGTATATTTGTACATTGGGAAAAATCTTATTAAAAATCGCAAGTCTCCAATATGGGAAAAAGGAAAACAAAATGACATAATTAATTATAAAGGTATCTCTTTTTATGCAATTTCGATCATGTTTGTGAAACAACCTGGTGTATAAAATATATTACCCACTAAACGGTTTATATCACCCCATCATCAATATAGAGAAAATCAACTGTGACGTATCG
Source organism: Rosalia funebris (assembly GCA_037954035.1). Classification (NCBI taxonomy): domain Eukaryota; kingdom Metazoa; phylum Arthropoda; class Insecta; order Coleoptera; family Cerambycidae; genus Rosalia; species Rosalia funebris. The sequence goes on along the minus strand of JAZFAV010000013.1, from coordinate 3,232,183 downwards.
GGCAGCTCTTTCACAATACGTTTTCGAAATCTTGGATAAAAGAAGTCAAATTGACGTAATGTATATGGGTTCTTAAACATTAGTTGACCGAATAAGTTATTATACAGGGTTTCAGTATAGTTGTCTGGCGTATCTTTAACAGGATAGTCAACCCACTGCCACTCATCTCAAATTTAAATTGTAAGCCAATTCAAAAAAAAAATTAAAAACCTTATGTCCCCTGGGACATAACGTCACTGAAACGGGTAGATACATTGTTAAGTTCAAGGTTAATACAGCTAGCGCAGTTGATGTTAATATTTCGTGTCCTATCCCTTGTTGTTTTACGCTAATCTTTACTCGTTTCACTAATCGCTACAGCTTTTTTGGTATATGAAAAGAGAAACTTTAAGCTAGTGTCTGATTTTAGTACTTACCCAGTTATAACAGTCACATTAGAACGAAGTACACATTTTCAACCACAGACTTGAGATTGTTAGCTTCAAATTGGTGGCATGTTTAAAATTGGTTGAAGGCTTGTATTTTTGACCTCGCTGAACTGTTTTAATCTGAGAATACTTTAATCAATATGAAGACTGTGTTACTACCTTCCATTCGTGCGGTTTCACTCTTTTCATTACATAGACCGTGAACTGCCACCAGCATATCTGCGTATTCTTGGTGAGTAAAATCTATCATTTTTAATATTGCTAAATTTGAATCATTGAACATTGTCAATAAATTCAGGAGGTATATGTTGTAGTTCGTGACGAATTCTTGCTCTTAAATCTTCTAAATTCTCCGATCTAGAAACGTATACTTTACCTTTTAAGTATTCCCACAAAGAGGAATCCAGAGGTGTCAATTATAGGGATCTGGCTGGCCATTCAATCGACCCTTTTCCGTATCCAAAGATTCGGGAACATTTCATGGAAATTAGCGGGAATAGGTGCTACATAATGGGTAGATGCACTATCTTGTTGAAAGAAAAAGTCGATCAAAAGTTTTTTCCACGTCTTGATATAAAGTTATTTGTGCAAAAATAAGGTCGTGTTGACGAAAATCCAAATAACTTACACCAGTTAGGTTCACGTCAAAAAATACGGACCCAGAACTCTTCCGTCGATTATGACGCATCACACATTCACTTTTTGGGAATTTTGAGTGTGGGGATCATCCATCGGAGATTCTTGGTACGATTTCAAGTTCTTATGTGACAGAAAAAAGCATTGTCAGCCGCTAAGTCTATTGTCAGACAGTCGACGATGCACAATTTGAATGTTTCATTGAGTTGGTTTTAGCTGAAAATTGCAAAATTGTTTTCCTTGTTTTTTTTTATCTAAACTATACTCATGCTAATTTAATTATCGTAGTGTTGTGCGAAAAAATTAGTTCATTCATATTCCGTAATAAAAAAGGGCCTTGCCTTTAAAAAAAATCCTACAAAATTACCCTATATATGTATGTATTAATTACGAGTATATCTTAAAAAATGCGTAACTAAAAATAAAATTTGACGAATCCCAGAGAATTGTTCCTTGGATATTTAACGGACTTATTCATTACTTTATGAAAACCTGTATACAAAATTGAAAATAAACAGTTTTAAAACCTGAAAACGGACTTTTCCGCGCGTAGAATATCTCTATCTCGAAATTGAGCTACCGAGAAAAAATAAACCAACACATAAATGCAGAATACGTGTTTTATGTGACAGTTTTACTTTTCTTTTTTCAAATAGTTCACCATCGTGCTCTCTCATGAGCCATGGACAGGGTGAGGTGTGTCCTATCCACCTCAAAATCAATAGATGTCGTCTGGTAAACGTCACTAATCAAAATCAGTCGAAACCCGATCCATCCGACACGATTTAATTGAGTGATCGTGCTATCAAAAAAAATTCTCAAATAGGCCACCATTGTGCTTTCTCATGACCCATGAACATGGTAGAGTGTGTTCTATCCATATCAAAATCAATAGGTGTCATCTGGGAGACGTCCCCGATCAGAATTAGTCAAGACCCGATCGATCCAACACGATTTAGTTGAGTTATCGTGCTAGCAAGAAATTTTAATGCCGACAAGGACAGCGACACACACACACACAGATAAACAATTTTAAAAACCATTTTTTTTTGTTTTTAGGTCGAAAACGAAAAATAAACGCTAGAAATATTTTTTTTACATTTTTCTTTACACGATTACATTACTTTTCCGCTCTGGTATAGTTGAGTGCGGAAAAGTAACAAATGCGATGTATTTAACGATATTACTTTAAATATTTATTCCTGTAATTGAATTTAACCTACTGGGATAGTAGATATTATTATTATTATTATAAATATCTCAGCTGAACCTCAATCATCAATTCGCGATACGTGAAAACGGCATCGCCGAACCCAAGGAGAGGAAAAAATACAATAATAGCCCCATACAACGTATGCATTCGAGTTCAAGGTGTATTTGTTTACGGCCCTTATTGTGCGGTTGTCCGGTCCAATCACCGGTTGCCGGTGACACGCATTCACCGAGGTGTGGACAGACTTAGAGTACTTGTCAAACACCGTGTCACTCAAATAAAAACCTACTGTATACACTGGACGGATCCCTGCGCTGGGATTCTTCGCGACAACAATGCGCTGTGCCGTCGAGGGACGTCAGGACCTCGCCTCGCAATCCTTGAAAGGAGGCGCGATAGTATTGATCTGGCCATCCGGATCGGGTTACCGATTTCTTAATAGATTTATGGGAAAATTCGCGGTGGTGGTATGCGAAATCGAGGACCTTCGGCGGGGCCTCCACAAGTGACTACACGGTCCGTTCCAGATTAAATTTAAGTAAAATAAGCACTGGGTGGGGACATTTCTTTCGATGTTCGTAAAGAAAATCTCGTTAACTATAGGAAATACTGACAATTAGCTCCTTTTCGATAATTTTTCTATAGGATGTCTTAGTTGGAACTATAGGATTTGAATTGCGCCCCCATTAGTGTTCTGTCAAAGATAGGGCGTCGATATTTAGGGGCTGTCATCTACATACCATGCGACGCCAATATGCCGCGATTACCAGTTTAATAACGAATAGTTTGTGTACAACTGTTTTATGAAAGTGAACGATCATTTACAGTTGCATTTAGAAAAATTCGCAGAAAATTACGACGAAATGAAGTGCCTACAGAGTTAACAGTTCGTAAATTAATCAAGAAATTTGAAGAGACGGTTTCTGTTATTGATAAGACAACACCAATACGTCCTCGTCGTGGTAGACCAGATAAAAATATCGCTGCAGTGAGAGAAAATGTACGGTAATATCTAAACACATCAATTCGACGCCATGCATGACAATCGAATCTATCAAGAGCCACCAGGCATCGGATTTTAAAGAAAGATCTGCATCTGTCAGCATACAAAATTCAGTTGACAGAACAATTAATAGTTATAGGCCGTTTACAATGTCGAATATTTGTTAATTGGGTGTTAGAAATGTTGATTTTTGCAACAAAATTTTGTTCAGCGATGAAGCACGTTTTCATCTTGTCGGATACGTCAGCAAACAAAATTGTCGAATTTGGGATGCTGAAATTCCACATGCTGTGCGCGAATAAGAAATGTATCCACAGAGATGCACAGTTTAGTGCACATTTGGGAGTATTGGAGTATTTGGGCCATACTTCTTTGAAAATGAATCTGGCACATCCGTTTTAATCAGTTTTCGATACCCATCGATAACTCACGTATTTGTGGATGTAGAGAAAAATTGATTGCACATTATTTTTTGGATAGAATAAGAAGCCGCCTTCAGAAGATTTTTAATGTCCTCACAGTCCTTACTGTCTGCATGGTCTGCGTAACCAACAGTATCATATTTCAACTCCCCGAACTGGAAAAAGAAGGGGCCGATCAGTTATATTGGCTCAAACATTGGTCTAGAAGAGTCACTATTAGACCAATATTTTGTTTTACCATTTCGGACCATTTTCTATGGAGATACTTAAAGAATAAAGTCTAAAGCTTAAAGATGGAATAGGTAAATAAAATGTGTATGCACAAAAATCGGAATACCTCAAAAATGTATATTTTTTAGATTATTGGTTTTCTTCTGATATATTTCCATGAATTATTTCTCTTTTTTCTTAAATCTAATCGATTTGATTCTACAGGATTTATTTTCAATTTGGGTATTTATTATAAAACAAGGTACAATCATATCTATAGCCCAGTTATGAGTACGTTTTTTTGTTTATTTTCGCTCAATACCTTTCAAAGTTAGATTTCTGGTCGAGGATCGCTTCTGGGTATAATTCAATGCCTGCCGGGGCTTTAGCCCGAGGAGTAGTTGTTTCCTAGAGCGATTATGTAATAGCTTTGCTATTCGGGAACTACTTTGATAGCCGCTTGGCGGCTTGGTGGTTCCTTTCTCGATTTCCGACTTATAAGTTACTGACAGAGATCGTATCGATAAAGATGTATAGGCCATAAAGTTCATTCGGCATTTGTCCTGAATCGGCGTACCGTGTGCGGCACTGATGAGAACTAACAAGTTCGAAACAGCTGTATGTCGTTCGGTTCCGATCCGGGACAAATGTCGAATCCTACCTGTGGCTGGTTTTATTTTTTGTAGCTTTCTTCGAAGTTATAATTTTTTTTACATAAATTGCAATTACTGAAGCAGATTGATATTATAAAATCAGGGTCATATCCATGGCCTTAATTTATAAAAATTATGTAAACAATAATATGCCAAGACTAAATTAATGTAAATAAGTAAATACTAATAACATAGATTTTTACGTTTTTCTTTTTATTTAATAATGGGGACATAGAATTCAAACAGAAACAGATTATTTGCAGATTTAATTCCATAACTATACTTTTAAGATTATTACCCATTTAGTTGTTTCGGAACTGCTGATTCGCTACAGCGACACCTGTGAGTTGACAAGCAAGTCGCTCGAACGACTGCAACATTATTAGAGATGGCGCAACGGTCAAAGGTTTAGGTTAACAAACGGCTGTTGTGTTCTTTATGTATATTAAAATTTATTTTGGCATAATACATCTACTGACCAGAAGATGGCGAGGAAGACGACAGTACTACCAATAGCACGTTGTCAAACTAATTCAAGGTAACCTAAAATATAACTTTGTTAATTGAAACGAAAATAAACCGAAAAGTTAAGAAACAATTTAGAATTAACGATAATTCGAAATGTTTACTAGAAACGTATTAGGTAAGACACAATTACAGTTTAATACCATTCACCGTAACCTCCATGTATCCTGTCAACGTTTGGAGATACAAAAATTGACCAGACTTCGGGTAGTTGATAACAGCGAAATTGGAAAACAGGCTATGGCTGAAGGAAAGCCCCCTAGGTGTATTCATGTATATAATAAGACTGGAATAGGAAGAATAGGTAACTACTTTTTGTATAACCATTTTCTGCATAAGCGGCATTTGTTAAATCTGAATTGTTCATACTTGCTACCTATAACATTTTTGTGATGAAGATTACATGTAAGTAATTTATTTTTAATCGTCCAGCCGATTTTTATAAGCCATTTTAAAGTATTGTAAGCCATTTAACGTATTGTGACTTGAGAGACGCTGTTCAATTCTAGGAGACAAAGTCCTGGTGGCGATAAAAGGGGAAAAGAAAAAAGGTATACTTGTAGGACTGAAACAGAACCAGAAGCCTAAAGTTCCTAAATTTGACAGCAATAACATAGTTCTTATAGACGATAACGGTTCACCACTGGGTACCAGAATTCACGTGCCCATACCAACCATATTGAGGACGATTCTTAAAGAAAAAACGTACGCAAAAGGGGCCGATTATACAAAAATATTGGGAATCGCGTCAAGGTTTGTTTGAGTCGCAGTTGGTTTTGTGTAAATTTATAAGTTGTTCGGAAATAAAATGTTAACAGAATTCAAAGACGTTAGGTAATATGTTTTAAATTTATTTATTAAAAATTATAAAAAAAAATAAACACAATTTTCTATAGACTTCCTTGAGTGTATTATAGTTGTTTGGAATATGAAGTTTCAGGAAATAATGTGCAGGTGTGTATACAGTGATCATCAAATAGGCTGCATTGCATAGAACAAAACTTATTTTGATTTTTTTTGTGATAATAGTTTGTGCCTGAAAACTAAATGAATATATATTAAATATACCGAGTGATTTCTAGTTTAAGAGAAAAAATTAATAAATAAATAAATTTTCCAAAAATTTAAGGTTTTTATAAAACCTTATTTTTGATAAAAGATATTTATCAATTTTTTTAAGATGTTCATCTAGTAGTAATGAGAATGTTTTTCCTATAGGCTCACACTAAGTATTAGCGCAAAAAAATCTGAAATAAAAATGTATGCAAGCTGTTTTATATTCGCTTTAAATTAAAACAGGTCATAGTCTTTCGTTGTTCTTATAGCTCCCTTGGTCATAAGGTGTTCAACTGTAATCCCTCCAGGAAATATTCTTCTAATTTCGCCTTCCGAAATGGTGGGTTTAATTAAGACTTTATCCCCTAGCTAGAAATAGCCATAATAAATTAAGACCTGGTATTTTTACGCAATTACATACCTTCCAGTTCACTGGTGTTTCCACCTGTGGTACTGTCGGTTAGCTGTAGAGAATCAATTATCCTTAATATCTCCCTTAAAAAAAAAAAAAGATAAACAGTCATTGGATAATCATAGTGCCACTTACTCCACGCTTCTCCCCGTACAACTCGGATAATGTAAAGAGAATCTGAGTTTATGTTGCGGATCAATTATATATAATGTTCGACACGTCGTGCTCAAATTATTCCTGTAACTATATGCGTCCCACATGTCCAACATCCTGGCCAGACGTTTATCTTCGTCGGCTACGATGGGGAAAGGCAGTTCGTTGGTGGGCATATCCCAGCAGTAGTGGATAATATCTTTTTCCCACGCCAGGTGCTCCTGCAAACTGTCGCAGGAGTGAGCTAGAAATTTGACGTTGCGTTTGCGGAAGTTCGGCTCTCTGTCGGCGATTTTTGACAGTTCCGAAGTGCAGACGGGGGTGAAATCTTTCGGATGAGAGAAGAGGACCACCCACCTTGAAATATAAATGCAGATTAATCAGTTTGATGAAAAGAAATTATTCTAATTAGATTCAGATGTAGTGGAAGAAGTACAAAGAATATTCTGTGTGTAGTATTCTGTATATGATTTGCAATGTGTGTTGAAGCTACATCAACAAATTTGCTTATTATGGAGTAATTCATAAACTATAATTAATACAATAAAAAATAATCGCATACCCTTGATTTAATCTTCTCCAGACTGTCACAAAATTTCTTGTTTTAAAGAAAATTCAACTTTTGAATATACAGTGGCGGCGGCCAAATAATTAGAAACGGTATAGTGATCTACCAATATACATACTGCACAAAAAAAATATATAAAACCAGAAAACTACTTCGACTCTTTCAGCCACCAACAAATGTCGCGAATTCCTAGCTCAAAACACACATTCAGTGCGGTGTTTCCCCGGCGGCCATATTATATAAGTAGCAACGAACAGTCGTTCAGTAGTTTCGGAGTGAAATAGGCATTATTGTACATTTAACTTTGCATTAAACTGTTGTTTATGGTACAGTGTTCAGTGAAAATTGGAGAGTGCCATTTATTGAAATTATTTTTATGTAAACAAAATGGGAAAAAAAGAAAAGTTGCACAACTGAAATGCAGCGTGTTATTTTAAATTTAGTTGAGCAAGATTGGTCATATGGACAAATAGTGGCCCATCTCAACTGTTCAAAGAAAATGATATTTAATGCCATACAACATATAAAGAAGTGTGTGGGATGATTGAATTTGAGAGGCAGTAGTTGTATGGGGAGAAAATGATTAGTGGGATTATGAAGAAAAAGGAAGAATAGGAACGTGAGATTAACCCGAACCCCTAATCGCGTGAGCGGAAAGGGGATGTAGGGTGAAGAGGAAATTTCTAACATCCAATGAGAAGATTGACCCCTACTTCAATGATAAGCGAGAGCGGTGCCGAGGTAGGTGGGACGCTGATCTGGGGGGCCACTTGTCCGGCTAGCGCAAGCACCGGCTACGTCCCCCACAAAAAAAAAACCAAGAAAAATAAAATAGTGGAAAATGTTCCAAGAAATGTCAGATTCAGAAAATCGTCTGTTAACTTGGTTCGCCGAATTGTGAGAATGGCGAAAATGGACCCTAAAAAGACGGCCGTTGACATACACCGAGGACTATTTTCTGGGGTAAAGGGAGTGTTGCCAGTTCGTACGATTCGGAAGCGTTCGAATGAGGCCAATCTTTTTGGCAGAGTTGCGCGAAAGAAGCCGATGGTCAATAAAACGAATCGAAGTATAGTACGCTATTTGCAATTTGCTAGAGAACATCTCAACTGGAGCAAAAATACAATGGAAAAATGTACTGTTTACAGATGAAACAAAAATAAATAGAATTGGTTCTGACGGAAAGTTGTATGTGCGATGTCCTCCAAATACAGAATTTAACCCTTAAATACACAACGTTAACGGTTAAACATGGAGGAGAGAGTGCAAATGTCTGGGGCTGTATTTCATCCAGAGAAGATACCTTTGTATCGTATACATGGCATTATGGATCAGTATGAGTATATTAACATATCAGAAAATGTTCTAGAGCCATATGCTGATGAGCTTTAACTGGTTACTTGGAGGTTAGGTCAAGACAATGACCCTAAGCACACCGCATAATTAGTTAAGGAGTGGATAAGGAAAAAATCTATTGACATTATTGACTGGCCTTTATGTAGTCCTGATCTGAACCCCATCGAAAATTTGTGGGGTGAAGTGACATGTGGGGCAATAACAATATAAACATTTAAATGAGTTATAAGCCACTGAGAAAGTCTGGAATTCAATACCCGTGAACTTGTGCCGTACTTTAATGGACTGTATGCATCAAAGATGTAAAGAAGTGATACGAAACCAAGGATTTCCAACAAACTATTGACATGTTTTCAAGATTTATTTAAATAATAAACCTTTATTCATATCGTTGCTAATTATTTGTCCCATGCATCACTGGAGGATATCCTCCAAATCACGAATGCCAGGTAAAATCACCAATACAAAATTTTCTATAAATAGATATCAAATTAGGCGAGTTAAGGGTTGACTTAGTAAAGGTCAAAGTATTTCTGTACATATAATTTGCACTACATCTGTTGTAGATGGTGAATAGTAAAAGAATTTCACTAAAACAGGATACCGTTGCTAATTATGTGGCCGCCACTGTAAGTCGACATCGTAGTTTTGAAGCCATAAGAACAATTTACACATACATCTGTGTAAAGTGTAACAATAAAATATTTTCTGTAATATATATATATATATTTTTTTTTTATATAAATTGCCTTACAATAACAAGCAAATTTGCTCACCCTGTACATTGTACAGGTCAAAATTCAAATTAGAATATTAAACTGAGTATTGAAGAGATGTGGAATATTTATTATTTACGAAAATATGTCGTGTATAATTAGATTTTGAATATTATCAATAAATTATTATTAACTTACTGATCTTCCTGCCATTTATAGAAATTGATTCGTCCTTTGGTCGTGTCTGCCTCAAAGTTGGGGACGGTGTCGCCAAGTTTTAATGCTGGCATTATTGTACTGATAAATTATAACATTTCATAGCTGAAATAATTGTATACCTAACGTTGATCTGGAAGTACTAAAAACAAGTTTATTAAAAGTGAGTCGAGTACTATCAATTTATCAACAACTTGTTTACATAGAACGTAGCAAGCGTGTTTATTATCATTAACGCCAAAGATTTACCGAACAATAGTGGGAAAATACGTCGAAATTGTTTTTGTTTGTGCAGTATAGATGCAGCCTTGATAAAATATTTAAATTAAATTTCTGATCTGCAGAATGGTACAATACATACAGTAAATTAACATTAGGAGATAAAAACTTATCTAAAGATTATTTTAATTTCAATATAAGATAGATATTGCGTAATAATAGTGTCTTAAGATGGTGTATTCTGCCATTGGAATAAATTGGCGCTACTGTACTGCGATTTGAATAAAATTATATAAATTCAGAACCCGCTAATATGGAATGGTTATTATGGAATGTGAAACAGAACTTATTTTACATAGGCTACGGTAGTAATTGCATTAGCGTAAGTATACGTCAAATAAAATAATGAATATATACAATTATGGAATTTCAAAATGCTACAATTTCATGTTTAGTGTTTTTGGCCTTTAGAGTTATTTTTTAGAAGAGTTTCAAGAGTATATTTCTTATCTTGTGTTTGGCAACCCAGTGTATTTGAAGTGTTTTTCGGGTATTATATTTGTAATTTTGTAAAAAAGATTATATGGTTATATTAACTGAACGAGAAAGAATTGAAATTCTTTGCATTATCGGATTTGGAGACAGGATGCGAATTTTGTTGCGATGATGCGATGGATGTTCGTAATCTTCCTAGATCTAGTCAACCCTCACAATCAGAAGACGTTATTGGCAATACAAGAAAATCATCACTCAACACTTAACTAATTGACTTCGGATTTCAATATGGCAACGTCTACAGTACACAAAATTCTGAAAAAAATTGGCCTTGACTATGGGCCTGTCTAAAGAGAACTTTGATCGGCGATGTCAATTCTGTGAATAAGTGAAGTAACTTCATTTTATATATAAAGCATAAGAGCAAATGTAATATCTGATGGAATCTACTGCAAACTGACGTTTCGAGAATGTTATGCACCTAATCCAAATACTTCTATAGTATTTAGAAATCTTCATACAATATACGTCAACGTGACTGCCATCTATTATCTGTATGGTCTACTACTTAAAACAAAATAAATTAACGAAGAGATGGCGCTAGCATTTCATCATTTGCATTGCAGAAACCAGATAAAATATTGATTCCGACGCATAATAACTTAAAAACCTTATACCTTAATAGATGGCGACAGTAGATATGGCTTTGTGTACAAGACTGGAATACTATTTTCTCAGAAATGGTAACCAAGTATTTGAAATTAATATTACGAAAATATTTAAATTTGTTTATAAATACAACATTTTTTATAAACATTTGAGTGGCGCCATTTAACTGAATTATTTTGTGATACATAAACTGGTAAACCTGAAAATTAAACAGAGTGAAGAACTTGGCTATTTGAGACTGCTATTCACTATAGAAGATTATATATCACCTTCTATTTAATACTACTATTCGTCGTTGCTATGCCTTATGAATAATACTGACATTAAGTGTTCCGTCTTCACCACCTACATATTTGAAAAAAAGTCAAAATGAATGTAAGAGACCTGACCTCATTAAAACACTAGTATCCCATTAAAACAGAGACTGCTATCGTGCTCAGTACGTCGATTTACGTTATATTCACTGTAATTTGTGATATTGATACTCTTGAATTTTGGACAAAATTCCATTACTATAATCCATCTATTTTATTCCACAGAAAAAAGCGTTTCCTCGAGAAACAACCTGGAAAAAAATCATATAAACGTAAGAAGGGAAGCCAAAATCAACAGTGCCTTCAGATTCGCTCTAAATTTAAAGATTTTTAGGCAGGTATAAATTTGAAGTCGTCGTTTTGAATCTGCAGTTCGAAACAGCTTTTTGGGTTTTACTAGAAAATTAACGATTTCTCATTAAAACGGAGATCGCTATCGTGTTCAGAAAGTCGATTTACGTTATATTCTCCACAATTTATGGCAATTTTGATATTGTCATATTTTCGACAAAATTCCATCCATTCCGTCCATTAATTTTTTTCCACAAAAAAACGTTTTCTCGAGAATAAACTTGAAAAAAATCAGATGAACATAAACAGAAAAGACAAATTCAACGATGCCTTCAGATTAGCCCTAAATTCTAAGGTTTTCTAGGCGGGTATGTATTTCGAAGTTGTTGCTTTGAATCTGATATTCGAAACAACTTTTTGGATTTTACTAGAAAACTAACAATTTCTCATTAAAACGGAGATTGTTATCGTGTTCAGAAGGTCGATGTACGCTATATTCTCCATTGCGGCGATTTTGATACTCTCATATTTTCGACAAAATTCCCTTACTATATAGTCCATTAATTTTCTCCACAAAGAAAACGTTTTGTCGAGAATAAATCTGAAAAAAATGAGATTTACATAAAAAGGGAAGACAAATTCGACGGTGTCTTCAGATTAGCCCTAAATTCTAAAGTTTTCTAGGCAAGTATGAATTTCCAAGTCGTTGTTTTGAATCTGCAGTTCGAAACAGCTTTTTGGGTTTTACTAGAAAATTAACGGTTTCTCGTTAAAACAGAGATTGATATAGTGTTCAGGAGATCGAATACATAATATTCAACGTAATTTGTGGCGATTTTAACACTGTCGTATTTTAGACAAAATTCACTTACGATTTGTTTGCCACTAAAAACGTTATAGTCCAGAGTGAAGCTATATTACGTTTATAGTTTGCTCCATCTGTTAACTAGTAAAGTAAACACGCTGATGTTGATATAACTAAAGAGGTGGCGAGAGAGAGGCCTTCCCAAGAGTCATGCACTTCAAATCTAACTTTTGCCTCTTGATACTAGATGGCGCTGCTTAATAAAATTTCGGTACATCAAAGTTTACAGAATTAATAAGTTACACTGCACTAACGCTTTGCCCGATTCGCCGTTTTCCTTCCCCGCCTAGCTCTTGGCTGGCAACAAGCCGACCGTATTATCTCGTAACCATGCATATCTGTAGTGAACACTGCAGCTCGCTTTTGATTCTGTAACTAGAGCACGCCACAATTGTCCCATTTCATGTGCGACTCGACGGGTGGGTTTACCGATGCATAGCGCACTACTAAATAAGCCGCGAAAGAAGGCTGACTTCTGCAAGATTTTTTTTGCGTGGGGACGTAGCCGGCGCTTGTGCTACCGGATAAGAGGCTCCCCAGAATGAGTGTTCCACCTACCTAGGGCACCGCTCTCGCATCTCCTCGAGGTAGGGGCCAATCTTCTGTATGATGTTTTGACTGGTCTTTCTTTGGCCTACGTCCCCCCTCCGTTTTCACGATTAGGGGTTCGGGCCCAGCTCCCGTTCATCCTCCTCTTTCCCCTTCATAATTCTCACAATCATACTCTCCCCATGCGACCATACATTCGCACTCTCAACCATACTACTCACCAATTCCCTCATATTTTCGGGCCAATCCATCCCCCTCATACACTCTTCCCTCACATCCGACCACCTCGGGCGCCAGAGCAACGTGTGCCACAGGTCGTCCCTTTCGCCACAGTACACATTCGTCCCCATCCGCCTTCTCTATCCCAGGCAGATACTGCCCAAAGCATCCATGCCTCGATAGCTCCTTCGTGAGATAGAATCCTACTTCCCCATGTGCTCTCTCCACCCACTTCCTCACATCCGGAATCACGCTATAGGTCCATCTCCCTTTGGGAGAACCGTCCCGCTTAACCTGCCCCGCACCAAACAGTCGTGTTCTGGCTTCCCGCCTACTCACACCCTCCCGCACATCCATTCTTTCCCTGGCTAGAAACGTCGGGAGGGACCCCCGCAATTACCAACGCTGCCTCTCGATATCGTCCTGTACGCACTCGCGACCCTCAGTGCCATGCACCTCTGCGTCTTGTATATTGGGGCCCTGGTACACTCCCTAGTCAGCGCCTTCGCCAACACCGGCACTGCGTACAGGACCACCGAATGGACAATGGACGCGAGGGTCCTCCTCTTTGATGCGCGCGGGCCACGCGTATTTACCATGAGACGCGCCAAAGCACCAATCGTCGTCTCTGCCTTCGCCGCCGTCCTCCGCACATGTTCCTGGAACGTTAGCTTTCCGTCCAGTCAGACCCCAGGTATTTTATTACCTTCGAGGGCCTGACGCACATCCCCCCCCCCACGTGCAACTCTAACCCTTCCAGCCACTCCCTGACGACTCGGATCGTGGCGTTTGTGATGTTCTGTAGGTCAGCCACCGAAACAGCCGACACCACAAGTGTCAGGTCGTCAACGTAAGCGATCATCCTTACTCCATTCAGTATCGGTATACTAAGGACCCCATCGAACATGACGTTTCACAGGGTAGGACCCAGCACGGATCCCTGTGGCACGCCACACGTCACCCTACTTTTCCAGAGATGCCCCTCCGCCTCCCATATAATCTCGCTCTCTACGAAATAATTGGAGAGAGCCTTCAGCAGCCACGAGGGGGGGGGGCTCCGATGTTTGAGTTGTGCGAAGTTTCAAAGGCAACACATTATTATATCGATAGATGTACATTGTAAGCACCTTCATTTTAGAACTTCTATGGTCGCGCGCCATGCGTCGGTAAATCCACCCGTCGAGTCGCACATAAAATGTGACAATTGTGGCGTGCTCTACTTGAAAGTGCCGACGGGGAGTGGGGAAACTTGGTATTGTAAATTCTGTAAATATTGGTTACATATACACAAATATTTTGACTCATTATTGCATAAGGACGCGTAATCTAAAGTAATATCATCTGGAGACATAATTTTTAATACATAAATTTGTATGGTTTAAGTGTCTGATAAATTCTACTCATCACCATTTGTCCATTTGTGGTATCGTGAGGTAGGGTACATAAATAAAGACACGTTAGCATTGTAATAGTTTTTATTGAAATATTCAGAATGGTACAAGCAACACAACATAAGTATGATCGAAGCACATACCTAACCATAAGTTAATCTGTGCAGTGAATTTAGTCAGACCGGACCGCGAAAAGACCGTCATTGTAATTGTATCACAACAGCCAACACGGACAATATTAAAACACTTGGAAAATATTTCGCTGTCTCCCCGCACGACTTGTGGTACAAAAACATCAAAAAGTCACCACCTGCGGCAACAGCTGTCCATCACGACGGGGCGGCCTCGGATTGCCCGCTTTATAGTAATACTGAACTGAACTGCGCGCCGCGTTCTGGACAGCCCTTGGCGGATTATTACACATTTAACTCGGTGCCCGTCCCGAGCCTGCCGATAGTCCGGGAGAATTATATATCAAGCGACAATTTTGAGAATACCTAACCGAGAGGGGGTCATCAGCTTAGTTTTTGCTGCTAGAACGCGACTATCACACAATCTTAGGGCAGGCGAAGCGAGAGACATCCCAACCGAAGAACGTTAATACGGTCGACAGGCTCAGGACCAAATAAAGCAACTTTATGTAAACAGACTAAGTCACAGTTCGACTTAAAATATGAATCGATACAATAATTTTACAATATGTCTAAATTAGCATTACAATAGTTTAATATTATCAATTTTATATAAATACAATCACAGTAACGAATGGGAACCAATCAAAGAAAATGTCGTTTAAATCAATTTT
Organism: Rosalia funebris; assembly: GCA_037954035.1. Taxonomy (NCBI): domain Eukaryota; kingdom Metazoa; phylum Arthropoda; class Insecta; order Coleoptera; family Cerambycidae; genus Rosalia; species Rosalia funebris. The sequence continues at coordinate 3,216,799 of JAZFAV010000013.1, read as the reverse complement.
ACTTCACATCCATCCAATAATTATAAAGTAGACTTACATAATACATCTAATATTAGTTTTATTTTATTACTATCGCTACACCCAGTCTTACTTCAACATTATTAAAGTGTACATTCGAATCTAATGAAGCTGTGCAAATTGATTTTCTGGAGGAGTCGGGGAACGTCCCAAACAGACGAACGCGCTCCAAGGAAAACGAGCAATCCAGGAGGCCATGCCGTAACATAACCTCACAAAATATACGTTAAGGTTATGTGTACAGCAATCGCCGTATTCCTATACGATTAAATCAGTCCCCTCCCGCTCCATTTCATGTTTTTTTAACTGATTTCATGATGTTGGTGTCGGTACTTCAGACACACAAGTATTTCTTCCCCGTGTAAGGAATACGCCGACTGCGTTATGCGCCTCTAGATTGCCAAATTAATTTTAAACCCACGTTTATTCCTGGCGTAAACTTTTTCGCTGGAAACATATGAAATACAGGGTGCGCCAAAAGTGTGGCAATAAGATATAGAAAAAAAAAATCTAAAAATAATTAATCTTTGTTACTTTTCGATGTCGTTACTTGTTTATACCTATTGTGTATGAAATATAGTAATGGATCATTATTTTTACAAGGTTTTAAAATAATGTTTAAAGTAACTGACACAAAAAGTTAACTTAGAAGATTAAATCAGTAATTTAATCTTTTAAGTTGCGATTTTTTATATAATTAATTATAAAAATTATAATTTTCTACTTCGTATCAACTGGATTTAACAATCTTTTTTTTTTTTATTTAAAAAAATATTGTTAAATCCAGATAATTAAAGATATTGATACAACATATGAGTTTTTAATATTTAAAAAAAATTCAATACGTTGTATCAATAGCTCCTGAATGATCTATTAGATCAGAAGATTTATTGCCTATTGAGACCGTGATATTCAATTGTATATTGACGAACTGTGACCTTATTTTATTTTTTTAAATCGAGACACTCAAACGTCAATTTTTTGAGTGCCTTGACTGTATTTCTTTCCAATATCCTTTGCATAACTTTTCATTAACTCTTACACACCCTATATGGTACAGCGAAAATTTCCAGCCAGACTAAGCGTCGGGCGTTCCCCTATATTCTTTGCAGATTCTCGGCACGCAACAGAAAATGTGACTTGACGAATTGTAACTTTTACACGCCCAGTGTTTGAATCAATTCAAAACCAAACTAAATTCCACAATGAAAACTTTGAATGCCATTTATTGCAACATTTATAAATTAAATAAAAAAAATATATATAAAATCTGCAAGTACTGGAAAACGTGCACGTGCGACATACTCGAATCGCCTCCCAGAGGCATTTTTATTAACTGGTTTCATCAAGTTCAAACTCACTGGTATCATTCTCCTCTGGGATGCCCCCGATAACATAGTACGTAAACAATCAAACGAAAAAGGATGCAAATCAAAAAGTGCACTGGGAAAAGCTACGACTACGAATTAAACACATCTCTTCTCATCAACTCCAATCGTATCTTCATCTTCGGAATAGGTAATGTTATATACAATTAACCGTATCTAATGCTATAGTAATTTTCCTTTTCAGTTAAATAATTTAACTTAAATTACCTCTAGAAGTGAATGTGTTAAGGAAAGTTCGACCAAGAATAATTACCTAAGGAATATGTCTGCCTAGTAGAAATGTTAAACTCTTTAATAACCTACCAAACGCTTCAATATTCATCTACAAATTTATCCCACTTCTTATATTTCCACTAGGCATTGCTAATTTGGTTTTATATACTGGACAACTCGGCGCAACTGGTCGTGTTTCTAATTCTCTTTCCACCGTCTATATTCGTTAGCTATATCTAGAAATATAATCGTAATTCTGGCATAACCGGTGTTTCACTATCTATAGTTTCCTTTTTCGTAATAGTTATTTCTAAAGATATCGTAAGTACAGAATCGGAACAGTTAATAAAGGTAATATAGACAAAAAACGATTCGCTATCAAATAACTATAAGAATATAACGACTTCCGTCCCTCGACGCTGAGTTGTTCAGTATTTTCCCTGCTTATGTTTAGGTATTCAAAGTAGTCATTCCTGCACCGACCTAGCTCGGTTCCAACACGAGGAACTTTACATATCCTGCAGGACTGAGTGTAAATTTCCTAAAACATCATTGGATGATGTTAAGTAGACACAATTACCAACGAACAAAGTACGATTCCGGTCGCCATCCAATCAATTCCTTTAAAAAATTCCACTATCAAAAATTGCCTACGCGCGATACCAACTATTAACAAAAAGCAACCGGACTCGCCTCTCTCCTTTCGAACCCTACCACCTAACCTACGCTTATTACTTGTCTTTATCGCAGTAAAGTAGTACAAAATTCAGTTCTTTGACCCGCGGCGATTCCAACGATTAAAAAATTCATATAAAAAATTATGACGCGCCCGACAAAAAAAACGAAAAGAACAAATACTTAGAATTCACATTTGAGTATTAAATTTTGGAAATTTAACCGTGTCTCGATACAGTGCCTTCGTTTTGCCCAACGTAACGTCTGGGAATTGACATTTGACAATTTACTAACCTCCGAATTCGATTTCGAACGTAACCTAAAAAATCATCGAAAACAAAACATTTCGTAGATAACTGTGACAGCAATACGCTATCATGAGTACGTCTGAAATAAGACTTATTCTTCTCAATCTTATAAACATTTTTTTTGGCACATTTTACCATACGTATAATGGGAAACCTTTGGTGTTACGATGGATAATGATGACAGAACGGTATTGGAATCCTGATAGAACTGGCCGAATAGGCACTGCATCGACTAAAAATTAAAACGGTACTTTTGTCAGGCAAGATTTTGATAAACCGACCTGTTACCCGCGAATAAAAAAATATTAAAACAATTTGGTTGCGGCAAATGAACTGCGTAACGTCCTAAGGATGTCCTGGTCATTAAAAAAAAAAAAAAAAAAATAAAGCTAGTTCATTACGGCGTAACGAAAAACAATCGTTAATATTCTCAAACTTCATCACATACGTATACCAAATTTTCAAAGTTATATATGTACAAGATGTAAAGATAATCCTATATAGAATAATAAAAAAAACAACAAACTAAAAAATTAACGTATTCCCATGCATTCAATTGGTGCACTGAACATAAACTAACTCTATTTATGCCGCGGCTACACGACAGCCTAAAAATATAAATATGTACAAAAAAAAAAGGAACAAAATTCACTATAGTTTCTAATAATGATAAATATATATTTTTGGCGTTTCAAATAAAAAGAAACTTTATTTCTTTTAAGTAACAAAAAAAAATAATAAAAAATCGTCATGTTTAAAAATCTTGGATATATATCAGAAAATCAAGCCGACCAATGTTGTGTATCTAACCCACCCGTATTAATTTTATAACGTGTTCATGCAAAATAATACAACGCAACTTAACCAACTCCCTCGAGACGCTAATTGAATTTTTTAAATACCACGAAAATATTTTTTATGGCGAGTATGCAATTTGTAACCCCACAGTTCCGAGATAAAAAATTCCCTATCCGTTTCTTTAAGACTGAAATCGATCAAGAAACGCTCTCAATTGTTTTAACAATATTTTTATTACGCAAATTCACTCTAAAACCGTCAAATCATATTCACGAAGCCATATTTATACGATAATTACGTATTTACAACGCCAGGGTAATAGTCAACTGGCGCCGTTCAGTGCGACAATGAACATAACCTCACAATTTAATTTAACAGTGGAATGTATTCTAATAGTATGCGCTTATAAGATACTGAAAACGTATTGCTTCTCCCTTAAAACTATTAGAGAAACGGGAAAATGTGTAGGATAAAATCATGGTATAATAAAATAATGGTACGCAAAGCTGTTACGTTGACGACGTAACCTCAAAATAATCTAGGAAAATTTGTATTTAAAGCAATAAAAACTCTTCATACACATTTTCCCACTACTTATGGTCTTTAATAAAGTTAACCTTATCTCAAAATGCAATAAGACGAGATACTTTATGGCACGTACCCGAATATTCGTTAGTTGTACGAGATTTTGAACCAGTACATTAACGAACATCAGTAATAACCCTCCTAGAACCGCCTTAAATTTAACCTCAAAATTTCCAAGCTAAAAACACGCTAATACAAAAGTCCACATATGATAGGAGAAACAAACCATATTTCTAATCCACGTTGATCACCACCGAATAGAACTGAATTGACAACGCTGACATATGACCTTAGAAATCGGCAACAAAGAAAAATATATTAGGCCGCATATCTACATGTGTACACAAATATATGCATCAGGCAATAGAGCCGGCAACACTGGAAACACACTGCACAAGGAGAATGTATCAATGCGCATGCGCATGAAAGTATACATAATCGGGCATCGGAGACCTACAAAAGAAAATACAATCGAAAATGTTCATTCAAATGTTTTAAATTATTTTATTTTACGGCTTAAGGAAGAACTGGCAGACAAAATATTATCACACGCATCAGGGATCAGAACAGGTAATGTTGGAAATAAAATTCATCACTGAAAATTGGGAACGCTGTAAACAGAAGAAGTATAATCGAATGCCCTTGTATTTTATATCATTTTATTCTACGAGTAGAGGAAAAACTTTCTTCCACCCAGCAACAGTGCATTTTAATTATGTTCCACGTATAACAGAGAATTTTACAAGAAAATAAACTTGAGATAGGTAACGACAAACAGTAAAAAGATTAGCAGAATATAACTGATCATGCGCACGCATATAAATCAGACATCAGAGCTGCCAATGTAGAAAAAAAAAAAAAGAAAGTATTACTGCGTTTGTTTAAAATACACCAGCGGTTGATTGACAACACCGCTAACAAAAGAAAATAGAATCGAATGCATATGTTTAAATAATTGTACGCAAGAATGTGGTAAAACCGGCAACGTTGGCAACGATACAATGAATGAATGCGCATGTCCTGATTTATCATCGGGCACTGAAACTTGGTAACCCTCCAAACAGAAGAATGTAGAATCAAACGTGTATTCTAGAGTATTTTATTGTATCGCCAAACAGAAGCACACACGCCTCGTCCACATAAAGCAGCGCATTTTCTAGGATTTTATTAGTTTAACATCGACTTTTACAGGAACAACACTTAAAATAGATAACAACAAACAAGAGAGCGACAAAATATTACAGTGCATGCACAAGCATGCGGGCAACGCTGGAAATAACGAAAATAAATCTGTGCGAAAAGAATACGTCATCAGACATTGGAGACCAGCAACACCGCACAGTCAAAAGTACCATCGAAAGGTTATTAAAAAATATTGTCAATTACTTTAATGTGTGCTTAAACGGGAACATAAATGCTTCTTTCACGGAAAACTGTATTTTCTTAGTCTTGTATTAATCTTGTTTTTTTTTTGCCAACACAGAAATATTTGTTTAATTATTTGCTTACCAACAGAAAAATAAATGCTCTTATCACCGAAATATGTACAATTTCTAGGTCCTTTATTACTACTTTACAGTGAATTCACACAGCATTGGCAATAAGAGAGAAGCAAAATGTAACTAAACGTTACATAAACTAAAAAAATAACTAAACGTTAAAACCGGCAACGTTAGTAAAGCGATAAGGCATGAATGTCATGTCCGAGTATGTCATTGAACATGAAAGGAGAACTGGCAACATTGGAAATAGTACAATCAAACGCGTTTGCCTTTTTTTATGGCTTTACAGGAACACGAGCGTCTCTAGCGGAAAACTGTGCACTTGTGTTTTTTTAATTACCGTTTTAGAGTGAATTTCATAAAAAAAAGTACTTACCAAGACGAAGCACGACTCCGAAGCCTTGAATTTCCATCGTGGATATATTTTAACATTTTTACTAACGCCCAAAATCCACTGCCGGGTTACAAATCTCGTACTCGCCGCGAGAAAAAATAATGATTTCAAGATGCAACACGTTTATCTTACTTTATATTTTTATTTCCTAAGAAGTGGTCTTTCGTCCAGAAAGAATTTTTCTACCTAAATCATTATTTCTCCTAGAAAACATAGACAACAGAGATATAAATATTTTATATACAAAGATGTTTAAAATATATACCTTCTTTTTGAGGGGGGGGGGGAGAGAATCGAAGCGGGCGCCTAGACGAAACCAAAAAATCTCTCATGATCAATCTTCGAATGGTCTCGGCCTTCCGATCACCGGATAATCACCGTTTGATTTTGAGACACGGGCGAAAAGACCCGATGCCCACCCAGTCTTAGAGAACGTAAGTCGACGATGCAACCATCGAAACATGCCGAATTCAAAATAAGTTACGCGTAAACTTTGACCCGAACGCCGAGACCTGAGTCGTCCACAATCGTGGCCTGTTTCCATTCTCTCCCCGAAATGAGCGTTTCCTTTTGGATACTCAATTTGAATTTGGAACCAGGTGGGGGTATTAACATAAAACGAAAAGAAACGACAATGTATCCACATCAAAAGGCCGGCCTAAGGCGCGCCGTGAACATCGCGCAACGTTGTCTAACTTTTGCTACTGAGTCGGGCGCGTCCCGACGCCATCACTTAATCCTGCCTCGCCTGCCCGCCGGGCGAGCTGGCGAAGTGGATGATCTTCGATCACGACGCCTGCTTGACGACGATCACGCCCGGTCGGGACTGCTGGTGTTGCTGTACGGTCGCCGCGTTGAATTCCAAGTAGGTCTGCATGTCGGCCTTCAGGATGTTGTCAGCGGCTCGCGTTGTCAGCGCCAGCGGCACTTCCTGGGTCTGGGGCTCGTCGCCGAACATGTGGTCACCCTCCAGGTGTCGGATGGCCTCGACGATCGTCTCGAGGTTCTGTCGGGAGGTGTTCGACACGTATATCCTGCCGGTCTCCTCGTGGGAGGTGTTGGGCGACGGCAGCCTCTCGACCTCCACCTTCGGTTCGGCTTTAATGGCCGCCTCCAGGACCGAAGGTAACCTCTGTTCCGGCATGACAGTCACTGGGCTCGGACTCCGAGAGTTCGGCGGCGAACAGACGACCGTCTGCGTGTGACCGACGGGAGGGAGGCTATCGGCCGCCACCAGCTGCAAACCTATCTCCTCCGTCTCCTCCATCTGAAAGATCTGCGTCTGCTGTTGCTGCTGTTGTTGCTGGAACATCTGCGTTTCCAGCTGTCGGACCTGGTCTTCCAGGAGCAGCCGTAGGCTTCTCTCCCTCTCCAGTTGCCGCTTGAGTTCGACCGGACATTCGGTGGGATTGACGGTGACGGTGATCAGGCCCACCGGCTCGGGGGACATCGAACCCAGGCCTTCGTCCGACGACTCCGCCGATATGGCCGGGAGGATCAGTTCAGTCTTTCTCTTCTTGGGGGGCAGCTCCCCGCCTTCGTGTTGGTTCACCAACCTTTTCAACTGACAATTTTGCGATAACAGCCTCGTCTTCTCCTGCTCTAATGAGTAAATGTATTCGGCGGTTTGTTGGAGTATTGCAGCCTGCAACAAAGAGAAAACCACATGTTGAAACATTCACCGAATTGGTTGATGGCATACAACAGAAATCACCTTCATGGATCACTAAATTTAGAAATGCGTTTTCTGTATCTCAAGTGTTTTCCGTAGTCACTAAACGTGCTGAAAATTGTCGATCAAGGGTCACGTTCTTGGTAAAAACCGTTGAACCCTCGCAAGAGTTACAGATGGTTAAAAGGCGTGCAAATGGTTTTTGAAATAGTTACTTACGGAAAACACCATCGATAAATCTATTTTATTGAGTGCATTCAAAGAGTAATTCAATGAGATTGAATAGGAAATAATAATGCAATTAGTTACAGAATATCCCTGCATTCTGTAAGAAGTGTGGGCACACATGGCTTCACATACGCCTATTGACAGCCGTGATGGTTTTTTGTATATATTAGTTGTAAAAGTTGTGTAAATATTAGAAAGTAAAAATCCTTGTTTAGCTAGTACTCGGTACTAGGGCACATATGTTTCATAGGTACAAATATGCAATTATCACAGGCAATAAGTTACGCGATTACAGCCACTTAACACCGTTACAGAGTACCTAGGTCAATGGTTTATGACAAGCGTGGCGTCGACATTTGAGATAAGTTTATAAATCAGTCAATTCCCGCATCTCGCCCCGAAACATTGTCTCTTTCGGTAGTTGCCTGCTATTTGATTTATTCCTAAATAAACGTAACTGTAGCAATAACACACCACTAGTATCATTTCACCACACACAAGCACCCTGAAGACCGCTACAGAAGTAAACAATTAGGCTGCAATCACACATTTTAAGTGATTATCTGTTAAAGTTTGGTAATATAGAGAACGGTCGTACATCTTATGGGTGTTACAAGGGGCATTAATGTTGGATATTTCTGCAAATCATGCTGTTTACCAATAAAAAAACTAGAATTTAAATAGCCTCGCAACATCGTAATATAACGGTAAAGGTAATTTAAAATAGTCAGCTGAGTGTACGTACATACCTCTACTATGGTGGTATTCATTGTTCCCCGCGTTTCATGTGGTAAACCAACAACACCTCTACATAAGGACAAAGCGCTCACAAAATTTTAGCTCGTGACGTCATGAATGTAGGCCTTTCCGATATGTAGCGAAGATTTAGGAAGCCAGCTTACCGGTGGCGAAACACGATCGAAAGGCAACAGATGTTTGCAACGTTGCCAGACTACTACGATACTAGCGAATATTAGGATTCCAGTATTATAAAGGATGTATCTCTTTCTCTTAAATTACCATTTTCTTCTTCAATATCGTAAAACACATATTTCCATAAGATGTTCTTTCCTCTTTTTTTGATGTGGTATTTCGTAATTTATTTATTTAATTATCAAATACTACTACCTTGTTCGACTTCCCTAACAAAAATATTTTCCTTTCGGAGCCGGCAACAGCGCTCATCTGGTAAGCTAATCTGTGGACCTAAAAGTTGCTTTAATCAGCGTTATTTCTTACATTTTTCTGAAATCGGAATTTTCGGAATTTATGTGCTTTTAAGTGCGTGAAACTTGTATCTAATATTTCGTTGTATATTTAGGTATACAATTTATATTGTTAGGCGTATTTTTAAATACGCAAAACCATATATTTCGGACTTATAACCTGTTGCTTTTTTGGCGCTCCGTCGGTTTGTTTACAGCACAGTTTATAAGTTTTTGTTAGTGTTTAATTGTATGTTTTCCCTTGGTTTCGGCTAGTTTTGTGGTAACTGATACTTAGTGAAATTATGCCTCAAAAGTGTTGTGTTCCCCGCTGTAACGGAAACTATAAAAATGGGCCTAAAGTTCATGTTTTCGGTTTTCCAAAGGACGTAAGTTTACGACAAAAATGGCTAAAAGCGATACCCCGAGATAACTTTCAGCCCACAAACAACACGAGAGTATGTGAAGCTCATTTTCCTGAAGGTAGTATAATAAAAAGTACAACAGTTCAAGACTCAAACACTGGTAAGATTTTTACAATAGATTTACTAAAACCACGGCTAAAAGAAGACTGTATACCATCTATTTTTTAAATTGCCCCTTTTATTTATCAAAAGATGTCAAAATACGGCAAGTAAAGATGAAAAGCTCAGAAATATTGATAAGTTAAATTTGTCAAAAGCCCTTGAAATAAGCAAAAATTGTTCTCAACAAGACTTTTCTCAAATTAAAACGTTATTGTCTCAAATTTTAATAAATGATGATCACTTTCACGATATCAACGATGTATTGCCGTTAATTACATATTTAGGTGGTTATTGTTGCTATATTACGTTAAAAAAATTACAATGTGCCAGCTGTAAACAAAAATTAGTATATGACGAGCAATTTATTGTTGAGGACAATTTTGATCTCATTAATAAATTAAATCGTGGAGGACTTTTATATCCCCAAGGACAAGTTATAAATGTCCTATCTGTGACTTATATAATCTTCAATAAAATAATAAATGAATTTGAGGACACATTTCTAGAAATCTATAATAAAAGATCGTTCATGGTTCATTTAATTTTGGAATATTGTATTGAACAGAAACATGTCTCACATTTCGATGGATGCGCTAATCATAATGGAAAAGACATTTTAAAAATTATTCTCAAAAGTATTTCCAATGCCCTCTTAAAAAATTATTGCGCTAAAAATAGCGACCATTTAAAAAAAGGAAATAAAAAATAAAACTCGATACATTAACGAAGTAGGCCATATACCTACCTATACATGCATAAATATTTTTTATAACTAAACGTATATAATTTGGGACCTATTTCTTTCAAAGTTTAATTAATGTATTTTCATGGCTTGTGTTCTATAATATATTTTTTATACCTAAACTCTCACCTCAACACTAAGTTATGCACGATGTTAGGTAGTAGGTAAATGAAATTTGAAACTGCATAACATGAACATGCATACCTATATTATACCTACTAAGTAATAATAATTAAGAGAAGGTGTGTAATAGTTCAGTATATGTATTTATGTGTAATAATCTCTTTTCAGTAGTGCGAAAAATGTTTATTATACATAAATACATATCCTGAATTTTGGCGCAGGTGTAGGGGAGTTGGGAGCCTGCACTTAATACTACACCTAGTATTAAACCAAAACTCAAACATAATTTTTGGGATTTGTCAAGAAGCCTGTCATATAACTAGCGTTCTTTAAAATAAGTTACTATTGATAGTTTTCATAAATATTAGTGTATGTATCCCCTTATATGATTAAAATTGCACGGCCTACATTAATGACGTCACACGACAAGCACTAAGGCCTTGTTATTCAGTGGGTGTTGGGTAAACACGCTGTACCTGTATATCAAATTAAATAAATCATGACTTCACGAACGAATTCGGTAACTTTACAATTACATTGCAGATATTTAGTTAATATAGAGATAAAATCAGTTAAGTACAGTTATGATAGGAAACGATAGTCCTCCTTATCATAACGAACATGGCGTTAAAACCGCCGAAACCACAGCCCCATAAACGACTTGAGCAAAGTGGGTCAAGTGTGGTTTGTTTAGAAATCAAATTCGACTCGCTTTCCAGGCAGTTGCAAAAATCCATCCATACCATCCGTTGGTCCATGATCGAGATACCGGAAAAAGCGAACAAATAAATAAATAGTTAATAAGGTCATAACGGAAACACGAACCACCCTGTAAGTTGGTGGTCGGGATTCTGATAATATAACAGCCGCAATCACAGTAAAAAATGAATCTGTCACGTCTGCATTTGCGCAATAATTCGAGACTGTGTTTGTATCGATGACAGACAGACAAAACATAAACAAAACACCAACGCAATGGCTTGTAGACTTCTATTTGTTCCCATCTTTTGTAACTACTCATATTGAGGCAGTCGATAAAAGAAAATAAAAAAAAAGTCGGTTTTGCTTCCATTCAAACTCTATTGTTTACTAAACGGTCTTACTCAAACAAGATTTTCATTAAAGCAGAAAGTTTTGAGGAAACAAAGCCATCGTGACTAGAAAATAGTGAAAAATAAAAAGCGATATTTTAAAGCGCCTCTTTGTATATACAGTGTGTTAAAAAACTCAATATTTTTAACTTTCGTGATCCACGAAGCACATTCTTATTTTTCATTATTTAGTTTTCGTTAATGTTTTATAGTTTTCGTGTAGTCATTATTCTACAAACATTTTGTCGAAAAAATATAGTTACTGTCTAAAATAGTCGAGGACGTCGAATTTGATTGGCGCCATTTACTGCTGGTTAAGAATAGGAACAAGTCTCCATCGGACCGCCCACGAGGTGCTCAGGAAATAGCCTGGTCTAAGTAATTAGCCGAATGCTACCCTTATTCTTTCAATAAATCTTACACTTTTTCGTATTATTGACGGGCGGTACATTATGCCCATCAAATTGTGCCCAAGAAAAAATAAATAAAATTGACGTCTCCGAGGATATTGCCCAACAATACACACATTAGTAAAAATGTATTTATTCCCAACTGCATATTCTTAAGCACTGTATATGTATGTCTATATATTACATCATATAGGTATTTTCGAAACCGAACATGAAACCAAACCTGAAACATTATTGACATTCTATGTTTTCTAAAGTTGGTTGTATTTTGTTGGGCGTTCTAAAAGAATTATACAATACACAGCCAATAATACTTTCCTTCTCGGAATCAGTTTCTAACAACGTCCCTGGCCCTCATAATTAGGTGGTACGTACTACGATGAATAGGATACCTTCACAGGTCATATACATAATATAAACAGTTTGAGAATGTTCTAGTTTCCGAAAATATTCAGTTGATAAAATCGATTCCAAAGTCATTAGGGGGGAAGCATTTCACTCTTCCCATTCAGTAAATTCCGCCATTCGGGCTGATTAAAAAAAAAAATCTAAAGAATTCCGATAAAATCGTTTATCGGCTTAGAAACTGGTTTGTATTGTACGGGATTTTTTTTTCGGAATCGCATAGTTTCTACAAAGCACGGACTGCCGATTAGCTAAAAGTAGTGCAACGAGTAAAAAACTAATCTCGACGGTCTCGCCACGAACAGTAAATAGAAAAAGGAATAAAATCTGCTGAAATATCTGTTTTGTCATCTTTTGTAGTAAACATAGTAAAATCTGATCCATGCACGGGTATGAATGTACGTTGGAATCGATCAAAAAATCGAACTGAACGCCTGGCCGGTCACCCATCGTCACGCTACAAAGTTACTGAATTATTTCGTTATACAACGTCACGTCGATCATGATTTGCACTGCAAAAAAGAACCGGTAATGTAGGTTTGTTTCAGAAAACACCGATGTTTGTTCTAAAAATAGACGCGCTGGTTGTGTGCCGGCCGCGCGGTGGCGCCCCCTGATGCCGTGGTGGTATTCCGAACCGACGTCGGCATGCGGCATTCTTGCGGTCCAAGTTCCAAGCCAGCATTAAACACGAAAGTAACAGCATAGGAAGAACTCGGCGTTTCAATTGTTGAATTGTAAAACAAACACTTCGCTAGCCTACTGCGTGGACTCCGAAAGCAGCCGGCCGTCCAGTTAATGACGGATTTTTTTTTCGGAGCGCATTCCGCACTTTTATTTTGTAAATCTAATTAGAACGGGTATTTTTTCTGACGCAGAAAAAAAAAAGAAATCGATCAGTTAAGCTCATCGTAATTACTTCACTTTTTACGCTTGGAGGAAAATAAACGCCGCGCCAGATTTTTCGGGAAATCAAAACCGTTTAAAAGTTTTCGTAATGATTACTAATCACTTCTTCATTTCTTAAAGTGAACAATGAGTGCAACATCACTATAAAATATTAATTCAAAAATCAAATTACAGAATCCATCAAGTTTATTTGAAAACATCGCACAATAACCCAAATAAACAAAAGTTAAATAAAACTATTCTAAATATATAAAGCTGCTTATAAAAACTGATAATTTTTAGTAATTGTGGTGTACAGAATAGATTTACATACATATGTATCTCTTCCACGGCAGCGTTCCCCATTTACTGTGATAGCCATTACCAGCTTCATTTTCAAAGTATGCTCCACCACTCCAAAATGCGCACCAAACCGTGCATCTCTGTGGATGCATTTCTTTTTCGTGGACAGCATGTGGATTTTCAGCACCAGTTTTGTTTGCTGACGTATCCGTCAGGATGAAAATTTGCTTCATCGCCGAACAAAATTTTGTTGAAAAAATCAGCATCACCTTTCCTTTCTAACGCCCAATTTACAAATGTATGACGTTGTAAATGGTCCGTAACTTTTAGTTGTTGTCAACTGAATTTTATATGCTAATAGATGCAGGTCTTTCTTTAAAATCCGATGCGTGGTAACTCTTGACAAATCCAATTGTACACGACGTCGAATTGATGTGTTTGGATACTCCCGTACACTTTCTCTCTCTGCAGCAATATTTTCATCTGACCGAGCATGACGAGGACGTATTGGTGTTGCTTTATCAATAACAGAAGCTGTCTCTTCAAATTTCTTAATTAAGTTACGAACTGTTAACACTGTAAACGCTTCATTTTGTCCTAATTTTGTGCGAATTATTCTTAATGAAACTGTAAATAATCGCTCACTTTCACAAAACAGTTGTACACAAACTATTCGTTGTTGAACTGTTATTCGTGGAATGATGACGTCATATGGTTTGTAGATGATAGTCGTTAAGTATTGACGTCCTTTGTTTGACAGAACAACAATGGCACGCAATTCACATCATATAGTTCCAACTGATACCCTATTCATATCTATGGACGTAATTATATCAAATACTATAATTAATATAAATAAAAAAGAACTCTTTTCGTTTAATAGTACACATATACCAACACTGACCTGGTTTTCCACAAAAACACTACACTCAACGCGCGTTTCGCCAACAAAGTTGGCATCATCTGGGGATGGGTAAAACTCAATCTTAGTCATCTCCAGATGATGCCAACTTTGTAAGCGAAACGCGCGTCGAATATAGTGTACAGTGTTTTGTGGAAAACTAAGTCACGCCAATGGTACCAACCTACACCAGTACACATATGTAACTAGTACGTGACTTGGTCAAAATGGCCTTTCGTTTAGTTTATCCCACTTCTGAATTCACACGTGGTACTAATCGTGTAGAATACTACGATAAAACGTACACACGAAAATTTATTCATTTTAATCGTAGTCCACCTCAAAAAAAAATATTCTAGTCATCCTCCTGGCGAGAGACTCAACATGAGACCGTTACCTCATGGGCCTCCCCATATTCGGCGCATGGACGACCCACAATAGCAGATCAAAACCGCGTTATTTCTATTATACCATTAATTTCCGATTAAATTTTATTCAAGGAGGCGTGTTGGCTTCTATTTTAAGACCGTGTTACGCTGTATACACAGTGCACACATCATACGGATAACCTTGGCCACGAATGCCCGGCGCCAGCCCGTATTATTTTCTTTACATCAGCTGTTTTTGCATGTACGCTGTCCAAATTTGAACATGATCGCTTCAACCGGGAGGGTGAGTCACTAAGCCGGCATGGGATGCGGATAATACCCCGTAAGGCTCTTTAAACGTGCCTAGAACATTCCGGAGTTTTAACTATTTGACGTTCTTTTATTTTGTATAGTCACGGTGGCCACCTATGTATATACAAGTAGGTGCCGAATAAAATAAATATACCCAACAAAATAATAGATAACACGCCGGCATTTTTTCTATTTCCGTTCCGGAGCCACGTCAGATGGTCTATTTCATCACGTGACAGCCTAACATATGACTGCCGATGATTTTATTTCCAAGTAATCTAAACGTATGTAGTCAGCTGCAGAAACTCTACCGGCCGGTGTTTTTCGTTCGCCACCTAGGCGAAAAAAGGCAACGCCGCCGCCCGGTAGAAACACGGCCAACCGCGACCGGACCGCTCACGGGCAGCTGTTAGTTTAGGCGGGACCGTGCGACGTTGCTACGTCTCGTCTCGTGAATTTCTCCAGACGTTCGAATTGTTAATGTATAAATAATTGTCAAAGACGTCACAGTCGTAAAATTTATGTGTAACTATCACTGTGACGTGCGTAAGTTCCTAGGAACTGAGGATATTAAATTTGCAGTAAAAATAAATAGCGTTAGTGGTTTCTGTCAGTAATATATTCTTTATAAATCATTGCAACTATGTCATGTAACCATGTAACTGATGGCAACATTAAAACATCGATCGTCATCAATGTAATTTTGAACAAAGTAGTTTAATATTTTCACCAAGTCTTGAACAGCCTTAAATGTTCAATTTTATTTGAAAATATTTAATATGCTTGTTTAATGTTTAAAAACATCTACTGAATGAATGAAAATATGAAAAGCGACAATTATTTCAATTTTCGCGAAAGCATGTTTCCTGGGAATCGTCAGCGTAGCGTATTTAATGTCCGATGTCTTGACTAAAATTGGATGGATGAATTGTACCTACAGTAAATGCAGAAACAGATTGGAATTTGACGAATTAACGTGTTTTAGGAAATGAGGAGTATGTAACAGATCTCATGAAATGGGCGCGGGGGAACCATTAGTTCAATGTATTTGTCAATCAATTTTATATATTTTGGTTCATGTATTTGTCAATTAATTTTATATATTATCAAATCAAAGCCCTGGTATGCCCAAGGAGCGAAACCATTTAAATAAAACACAATAATCAGATAACAAGGTACGATATTTAAAAAGGCGCAGTAAAACGCATACACTAACGGTATGCACCTGTACCAAGACCGACATGACTGCTTCCCGTAGTTTACGGCCGTCTGACCAATAGCATTGCAGATTTCAGCGAGTCACGAGAGGAGATCAACTGATCACGTGTATGAAGAAACTTTAGGCAAATGATCACTCACTTAGCAAAATATCTTCGGCAATTTTTAGGTTAGGTATTTGCTTTATATCACACCATGGTTAACAGGCCATGCAGAATTTTTTCTTCATAGCCACCATAACGTTCTTTCGCCGTTTTCACTTGATATTTGTAATTGTCGATATTCAAATTTCTATACCAAACCACACGTATGTACGTAATATTCCGTTCGCGACCGTGATTCGACAGTAGTCTACGGAGACTTGGCAACGCCGCCAACACCCGAGCGAGCACATAAACAGGCCGACAGGGACAGGTGAAAGACCTCCACGTTGACTTCTGCGATGACATCGTGACTGCTATGGAGGAGGCGTTTAAAAACCCAGGCTCTATGCTAGTAAAGGAAACGGATTAAAAACGAATTTGTCTAAATATAACCCAGCCGGTGCTTGTTATGGCAAACGTTCGGAGGAAAGTTGTTTTGAAAACATCGCGTGGTTATTTGCAATGGATGATTAATTCGGAACTGATTCAGGATTCTGTTTTGTTCGATTTTGTGCTATGCGTGGATTACTTTGTTTTACGGGATTTTTTTTCTTCTCGCTCTCGATAGGAAGTAATCGTTTAGTTGAATATGCAAAATTGACGCATATGGTAAAGCTCGGGTGTTATTTGTTCAGTTTCCGTTGCGAGATCTGCTGACACTGCTGACGCTCCGTGACTCAGATCCAAGGAAAGTATTTCTGAGATCTTGTATGTGGGGGCTGCATTAAAATATTGGTTTTAATTCTGTAACTATTAATGAAAATGCATATTATCTTGCTTAAGTTAAAACGTTATCTCTTGCAATATTGACGACATTAATAAAGAATTTTACAGTTTTTCATAAAGATGCGACCATACGGTCTCCATACATCCAATTTTAGACAATAGAGACTGTTTAAAATCCGGGTCTTTCATAATTGCCATCAATCGTCCGCGTCTATATATAGATGTTTTTTTTTTCTATTGTTTTGAGGCCTCGGGGCTGGTACAATCCCGTTCGGGTTTTTTTAATTTTGCAATAGACCGAGAAGCGGGGGAGTAGTATCTAAAGTAGAACGTTAACCTCATGACGTCAAATAGTGCGGGCAGTGTATCGACCAAGACGACGCGCCATGACGTCACTGCGGCATCAGCTGGGTGTGGCGCCGTTTTGGTCCTTGTGGAGACGCTCCCAGAGGACGCTGGGGTAATAAAATGGATCAGTGTGTTAGATCGGCAAAAAAATCACTGATTACACCATGCAGGAAGCAGGAAGGTTATATTGCTTCCAAAGTTTCGATGAACATCACCACGTTACATAACGTATTTGTAGTTTACGAAACATAGATTGAAAACAATCTAACTTAAATTGTATAATTATACCAGCCGATTATTTAAATTAGGGTGGCCAATTTTCCCACACCCGTACATTATAAATTTTCCAGGTACTTTACAGAAGAAATGGGCATCCCAGAATATACCCCGTGACATAGTTCTCATAGGATGTTTACCGAAAGAGACAAATCGCAAAAATATCTATAAAAGGATGCACCGAATGTATGACTATGATACTCGACAAGTCAAAAGATAAAACAGTTTCAGTACGATCGTAATTTATTGAGAATTATCCAAGAAGTCGACAATATTACCCCTGAGTTTAGAGGAAAATGCAAGAAACGGACACCATGGCCAAAATCTAAAATATACAAACCTGGAACGGTTAACGATAAATTGGACATTCCAAAATATGCGTTAGGTTTGGAGAAGTGAGTAGACTTGTTACCACTTCTTGCGTTGTTTGCCCGTCGTATTTAAAGAGAATGTATTTTGCTTTAACCAGGGCATAATTCTTCTAATTATTGGGCCACCTTCAGGCGAGTCATTAGAAATTTACATAGGTAAACAGATACGTTCCTCCTTAAAACATCAAAAGACAGTGTTTTTATGCCTTTATTTAATCTCGGCCTATTTCTTGTTCTAACTTAAAAATTTTACCGGCACTCCCACTATCTTCTAGCTAGGTACATAACTTTTAGTTGCCTATCATGTAACCGGCAAGGAACCTAAGCTTTTATATCCCATCCTAGGGATGGTGTGTCTTCTACAGAATATCTGTGTAACTTCTGCGAGTGATAGACCAGTTGCTGGAGATTATGGAAGAACCTATCCGTCATCTTGCCCATTCAAGTGATTGCCACTACTTAATATTTAACATCGATATGTGTGCCAAGTCATCCCAAGCAAGAACCCGCCCAGACTTCGACCGTTCCTTCCAAATGCAATTTTAATTTAATTATAAATATCGGGATGGAAAAAATACTTCAGAGGCGCATGTCTAGTCTTCGTCTTCATCTTCAAGATCAACGACGTTCTTGAAAAAGAATCGCAATAAACCTTTGCGATTCCTCAATAGTTCGAGGAGAATAGCAGGCAATAATATAGGCGAAGGTAGAAAACTATATTATAGCGTAGTTTTTCATGAAAATTGTTTAATATTTCGAACAGACAGCAAGATTCAATAGCATATTCTAATGGACTTCGAATGAGTTCCTCCACTGACCGCCAAACTCAAAAAAAAAACTTCGAAACTCATATTTTTGAGGTCCGTGCGCTTCATAATTTTATCCGTAGGTCATATTTCGGCCGTTTCAACACCGTGTTTTACATTCTGTTAAGCCATCAGGGTGGGGGGGGAAAAAACGCAAACGTTGCGTGCACGTGACACAAAATCAGTGGAAATAAAACACGCCGATCCCACTTCTTTTGTTCCACGTCCAGGTAGACCCGTTAAAAACCCCTCTGACATTGCGGCCTTTTATCACACAAATGACGAATATCTGCGAAATATCCAGCGTGGCCTACGCCGCCCCGGGCGGCGCGGGGGAGTGAAAGGGGCAGCGAGATCCATTAATTTGGCAGTAACTTTGTTATCCGGGACGTGATACATTAACGGAGGGGCGGGGGTGAGAGGGGCAGGTGCGTCGGCCGGTGACGCGGAATTTTAACCCCGAATGAAAAATTACTCGTGTTAAGCCGTATAATCGCCAGATAAGATCGATTAATTCGTTATTAATTAATTGCCGTGACATAGGTACGGACACGGTGATGAGATGAGGTTCGTTGTTCCACGAAAGGCGCGCGATTATTTGTTGTTGCAGCTGCTTCTACGTCGGCAAAGCGGAAACATCAGTCCACTAATCTTCGTGGCGTTTTATTTAAAGGAAAGGACATCCGCTCGGGAAGCGGTAAGACGGCTACGCTCTTTAAAATATCCCACGAGAGCGTGTAGACTCTAAAAGTAATCGGACAGTTTGCGATAAGCCGCAGACGATGTACGAAGAAATGCGGCAACATCGTGGCCCAATGAAATAGAGTTTAATACCTACATATTTATTGCGGATTTGTATCGATATATCAAAAAATTGTGTTGGTTAAAGGTGCTGGTCGATCTTAAAATTTGTTATCAACTTTGGCGGGATGGCATAGATCTTGTCCACGCGATCGATGACGATCTCAACTTGGTCAAGGCTTATGCTGACCAAGCAGGAATAGGCGCGAAATATAAACATCAGGGAGTGGAAATGCGGGGCGACACTTATTAATCTTCTTACGTCGCATACGGTTGACTGTAAATTCATAATCCAAGTTTTGAACTGAAACTATTTTTGTATTTGGGAATTTCTTATTTTTAATAAAAATTGTTAACAAATTGAACGTGCATTTATGTCAACTGTCAAAATTTAAAAAGAAAATTTAGAAAGAAGTTATCTTTCCATAACTTTTTAGAAGTTTCTTTTAAGAATAATTTTAGGCAGTGTCTGAAATATGCTTTTCACTACAAACCACAAAATGTATGATTTGAATTCTATTGAATTGGTGTAAAAGTCATGAAATTTGAGAATTCACATCAACGTTCATGTTTAGACAATTCTCGAGAGCACTTTCCCGATTCGATATTAGTTCAAAGAATTTTCATTTGTGCCTTAAAACTTAGTGTTTCGCGGACAAAATGTAGTGGCGTCATTTACAAAAGTGACTCTGATTCAGTTGGTAGACTAACCATTCGTGCTGCTAGACCAACCATTTATACAGAATGTAATCAACGTATGGAACAATATGGATGTTCGTCAACGTATGGAACAATAGCCTAAAAAACCTTTGAAATCGTCTCAGAAAATCGAATTTTCCTAGGGAACATGTTGATTGGCTCTAAAGAATAACTGGAGGCATGCGAGATGCTATCGAATTAAACCAGTTTGTTGACAGGCCATCCCACGTGTCTCGTTTACTGCCAGCGTTTTGTGATAGAGATGAACGAAGATCCGCTAACTTGATTGAACCTCCACCTGCATCGTAACAAAATTCGTATTTCGATGGCAGCTTGTTGCAGAATAATCGGGCTAGTTTTTTACCATTCTGCCGCCAATTCGAAGCAGTACAGAAACAACATTTTGAATAAATTTATTTCACAATTGCACGATGATGAACTGCATGCTTATTTTCAGCAAGACGTTGCAGCAACATCTGAACGATTCTGCGCGTGTTTTTTTTTCCATGGCTGGCTGATGAGTTTGCAAACAGGAGCTTCTGCCAAGGTCTTCTTGTTTGACCGTTATGGCATACTTTGCCTGTCCTTGACTTAAAATTCCCGTAGCTCACTTGTCTGAATTGGAACGAAGAATTCTCGAAGAAAGTCCAATCGCAACACCAGAAATGTTGCAGAATGCAATTTTGATGATCCACGAGGAGAGGCGTCAAGTCCATTTGGATATAAAATTCGAATTAAAATGTTCCTCATTTTAATTACTTTCGATATCAGGCGGTTCCAATCAGGCCATACTTCATTCTTCATATTGTCAAAACTCGTTTATAAAAAATAATAAAATGAAAAGATCATGTAATTAACATGAATATAAAATTTAAAACAAACGCCAAGCAATGTCTTAGTTTACTAATAGGGTAGTAGTGACGTGGGTGGATAGTAGACGTCCTTAAATTCCTCTTCTACGTCCTCTTTCTGCCTTAGCCTCCTTAAGACTGCTTTAGTCTTTTCCCCTTTATTTTTTCATTATAGTAGGCGAATTATCTCGGCAACGTGAAACATACGTTGACAAATGGCCGCCTTTAATAATATTTAGTAGACCAAATACAGGTGGAATATAAAATATTTATTAGACCACTTTTTAATGCGCGATATTAGACACACAGAAATTGACTTTCTTCCCCAAAAGCCTGAGGAGGCTGCGGAGGGGAAAATTAAAACTTACTGCTCATTATTAACAGGAAAAAGTGAGTTTTCTCTACGTATGTGTAGAAGAAAGAGTGAGGGTAGCATTCGGCTATTTACTTAGACCAGACTATTTATTGCGAACCTCCTAGGCGGTCCGATAGAAACTTCAAATACACCTATGCCAGGGAGAGGTGCCAGACTCCCCCGTTCTGAGTCGAACCCAAGCATACAATGACACCCCAATACTACAAATTAGAATGTGGTAAAATAACTATACATATATTCCAACTATAAAAATTCAATACAGCAAAAAAACAAGTAGAATTAATGGGTACACAAATTAATTTAAAAAGGTTTAAAAGACTTAACACCGTAATCATTGCTAAACTGCATCACCGTAATCAATAAATATGATTTTATCTTCAATTGCCTATTAATAGGAACAGATTTTTTTCAATAATGCTGATATTTTATCTGGAAATTATATCAAAAAATGTGCTTGCTTCATTATTTTGTAAATAAACGTTGTTTCTTTTTTAGGGTCTCAACCACGTCTACATTGTTTACTATCCAAGGCTAGTTAATATCTGCACATGATGGTTAAGGCTTCGAAATTCAACTTTATCGACACATCTAGTGTGTGCGTCTATAGCTCATTTCTAGTGACTATGAAGATGTACATAGATATCTATAAGGTTATGCAAATACCTGAAATATATTTATATGGTTTTTCTTATTATAATAAATTAGTCATTGCTAACACTTGTTCTTTTATTTTTTCGAATCATATATCAGTTTATCAGGGCACCCAACTTTAAACATTTTTGAAGCCCCACACAAAATTGCCTAAATAGCGTCGCGTGACAAAAAAGAAACTATGCCCTGTTTAGCTCCGACACTTCCCTCTATAAATTTCGGAGACTCGACACGTAAACAAATTAAACATTTAACAAACGCTATCGAAATCGTCAAAATACCTCGGGCGTCCATTTCCTATCGTCTCACTGCCTCCAGGAAACAATGCCATTAAATCTGACGACATCCTGTTTCGAAAATTCCACCCGATCGGTGCCGGTCTTTAAAAACGGACGATCGTTCGGTTGGCGGGGCACGCGGCGACAAAGTGAAAATAAAAGTTACACACACAACATATCGTGTGCCGGCGAGCAGCGTTGAGATCGCCGTTTTTAAGTTCGAGAACGGCTCCTCGCACCTTCGTGGGGCCCGTTCCAGAAACAGCTGATACACCAGTTCGCTGACATCATAGTTGAAAAATTCGGGCCTCATTCATCTCGCGATACTATTTAATGCAAAGCGTTGTTCCTATGCCGGCCGGCGCGAAGGCGACAGTCGATCACACGATTCGACGATTTTTCTAACCGGCCGCGTGTTTTCCGGGAAAACATATCTGAGAGATTGAGGATATTATGTATGCAGGAGAGTATTATTTAACGATGGCCTATAAATAGCCGGGGTATTTCCCTGAGCCCCGGCCTGTTGAGACCGACGTAATGTTTACACAGATATATATAAAAACTGCGGTGCGATATGAATAGAATGTTTAACGTCTATTCACGTGATGTATTGTTGTGTTAAAACGAACTGCAACTATGTACGTACAGGGCGATACATAAATTTCGCTCCCATTCCCAGAGATGGAAAGCGTAAACAAAATAAGGGCATATGGCAATGAGATCATCGAGGCCGTTTCAATATCATAGGGCCATCATACCATGTGACATTTTTTCATATACAGGGTGTTACAAAAGTAGCCGAACGAATTATGTACAAGGTGTGTAAATTAAGTAATGGGACTGATTGTACTCGAACAGAATTACAATTCAATATTGTCTCTCTCAAAATAACTTCTTTGGAAAGCCACAAAGCGCTGGAGACGTTTCTTCCAATCCTCATAGCAGTACTGGAACCCGGATACTGGAATAGCCTTGAGCTGGTCGGTTAAGCCGTTTGAATGTTTTCGATCATTCCAAAGTGACGTCCTTTGACGTGATTTTTTTAATCTCAGAAGGAGAAAAAAGTCACAAGTACTCAAGTCGGGCGAATAAGGAGGCCGAGAAGTTACAGGAATGTTAATACTGGCCAAAAACCCGTTTATTGAAATTGCTGTGTGACAAAGCGCATTCTCGTGAATCAACGCCCAGTCGGTGTTTGGTCTCACACGCATGACCCTTTTTTGAAGTTTTTCAAGAACCTCTCGGTAAAAGTGTTGATTAACTGTTTGGACTTGAAGCACAAACTCTTTGTGAATGATTCCCTAGTTATCGAAAAATCAACTCAGCATGAATTTTATCTTCGACCTTCGACTCACTTATTCTTGCTTTTTTATGCCTTGGAGAGATCGAAGTGTGTCATTCTATGCTCTGGCGCTTGGTTTTCAGGTCGTATTCAAACACCCAAGACTCGTCACCAGTAATGACACACATTTCAAAAAGAGGGGATTATTTTCAATTGATTCCAAAAAGTCAAGGCACCCACCTTTCCCTCTTGATGCCCTTTTGGTCCTGCGAAAGGTTTTTTAAAACCATTTTTGCGCAGATTTTTCTCATCCCCAATTCATTGGTGAAAATATGATGAGCAGTAGTGTGAGATAAATTCAACTCTTCCCCGATCATTCTGACTGTCAACCGATGATCTGAACCCACACGATCCCGGATTCTGTCGATATTCTCATCGGTTCTTGAAGATGAAGGCCTTTCGCTGCCAGGTTCATCTTCAATCGATTGAAAATGCCTTAAACCATCGAAACACCTGGACACTCGACAAAACATTGTTTCCACGGGCCTGCTGGAATTTTACAAAAGTTTCCGTTGCACTAATGCCCAAGTCTGAAGCAAAACCTGATAAGCACACTGTTATCCGAAATTGAAGTCACTTATTTTTAGCACGCACTAGAAAGACTGTTCCACGAAAAAAATCGTAGCGGACAACCACATGACTCTAGCAAGTTCCAACTCGTACTGAAGATGTATCACATGTTGACCTGCCGTCTCTTCAAGTCCCACGCCCCAAGCGTTGCCAGATCGAACGCTACGTTGCCAGTCTCATTACATTAATTTACACACCTCGTATATCTAAAGTCGCCATATCAAAATAGGACAAAAAATATCTAAATATGTGTTACAGGGGTATTTTCCCTATATGCCAGGCCAGTACATATCTGTTGCTAAAGCCGATACAAGTGCGGATAACAAAAGTGCACATACCTCATTGCAATTGGATCAAAATTGGGGCAATGGCTCAAAATCGCATGGGTTCAAAGTCAAGAAATAAAGCCACGATACCCATCGTCTAATTGTAAGTATTACTTCCAAAGGCAGCGCTACATTTAGCATAATGTTATACAACAGAATATAATTTGCTTGGTGGACTTTGAAAAAACGTTTTTTGTTGCGAATCAAGTAACTGACTTGCTTTCGAATCTTCTCCGATACCCGGTATTGAGCAAGAGTAAAGCAAATTAGGAGTATGTTAAATCATCTTAGGGTACTTTTTAGTGTTACTCCGGTTTCGTGTACGAAGTTGCATCTGTCACTAACAACGGCACTTGTTCAGAAGCAATGGCCGCGTTTAAGAGAGCGCTTTTTATCGCATTAACTATGATCTTACCTATAGTATTTAGGCCCTTCGACGACATATTAGATAATAATGTGACACACTTCATTTAATTGTTGGTCAGTTGTTTCGTCCAGAATACACGAATGGCTTTTACGTTTGATTTTTTACCGAAAACGATATACTACGCAGTTGCATAACTACCCAGCCATTTCGCATCTTGAACGGGTTGTACGTCCCCCAACTAGGATGCGTATTTATTCCGAAATAATGAGAAACAACACAGGGCTCACTCACACAAAAATTATTCTAAACTGCATAGGATTTTAAAAATGTTCATCCTATTTTTAAAGTTGAGAAATATCATCCTTGTCGATGCTATTACCAGATGATACTGACTGAATGTGTGAACATTTAAATATGATATATATTGTTATAATTCAATAAAAAAATTGAAAAAATGACATTTCCAAATTCGAATGTTTTTATAAACAATGAGTTATTTATAAACGCTATTGGTTGTCTACCAGGCGTGGAAAACAACATACGAACAGCTTGAGCCGTTGTAAATTTGAATTTACATTCGGTGACGAATCTGGGCGTTCTTAACGGGCACATATGTTCGCACGCCACTGACTCGGCTCCGGCGGCCATTTAAATTTTCCCTCCACAACTCCATGAATCCACCGCAGACGGCCACCAAGGATCACCTTGGTATTTTAATCATTTTTCACTACGTCTATGAATAGGTCAATAGCTTCTAGAGAATCAAGGACATTTTCAGCATACTATAAACATTTAAATACCGCCACGTCTCCGCTTAACCCGCGAAGCGAACCGTATAATCGCTGCGGGGAGCACTTGCAGCGGAGAACGTATAATATCCGCGTTTCCAGCCGCCGATATACAGGTGGCTTTCGCGCGGAATTTTTCCGACGAGACGTTCCAACAGTTGAGCATCTAGATAAAAAGTCGATGCAACACGTCGAGTTTGCAGTGGAACAATAGATCGGGTACACAATTCGACGGATTAAAACGAATGATTGTGTTACGTTTTGTCCAAAATTCCGACACCACGTTTATACTACGAGATGCCAATACAAGAATGTAATTGGCATGATTTTATTTGGAAGCCACCGTTTGATAAATCGGGTAAAACCAAGTTAAAACCATCCCAACCCTAAGTCACATTGTAAAGGGTGTCTCATTTGAAACTATAAGATGTGGTTTATGAATAAAACTAATCATATTTGACGAACTGAGGTTTTTATTCTTCAACATAAAATGGAGACGATACGGCTACAAATGGAAAAGAATAGCGTTCATATGGTCGCCTCGACTCATCTTGTATGATGTCGTTCGTTAAAATTGTCCATAACACGGACACATAACTGGCTCGATTTCCCGAATAACACGTCGAATGTTTGCTTTGAGGTCGTTGATTGTTGCTGGCTGGGTGGCGTACATTTTTCTCTTGAGTTAACCCCAAAGAAAAAAGTCCAGCGGTGTAAAATTACATGACCTTGAAGATGAAACTGCTTCATTGCTGAACAAAAGTTTTTTGCAAAAATCAGCATTACCTTCTTTCTTTTCTTACGCCCAATTAACAAATGTACGATGTTGTAAATGACCTGTAACTTTTAATTGTTGTGTCAACTGAATTTTTTATGCTGACAGATGTAGATCTATTTTAAAAATCCGATGCGTGGTGGCTCTTGACAGATTCAGTTGTTATGCACGACATCAAATTGATGTGTTTCTATACTCCCATACACTTTCTCTCACTGTAACAATATTTTTATCTGACCGACCACGACGAGGACGTATTGGTGTTGCCTTATCAATAATAGACCCAGTTAGTCTCTTCGATTTCTTGATTATTACGAACTGTTAAATATGCTTATATATCCATGTAAATAGACATGTGTCTCAAGTTCTCGAATATTTCTTGCTCAGAAGATCGAATTGGAAAATCACCAACCTTCAAAGCTTGCACCAGTTGAATCTGGTAAGGATTAAAGTTCAAATCCTTTACCAGGATGTCGTGGACAGTGATTTTCGAAATATTTAAGGCAGCTGCTTGGTTACTTGTACGTGTCACTACTGGACGAACACGCTTTGAAGTTTTCGACATTTATATTCTTCTTCTGGGTCGACCCGTTGGTTTTTTATGAATTCTCCCTTAAATTTAGCAAGTCACAATTTAATTAAATTCACTGAAGAAACTTGATTAATATTGTGAAGAAGGTAGTGTGCCGATCAGGCAACGGACTATTATGAAAGAACATGGTTCTCTAAACAGCTTCTGGCACACATGGCACGTTGCTCACCGGTGAAACGATTTTACATTGCAATTGAATTTTCAAGGCGTGGTGTATAACAAACGCATGCCCGCGTGCATTCACCTCTACCACTTTCCGATATGTTCAACAAACAAACGAGGAAAACATTTGGGACCACCTTGTATATAAATAACAAAATGCATGTTAGTTTGTTAATGAAGAATGTTTTCGCTAAAAAAGTAATTGAAAGTAGTTCAAAGGTATGTAACATTTACTCAAGAATATTCTTCCGAAGAGGAAAAGACTTGTTAGTAAACTTTGGAATAAATGCGCACCTATTTGTGCTAAAAATTGCATACGTGAGACTGCTTAGAAACTATGTCCAAGATAAACTTGAAAAACGCCAAAAAATATTTCCCCGAACTTAATGCCTTTCAACAACGTAGAAAAAACAATCAAATACCTATCCTATCAAAAACACATCGCCAGGACAAACAAGCACCAACGACGTCGTGACCGTAGGCGAGTATTAAAAGTCCCCCCCCCCCCCCCCGCTCTCGTCGTATTCCGTTGCCTCGTATAACGTTTATTATGTTGAGCCCCCACACGACGCCTTTAACTCAAAATGTCGATACCGAAATAAGTGAGAGGTATGCGAATTTTTATTTACCGACCGACTGCGAATGGCCGCCGATGGAATTCACAACCCGTTCCCACGTAATACGTTCTATCCTATCTACAACGGCTTCGAGAATGGCGGGGAGCCTCGGTGGATTGCAGTCGGTCAAATGTAGCCTACTGCAAACTTGAGTTACGTCACACATTCCGATCTAATGTAACTCGCGTTTCTCCTTATAGAGGCATCAAGAAGGCTTTGCAAACTAATAATCAAGACTTGCAGGAATATTGAATAAAGAACTCTTTCATCAGTCTTAGAATAAAAGCAATCAATTCACATGAAAACTGCCCAATCGAAGTACAATACATTGCAAATATCAACTATAAGTGCGCGAGAGACTTTAAATATTAAATCCCAAATCTACAATAGAAGAACTATGGTTAGGTGTCGACGAGACAATGGATCCTAAAAAACTTTCCAACTGTGGACTGGCCATCAAGATGTCCATATATTAATCCCATAGAGCATCTATGGGGTGCACTAAAACGATCAGTTAGGCGCCACATTCCTGCCCCTATGACTCTTTCCTGTCGTCACAAGTCCTTCTTGTCGAATGGAAGAATATTCCTCAGGCAACTATTCATCACTTGATCAATAGCATGCCCAGATGAATGGAAGATGAATGGTGATAAGAGCTAGAGGAGGATCTACACGCTACTGAATTCAAATTTTGACGATTTAATTCCACCCTCAATTTTTTTTTCTAAAGGTCCATCCAGACATGCAACAACGAAGCGCAACGTAACGCCGACGCGTAACTTACCATCGTGATACAATATCGCAACAGGACACATACTTTTTACCCGCAACAGGACCTCGACACGTTACAGTAGTTCGTAACACCATCAGTTCTTGTTGAAAGCTTGTAAAGGTCCGGTCTAGTGTACACAAGTACACGCAGTGTTGTTACGTAGTCCCGTCCAGACATGGAAGGGGGATGCGTAACGCCACCGCAATACAAGCCTTTGATGTGACGCTGAAAAACTGACAAGCTCCGGAACTTGTTCCGGAGCTCCAATATTGCGCGACAACGTTACGCTGAATGACCTTTAAATATGTCACGGAGCGGGGTTACGTTACGCTTCATTGTTGGGCTGCATGCCTGGACGCACCTAAAGATTTTTCTTAACACTAAAAACAACCCCATCGAAAAAGTGTTTCATTAACGCCGTTTTCATTTCATTTGACGTTATTGTTCCTTCCTGTTATTTATTCATGTTGTTTACCCGACAATGCCATTCTAATTTGTTAAACATTAGTTGAAGTCATTTAATTATAATATCACGTAGGTACTATGATTTAGGGAACTCGAACAAGTTGTTCTTGTCGAATGGGAGAATATTCCTCAGGAAACTATTCATCACTTGATCGATAGCATGCCCAGACGAATGGAGGCAGTGAAAAGAGTTGGAGAACAATCTACACGTTACTAAAATCAAACTTTTACGATTTAGTTTCACCTCCAATTTGTTTTTCTAAAGTAATAATGTGAAGTTTCACTGATAAGTCAATTTTGTCCAGGAGTTTAAATGATTATTCAAACTAATACTTGATTTGGAGCCAGAGGTAAAAATATTGGATTCCCTAGCAAAAGAACGCCCTGTATAGCGTTATCACCCTGTATACGAGACCCAAAATAGCGATAAATGAAAAAATGTCGTGAAGGCTATCTAACCGATTTGTTGCTATGGTATTTAGCGTTATTACATTATTGCGCTATCGCTGGCGATATACATATATAACAACTATAAATCAGGCTATCAGCTGTTCGCAGAGGATTACACGCATCGCGCCGCCGGTCGGCAATTTAAAAATAAACGGCGCCCCACTTTTACAGTGCCAAAAACAAGTACCATAATTAAACCGCGTAAACAACAATCAGCTGATTTGTTGAACAATATGAGTCAGCTGTCGGGCGGGCTTTCTGCGCCACGCCAATTCGCCACACTGTATTTTCGTAGGTGCTTTTTTTCCGTTTTCTCGTTTCCCAACGTTATCCTTGGAGCGGATCGATACTAGCGTCGACGGCGATCGCAACTGCGACGCACTTGCTCCTTTTTTCTTTCCACTATTCCATGTAGAACGTAAACAAAGCAGCTGTGCCGTTTCCCACGTACAAAAATTTATTAATAGAAATAAAAGCGGGACCCGATCGAGCGGAAAGAAATGCTGGTTGGCCCAGGCGTGCTGGCACTTGGATGGCGGTCAGTATTTAATAATGCCGAATAATAATGATGTTATTTGTTCGGTTTTCTGTTCTGGGCCGATCCACGACCCCACCGCAGCTGTGGAAAGATACGCCAACAAATGCGCGACAATTTCTCTGTGTTTATAATTTTTGTTACTTCAAAATATTATAGTTACTGTATATGAATGTTTTGCTACTAGTATCTCTTCTCTCATTATATTCTCTCTATACTATCATTCTCTTCTCTTTCATATAAATACACTAGGCACAAAAATTAAGGGATGTAAAAAAATCATAAAGTTTTAGGTGATTTTCAAAATGCTGTAACTTGGAGAAAAATAGTCGCAGGGCAACTTTACAACTTTGAGTAATCATAAGAAAACCAGAGAAAAAAGCTCACCTTTCAAAAGGTCCACGGACAATGAATTTTTAAATGATTTTTTTTTAAACAATTAACACTTTGTGCTGATCCGATAGGACTTGCACCTTGACGAAGTTCTAGTGCAAACTAGAGCGGGTGGGTCGGCTTGCGCGTTTTAATGATTTAAGGAGCCATACCATAGGTTTAACCATAGTGGGAGGGTCCTTATTGAAAAACCAGACTAAGACAAGTCCCTGAAGGAGGGCAGCAGCTCTTTCAGTAGTCATAGTGGCAGAAACCGTGGGGGTTGGTATGGTGCTATGACACACACGACTGCGATGTGGAAGGCAAGAGGAAACCACCACATTATAATCCTCAGAACAGCTAGCAGAAAGCTTATCCTAAATTAATAATGGCGTCTCCTGGGGCAAAAAACTCCGGAGGTAAAATAGTCCTCCGTTCGGATCTCCGGGTGAGGACTGTTCCGGGAGACGTGATCGAGTGCAATAATAGTAAGTGTAGCATTTCACGAGTCGGAGCGTGGAATGTCAGAAGCATGAGACAGACAGGGAAGCTAGAAAATCTGAAGATAGAAATGGATAAGTTAGGATTAGATATAGTAGGTATAAGTGAGATGCGCTGGCCGGAAGTAGGAGATTTTTGGAGCGGTGACTATAGGGTAATACACACAGGATCGGTAAATGGAAACGCGGGAGTAGGAATCGTTATGCGGAAGAACGCAGGACAGTGTGTAGATAGCTACCTACAATACAGCGAGAGAGTAATGATGGTTAGGTTAGATTCGAAGCCAGTGGAAACAGTAATAGTGCAAGTATACATGCCTACTTCTAGCCATAGTGAGGAAGAGTTAGAAGCCGTTTATTCAGACATAGAGCAGGTAATAGGATTTGTGAAGGGTCATGAAAATTTAATAATAGTAGGAGATTTTAACGCAGTCGTAGGTGAGGGGAAAGAAGGAGAATTTGTAGGTCCTTATGGATTAGGAAACAGAAACGAGAGAGGTAGCAGACTGATAGAATTCTGTGAGAAGCACAAGATGGTAGTCGCGAACACATTGTTCAAGAATCACGTTAGGAGGCGGTACACATGGAAAATGCCAGGAGGGATAGACAGGTATCAGATAGACTACATTCTGGTTAGGAAGAGATTTAGAAATCAAGTAAAAGACTGTAAGAGTTATCCAGGAGCAGATGTAGACAGCGAACACAACTTGGTAGTCATGAAAGCTAGATTAAAGTTCAAAAATCTGAAAATCCGGAAGGATAAGAAACGTATAAATGTAGACATATTGAGGGATCAGAATATGAAAGATAAGTTCCAGGATAAAACAGATCAATTAATAAATAAAACGAGTAAGGACGAAATCAAGAACGCAGAAACTGAGTGGGAGGGTATCAAGAATAGTCTAGCTTCCGCGGCTACGGACGTTTTAGGACACGATAAAAGGGAAGCTAGGAAGCCCTGGATAACGGACGAAATCTTAAACTTAATGCAAAAGAGACGAGGCTACAAAAACAGACGAGACGAAGAAGGACTGAAAACTTATAAGTCAATAAAGTGGGAAATAATTAGAAAATGTAGAAAAGCGAAAGAACAATGGATAGAGGATAAATGCAAAGAAGTAGAAGATAAGTTGCAAGTAGGTAAGGCCGATGAGGCTTACAAAATAATTAAGAGGAACTTCAGGGATATAGGAACAATAAGTAGAAACGTTAGGAGTCAATCGGGGGACATACTGATCGGAAGAGAGGAGAAAGCGGATAGATGGAAGCAGTACTTAGGAAATTTATACGAGGATCAGGAATTAGGAGAGATATTAGAGGAAAAATCTAGCATCGATAGGGAAGATGTAGGAAAACCTATATTGAGAGAGGAATTTGAAATAGCACTAAGAGGGCTAAAGAATAATAGAGCGGGTGTAGATAAAATACAGGCGGAAATTTTGAAATGTGCGGGACAGAAAGTAGTAAATAGGATGTTTGAACTGGTAAAATACATATATGAAACGGGCGAGATGCCGGAGGATTATAAGAGGAACATTATCGTTACTATACCGAAAAAGAGAGGAGCCGACAAATGCGAGAACTTTAGAACGATTAGCCTAACTTCCCACGCGTCAAAAATCTTAACTAGAATAGTGCAGAAGAGGATGGAAAATAGAGCGGAGGAAATACTAGGAGAAGACCAATTCGGCTTTAGGCGAAATAGGGGAACTCGCGAAGCTATTCTGGCGCTAAGAGTAATGTTAGAGAAAACAATAGAAAAAGGAAAGAACGCTTATATAGGATTTGTAGATTTAGAAAAAGCTTTTGATAACGTAAGATGGGAAAAAATGTTCGAGATACTAAAGAGCGCGGGAATGAAGTATAGAGATACTATAGTAGTACACATTCTATACAAAGAGCAAACTGCTGTTATAGAAGTAGAAGGGGAAAAAAGGGAAGTAGGTATTAGGAAAGGAGTAAGACAAGGATGTACGCTATCACCACTAATTTTTAATCTGTACATCGAAGAGGCGATTAATGTGGTAAAAGATAGAGTGGATTTCGGGATTAAAGTACAGGGACAGAAACTAAAAATGCTGAGATTCGCGGATGATATAGCAGTATTAGCATCTAGTAAGGAGGAATTAGAATCAGCATTGAACGAAATGGAGGCAGTGTTGACAGAGGAATACGGAATGAGGGTGAATAAAAACAAAACTAAAGTGTTAGTGTGCAGAGGGCGCGAGAGCAGAGCAAAAACGAAAGTACAAATTAATAATGAAAGGTTGGAGGAAGTTAAAGACTTCACTTATTTAGGAAGTAAAATAAATTGGGATGGAAGAAGCGATAAAGACATAAAACAAAGAATAGCGCAGGGTCGAGTAGCTTTTAACGAAAAGAAAGCACTTTTATGCTCGGGGGTAATAAACTTAGAAACAAGGAAGAGATTTTTGAAAACATATGTATGGAGCACGGCACTATACGGCTGCGAAACCTGGACGGTAGGGGAAGCAAGTAGGAAGAAATTAGAAGCTTTTGAGATGTGGTGTTACCGAAGAATGATGAAAATACCATGGACTGATAGGGTTAGAAACGAAGAAGTATTGGAGAAAGTCGGCGAGAAAAGAGGTATATGGAAAAACTTAAAGAAGAGAAGAGATAGAATGGTAGGCCACTTGCTGAGACATGGGGTAATAGTCCGCGATATTTTGGAGGCAGAAATAGGAGTGAAGAAAGGCAGAGGTAGGCCGAGATTAGACTACTGCTCGCAAATAGTAAGGGATGTAGGTTGTAGCACAATTAGCGAAATGCGTAGGTTAGCACAAGATAGGAGAAGCTGGAGGTTAGCGTCCAACCAGTCTTAGGACTGATGACCTAATGATGATGAACACTTTGTGATAAAAAATATGGATTATTGCTAAAAAATATTTTCAACCTCAAAAAATTAATAAAAAATGAAAAATTCATCCTTAAATTGATGTTTAGCAAAAACGACAAGTTCGATAACACAATGAAAAAACAATCGCAGCGCTTTGAAATTGTCAGGGTTTCTGTGGGATACTTTGAGGTTCAATAGAAATAGTCAACATCCTTAATCTACCCATATTTGCAAAGTTAAGGGAACAAGTTAAGTGAATATCCCTTATAAATAGGTACGCAATTTTTTATCTCTTTTTCAATCAACATTCTCGCACCGAAAATGTTTTATTATCAAAAACCAATAACTACGACTTGTAAAGAATACTTTGTGGTTTTTAAAACCCTATTTGAATTTTCTGGACGATCATTATTTCCCGAGTAATTAATTACCAAAGTCAAAACTGTCTTTTTTGCTTTGAACCACGATAACTCAGCGAAAAATCATCGTACAAGACTTTTAGATTGCTCAAATCAAAGAGGATAAAATCAACTAAAATCTTGATGAAATCACTGAAAAAAAATTATTGAAGTCCGTGAACCTTTTGAAAGGCAGGCATAAATTTAGACATTTTTTTTCCGATGGTTTTCTTATGATTACTCAAAAACTGCTAATGGTAAAATATTTTGAACTCAAGATCTAAAAACACTGTAAAATTCAGCGTTTATCCGTACAAGAATGAATAAATTCGTTAAAAATTCAAGGAATAACTTTTGTGAAAAACTGTCGGATGCATCAAATTTTATTTTTAATTGTCCATTTTTTAAAATATAATCAACACACACAGGGTGACTCGTGTAGGACGTATGATGAGAACCCCCTTTTTTATTATGGAATTTGAGACAGCACATTTTTTAGATACGCTACGATAACAATTACATCAACGTGAGTACAGATCACATTAAAAAAAATAAATAAGAAAAACGATTTGCAAGAGCTGGAACAAATAATTGTTAAGTATTGCTAGAAACATTCCCTATGCTTTTGATGCCATCAGAAGCCGCATAAGTTACTGGTTACTACTAATAGCTGGGAATATTTTCAACACTTTGGCAGAATTATTCCAAAAGGATTAAACTAATTGTAAGACGAACGTCTTTCATTTCATGGCCGCCTTTGACCAAGATAATTGCTGAAACATAACGTCTTTAGTGTGTACTAGCCTTTAGTACCCTAAAGGCTAGTACACACTCGTAGACAAAATCGCGCAACTCGTGTCTATAGACAAAGTTCTGCGACTACCTATAGACAAATCGGAAACGAATCGCTTGTTTCGCTACAACCTATAAACATAAATCGTAAGTCTATGGTCTCTCGATTCGAATGGAAAACTTAAAACATATTGCGGAACATTTCGCAGCGTGGACGTGTTTATAAACAGAATTTGTGCTGCATGTAGCGGTTGTACGTCCTACTTGTTGATTGTTTTCAAATACATACATAATGTGGTCCATGGAAGACATTATTATTAGTCATCATCATGAGGTCATCAGTCCTAAGACTGGTTGGACGCTAACCTCCAGCTTCTCCTATCTTGTGCTAACCTACGCATTTCGCTAATTGTGCTACAACCTACATCCCTTACTATTTGCGAGCAGTAGTCTAATCTAAGCCTACCTCTGCCTTTCTTCACTCCTATTTCTGCCTCCAGAATATCGCGGACTATTCCCCCATGTCTCAGCAAGTGGCCTACCATTCTATCTCTTCTCTTCTTTATGTTTTTCCACATACTTCTTTTCTCGCCGACTTTCTCCAATACTTCTTCGTTTCTAACCGTATCAGTCCATGGTATTTTCATCATTCTTCGGTAACACCACATCTCAAACGCTTCTAATTTCTTTCTACTTGCTTCCCCTACCGTCCAGGTTTCGCAATCGTATAGTGCCGTGCTCCATACATACGTTTTCAAAAATCTCTTCCTTGTTTCTAAGTTTATTACCCCCGAGCATAAAAGTGCTTTCTTTTTGTTAAAAGCTACTCGACCCTGCGCTATTCTTTGTTTTATGTCTTTATCGCTTCTTCCATCCCAATTTATTTTACTTCCTAAATAAGTGAAGTCTTTAACTTCCTCCAATCTTTCATTATTAATTTGTACTTTCGTTTTTGCTCTGCTCTCGCGCCCTCTGCACACTAACACTTTAGTTTTGTTTTTATTCACCGTCATTCCGTATTCCTCTGTCAACACTGCCTCCCATTTCGTTCAATGTTGATTTTAATTCCTCCTTACTAGATGCTAATACTGCTATATCATACGCGAATCTCAGCATTTTTAGTTTCTGTCCCTGTACTTTAATCCCGAAATCCACTTTATCTTTTACCACATTAATCGCTTCTTCGATGTACAGATTAAAAATTAGTGGTGATAGCGTACATCCTTGTCTTACTAGTTTCCTAATACCTACTTCCCTTCTTTCCCCTTCTACTTTTATAACAGCAGTTTGCTCTTTGTATAGATTGTGTACTACTCTCCTATCTCTATACTTCATTCCCGCGCTCTTTTTTTCCCATCTTACGTTATCAAAAGCTTTTTCTAAATATACAAATCCTATATAATAAGCGTTCTTTCCTTTTTCTATTGTTTTCTCTAACATTACTCTTAGCGCTAGAATAGCTTCGCGAGTTCCCCTATTTCGCCTAAACCCGAATTGGTCTTCTCTTAGTATTTCCTCCGCTCTATTTTCCATCCTCTTCTGCACTATTCTGGCTAAGATTTTTGACGCATGGGAGCTTAGGCTAATCGTTCTAAAGTTCTCGCATTTGACGGCTCCTCTCTTTTTTGGTATAGTAACGATAATGTTCCTCTTATAATCCTCCGGCATCTCGCCCGTTTCGTATATGTATTTTACCAGTTCAAACATCCTATTTACTACTTTCTGTCCAGCACATTTCAAAATTTCCGCCTGTATTTTATCTACACCCGGCGCTCTATTGTTCTTTAGCCCCCTTAGTGCTATTTCAAATTCCTCTCTCAATATAGGTTTTCCTACATCTTCCCTATCGATGCTAGATTCTTCCTCTAATATTATTAGTAGATTTTCATAATTCACGTTGTTTAGGGGATATTACATCGGAAATACTATAAAAATCGCAATAAGAAGCTGAATTTAGAAGATATTGGCAAAAAATATGAAACTTGTGATGTGAGAAAAAAAATCACAATTTAAAAACTCAGTTTTATCCTGAGCACCAAAAAACGAAAGATATGAGTGGAAGAAGATGAGTTTAGCCGAGGTGTGCAAGTGTGGACGTGCGACAAATTCTCTAGTTTATCTTGAATTTGTTGGCGACTCTATAGACAAAATCGACCATTTGTTATAGACAGTTGCGCGATTTTGTCCTACGAGTGTGTACTAGTCGTAAGGAAGCACTTTAAGCTGCGGCAACAAGGAATTAAAGTGCACCTGGCCGCATATAAAAACGTGTATAAACAAATAACTAATAATTATAGTCAAAAAACCTCCCCTGCGGTAAACTCGAACCCAACCATCACAATAGTTTACGTTCATAAAGTGCCCAGCTCGTTATCTGTCCTTGGATCGGTTACCTGTTTTCAGATTGCAGCTGGATTTAGCGCTCTATCTACATGTGCGCGCTCTCTTAAAACGCTGGCGCTCATGGCCGACCTATTTGCCGCCAGAAAATTGATACGCGAGATACCATCAGCGTTATCTGTGTACGTGATGATCGCAATTTCTACTACGTATACCAAAACGAGATAAAAAAAAAGCAAGTGAATTACCGCGACGAGTTCGCCTGTACGGATTTGTAAAACGCGCTTCGCCGCGTCGTATTAACGCCAGGAGGCGCTTACTTTGCAATCTGTCATCGAGATACCGGGGTTCTGGGTATCTCCTGGCGTCGCCGACAAGAAAATTTCGCATCTTATCGCAGTCCGGCTGGTTTTCGCGCGTTGTCAACGACTTCAACACGCACGATACGGTTCTCGATTTCTCGAACCTCGTGGAAGAGATGATCGGTATGCGGACGACGCGGCAGCATTCTTTGTCTGACGAGATGATGCACCAACTGCGGCCAAGGTCAAACTCTTTCTTCGCGTCTTCTCTCCTTACCGCTCGCCGGTTACCAAGACGACTACGACTTAATGCGCCTTTTTGTCGGATTGCATTCCCGTGCAGCCTAGCTCCTCGTAACTCAAGATATCGTAATCCCGGGTTCGCGTGCCTTGGGCAGTTTTATGTATGTATCAGCTTTTTGTTAGGCGACGACGATCGGGCTTCTACGAGACGAGTCCCAGTTGGGGTTGGAAATTTGACAGATGCCTTCATTTCAAAATTGTTTCACTGCAAACTCATCGAAAGCCGTGAATTTTTTCCACCATTTCTGTCGTATTTTGATGTTGATACATAAATGATTCATCAGCAGTTATTGGAAACTCCAATTAACAACGAGACGTTGCCAAATTTTAAACATTTGGCAGCGAGACATCAGGCGCCGGCCGGTGACTTGAAATGAAAGTGTAAATCATCGTTTAGTCTGTCAACGAACTGAATATGACTGGTTCCTAGCCTGGCGCAAAATTAAATCATCGAATTAGTAATTACCCTAAGAAAGGGACGATTTTCATATTACACCTGTTTTTGAAAATAGTTCTCATCGTAAAAATAATGTTTAGAAGAATGATGTATTTTGTTTACATTATTAACATACAGTAATACATTTTTCAAAACGATTGAGAAAAAGTTAAAAGTAAAAATAAATTTAGAGCGAATACATTTTTTACGTTAAATGCAAAAAATTACGGCAACGTTTTCATATAACACCTCGTCACTGAACACTTGAATTTTATATAAATTGTAGGAGTTTCAAATGAGACCATCTAATAAACAAGTAAACTTCTCGTAGGAAAAAAAATACGAATACAAGCAAGACAAATTTTATTATCTGTCCAAACTTTTCAATTTGGGGAAGTAATTAACAAAATTAAAACACAAGAACATTTACAGTTTTTTGAAAGAAGTGCAGTTTCCTAAGAATCTCTAGAAAACAGTAATAGAAAACCAACTATGCCCACATTTCTATAGTGTCTCAGTTGGAACTATAGGATATGAATTGCGCGCCATTTGTGTTATGTCAAAGATAAGGCGTCAATATTGAACGATTGTCATTTACAAACCATAGAATAGTTTGTGTACAACTGTTTTATGAAAGTGAACGATCATTTTACAGTTACATTAAGAAAAATTCGCACAAAATTGGAACAAAATGAAGCGTCATGCACTACAATTGAATGTGGGAAGAGCCACCACGCATTGGATTTTAAAGAAAAACCTACATCTGTCAGCATGCAAAATTCAGTTGACACAACAATCAAAAATAACACATCATTTACCACGGCGTACATTTGTTAATTGGATGTTAGAAGAGACAGGTGATGTTGATTTTTGCGCAACAAAGTTTTGTTCACCGATGAAGCTGAACAAAACTGAAGCGATGAAGCTGATGAACATTTTCATCTTGACAGATACGTCAGCAAACAAAATTATCGAATTTGAGATGCTGAAAATCCACATGCTGCTCACGAAAAAGAAATGCATCCACGGTTTGGTGCCCATTTTGGAGTGGTGGAGTAATTGGACTATATTTCTATGAAAATGAAGTTCCAAATGAGATACCCAGGCATGTTGACGTCGTATGGTTTCTAGATGACAGTCATTAAATATTGGCGCCCTATCTTTGACAGAACACAAATGACGCGCAATTCAAATCCTATAGTTTGTAGTGAGACACCCTATATAATGTTTTCGAGACTATATCATAGTAGAAAAGTGTCAATTTTATTAATTTGTAGCATTATTAAAACAAAAGTCACAACACACCCATTATTTTACTTCTTTGGAACACCTAGTAATAAAATTTTTTTTTAAACATACATAAAGTGAAAATACATTGAAATTGAACGGTTTCTTTATAATAAATGCGAAAAATCACAGCAAACTTTTCATATAAAACATCGTTCCTGAATAATTTAACGCAAATTATAGGAATCTAAACTATAAGTAAACTTCTTTGTAAGATACAGACATAAAAAAAAAGTGAATACCTCTTCGTGATTTTCAATTTGTGGAAATAACGGTCGTGAGAAGGGGGCTGGAACCCTCGATGCAGCATCAAAAACATGAGACCAGTTTCCCACAAATATCGAAATCTGATGATTAGGTCTGATCAGTTTTAATCACCTCCCGGTGATACCAACTTAGCTGTCGAAATGCGCGTTGAGAAACGTGTCATTTTTCAGTGTTGTGGAAAACTGGTATGCTGTGTTTGAAATAACGCTCAACATAATTAAAACTTAAGGACATTGATGCGTTTGCAGTTTCCTTCGAATCTCTGGGAATTAATAATATACTAAAGCCACAAGGGGACAAAATGCAATGCAAGTTTGTCGGCGACGACTTACCCTAACCAAATAACAACTACAATAATTTTCTCGTTCGTATTATCTCAATTTATTTAGAAACCTTAATAAATTTAATAGCTTTTCATACGACAGGAAGTAGTTAAATTTTTTGAAAACCAATAGCCAATTAGCCGTCTATCCTACGCAAATACAAAGCCGTCTTATTGTCATGGCTGACGGTAAACACGTGAAATTAACTTTTTTCTTCCCCCCCCAACATTCGACGTCTAATTTTGTTTATAGTAAAATAATTGAATAATTATAGTAATTTATGTTCCACCGTCGTTTATTCCGTGGAACGTTTTGTTTCCTTTGTACTACTATTGTAGTTTTTAGGTAGTTAGCAAGCGCGTGTGTAACCTTTTTCTCCAGTATATTATTAGGGTTTCTATTTAAATAAATTCGTATACCACTTCGCTACGACACGAAATTCGGAACAAGGTTTCAAGTCGATATTATGCATCGCACGCAATATTTTAAGGAGACGCCCGATAATTGACTCTCATTACTCATTTTGCTAAGTTTAAAATATACGAGTTTCGAAAAAAATATGCAAATGAGTACGTCGCGCAGTTAGATTTAATTTAACGTGAACATTTTAATATATGAATCTTTGAACGACGATAACTGAGCGAAAAATCGTACAAGGCTTTTAGACAGCTCAAATTAAAAAGGATAAATTCATCTAAATAAAAGGCTTTATGATAAAATCACTAAAAAAAAAAAAAGATTGAAGTCCGTGGGCCTTTTGAAAGGCAAGCAAAAATTATAAATTTATTTCTGATGGTTTTCTTATGATTACTCAAAAACTGCTGATGCTAAAAAAAATTTAGCTTAGAAACTTGGAGCTTCAATTTTCTTTTTTTAAATTGCTCTGCGACTATCTTTCTCCAAGTTGCAGCCTAGTATCACAGGTTTTCCGGTGTTTCTTACCCAAGAAATGATTCTTAAACACACTATCAGTAACATAAGTCGGATATCGAGAAAGGAAAAGGTTCGGTACCGATCCGGGACAAATGTCGAATCCTACCTGTGGCGGGTTTTATTTTTTAAAACCTTATCTGATCGTGCAGAAATACGAGAAAGGGGTCGAGGATCGCTTCTGGGTATAATTCAATGCCTGGCGGGGCTTTAGCCCGAGGAGTAGTTGTTTCCTAGAGCGATTATGTAATAGCTTTGCTATTCGGGAACTACTTTGATAGCCGCTTGGCGGCTTGGTGGTTCCTTTCTCGATTTCCGACTTATAAGTTACTGACAGAGATCGTATCGATAAAGATGTATACGCCATAAAGTTCATTCGGCATTTGTCCTGTTACGGCGTACCGTGTACGGCACTGATGAGAACTAACAAGTTCGAAACAGCTGTATGTCGTTCGGTTCCGATCCGGGACAAATGTCGAATCCTACCTGTGGCGGGTTTTATTTTTTGAAACTTAAACACACTAGTTTTAAGAAACTGAACACTACTATTTGTCCAAGTCGATTTCAAAAAAGAAAAATCGAAAAACGCCAACTTAAACTCAAATATACGTTATTTGACATAAAATCTCGATGTAATTCATACTAAATTTCATGAAAATGGGTCTCTAGTTAGTACCAAAGTACAACTAATGAAGGCATTAGTACTGATTTTAAAACCCCGTTTTGAAATTGAGCGTTACTTCTAACTAACCCGAGAGTGAGTACTCTGTTTTATTCTCAGGAAGGATGTAATCCAATAGGGATGTAAAGCAACCCCCTTCTGTGTTTATTAATAAAGCATCCACACCATTCACAGTAAATATTGACGCTGGATGAAAATTGAATATTTCTGAATCGACTCCCCGAACAAGACCCGGCTTTGGCTAGCGATCGGGGAGCAACCATCACAAATTTCTCATACGGACAAAACGTAAACATAAGTACATGGTAATCCTCGTGATATCCGGTTTCTTACTGACGTGATACAAGATTACGTAACACAGAACATGAGCAACATCCTTCTGCCAAACACTAGACACTCAATAAATCAGTTTTTGCGGCAGAATCCTTTTGATTGAGAGCCAACTAGTAGCGAAATGTTTTTCAACCTTTCAAAGACCAACGCCTCGAAGTCTACCGTCTAAAGATATTACTCGTAAAACGCTTTCAATCGGATAATCGTACAGTAGATAATCGCAGCTATGGAACTGACCCACTAGAAAACGTATAGCGTATCGACACCTGAATAATGATCGGCATTTTTTGCTTATTTAAACCAAAAGTGTAACGGCCACAACCTCAAACGCGTCAGTCACTCGCCGGTTGATTTCTTGCTCCGCTGCTCCTACGCTGGCCCAGCTTCATTACGATTCAAAAAAAAAAAAAAGAATCTACGCCGAACTATCCTCGCAAGTCCCATTAATAAAAATCCAATTACGCCTAAACCGAAACCGTTGATAGAGACGTTATTGGAAATTAGAAAGAACAGCTGACGCCGACGAGATTTGTACCGTATACGTCAAGTGTCGGTTTACATTTTTAATACGGGCGTACTTTACTCCGTTTACTACTCTACTATACAGCTACTACATCTCTTTCATATTTTGCGGCTCGTTCGTAGTATGTTTCGCCGGTAGATGAACTCGCTTGCTGTGACATTCCTCTTCGTCATTAATGAGCGCGCACCTTTTACCTATCGCGAGGGAGTTCTTTATGCCGCGAATGGGGGAATTAATTTTGTTAAGTACTCGGCACACGGGGACCTTTCACGTCCGTTTAATGACCGCCTTTTTGGCTTTCTGTCTCTCGGCGCAAATCCAGCGGCGACGGTGTCACTATTTCACGAAATACCGTAAATAATCTCTATGGAATATGTTAACTGCACTTGTTTTAAAATCAGAAGTTACGTGCATTTGGTGTAGAAAAAAAACACATTGAAAAACCATGCCATACAACACATTTTCAACGAGCTACGAAATACTTACGGGTGCACAATTGGGGTTGATTTTTTATTACTCTATTTTATCAAACGACTATCCACTGAAGTATCGTTCACATAAGAAAGCTCAATCACATATGATGATTTACGAGTGCGGGGTGAAAAGTTTCCGGCCTGAGACGGAGATAGCGCCATCAAGTCTAATTTTCGTCTCGTATTCTACACTACTATCCATGACTAGCTTGTATAATAACTTCCAGACCGATTGCTCTGTTAGTATATGTTTGACAGCCTATTGGATAAGACGCCTCGCTTGCTTCCATGAAAATGGAAACATTGCAGAAACATGCGGTCATCAAATACATCTATTTGAAAGCCTTCACACCACTTCAAATCAAACAAGAAATGGATTCAAGACTGAAGGACTCTTCTCCATCGTATTCAACAGCCAAACAGTAGATTTCTGAATTTAAGAAGGGTCGCACGAACACTGATGATGAATCATGTTCAAGACGCCGCGTTGAGGTTACAACTGCCGAAATAATTGAGAAAATTCATAAAATCGTGGTAGAAGACAGCAGATTGAAAGTGAGTGAGATAGCTGAGGCTACATGGATGTGAGCTGAACGTGTACGCAATATTTTACATCAATAATTGTGAATGGAGAGGCTCTGTGTTAGGGGGTGCCGCGTTTGTTAACTATCAAAAATTGCGCCGGAGGACTTCTCGACCGAGAATTTGGCACCGTACAAGCGAAATCTCAGCGAATTTTTGCGTCGATTTATAACTGTTGATGAAACTTGGGTCCACCATTACACTCATGAAAGTAACAACAGTTAAAACAATGGACTGGAGCAAGTAAACCAACCCCAAAGAACCATCAGTGATGAATACTACGTAGTTATTAAATCCTTTGAGTGACGAAATAAAGGGAAAATCACCTCATTTGGCGAGGAAAAAGATCTTGTTTCACCATGACAATGCACCTGCTCATTCATGAATCATTGCAATGGCTAAAATCAACGAATTGAAGTTCGAATTGTTTTCCCATCCAGCGTATTCACTAGATTCAGCGACTATTATTTGTTTCCTAACCACAAAACATGGCTCGGAGGTAAAAGATTTGTGAGCAACGAGGAAGTCATCAATGATGTAAATGCGTTTTTTGAAGGGCGCGACAAATCCTTCTACAAAAATGATATCACTGCATTATCGCATTGTTATGAAAAATGTATTAGACTTGATTATGTTGAAAAATAAAATAAAAAAATAAATAAAACATTTTTCTTCATCAGACCGAAAACTTTTCACCCCACCCTCGTAAAACATCAGAGTAGCCTTTGCATGGAGCTAAATCAAGCAAGACAATGATAGTGATCGATTGGATTGGCCTTCACAGTGACCAAATGCTGCACCCATAGACAATCTGTCAAACTATAGAAAATACCTTTCAGCCCGATTATTTTGATCATTTCATCCGTCTGTGTCTCCAAAATTAACAATCTTAAAACTATCCAAGTAATGCGAAG
Organism: Rosalia funebris; assembly: GCA_037954035.1. Classification (NCBI taxonomy): domain Eukaryota; kingdom Metazoa; phylum Arthropoda; class Insecta; order Coleoptera; family Cerambycidae; genus Rosalia; species Rosalia funebris. Next base: position 3,171,821 of record JAZFAV010000013.1, on the reverse strand, counting down.
TGGTGCACTAAACCCCAAAAACCTAAGCACATCCGCGATATCTCGGTATACTTCTCGCATGCCTCCAAAAAACGACAAATTCCTGCACCGAATTCGGGCGATAAATCTTCAACACGTCGCGAATAATTAATTTTATGATTTAAAGAACAATATCTGCCGGCTCGGCGAGAAATCCGGTGAAAAGGAGCCATAAAACCGGGGAAGATAGAGCGACGCCCCTAATGAGAAACATAAAACGACCTTTTTATTCGTTCTACTACTACGTCGTTAATGCAACAATGTCGGTGCATCCCCGAAGAGCCCCGGGAATACCGAAAGGTTAAAGTGCAATCGGTCACCGGTTGCTGATGTGTATTTCCACGGTTCCGGGGACTGGCCTCGATTCCTTATCGCGCAGTTGCATTATGCATTATCCTATGGCGACGCCAGATGTACGTGAAATGTGAGGCGACGCCTGGAAGCTCCTCAGAAGAGGACGTAGCCGAAATAACCGTCTATTGTACATTTTTAATACGCGACCCATCTAAATCGACATATCATGTTGATAAACTACTGTTTCCGGAAATATCGAATCAGATTTAGGTCCGTAAACAAAGGTGGCTCTGTTTGCGCAGGTAGTGTGAGAACGGAGTTACTATCCTTCGAAACGTGCCCCGGCGTGATTCATTGGCCCCGAAAGAGAATAAATGGGAATACCCCGAACCCCGATAATAAATTACATTTATTTCTAAATAACGCGGGACGACCCCTACTCATATCCCAATTTCGAGAGGAGAGCGTCGGTGGCAGCAGCCCGTGACGATGACGAATGGCGAGCGAGGTGGGGAGGGACGGCACAGGCGGCGATGCCAAAAGCTCCATAGAAGTTGGTCCAGATAGGGTAACGTACACAAACACAACAGTTTTTATGGTAAAATATCGACTCGAATGGTTTTTGGTAGAGATGGCAGGCTACAGTTCTCGAATTTCATGGTTTGGAAATGTCTAATGTCATTAAAGCCATGGATACCCCTGCGTCCACTGTTCTTATGATTATGCATAGGTACCAAAATGGATATATGTAAATAAGATTTCAGCGATATAAAGTTTTTATCAGGTATGTAAATACGCAATAGGAAAATTTTTTGTATAGAAAATATACGTTTATTGTATGAAAATGATAAAACATATTTTATTCGAAGTATCCATTGATAGCTATACATTTTTCCCATCTCTTCTGACAATTTGTGGATTCCATGGCAAAAAAATTCTTGCTCTTTTGAGGCAAACCAGTGATCGAGCCATTTTCGTAAGAAGTGAAGTCCTGCTCAGCAAGTGCATTTTCCATCGATGCAAATATGTAGTAGTCGGACGAAGCCAAGTCTGGTGAGTAAGACGTATGCGAAAGTCTTTCCCGACTAAACGCCTCAATCGCTTCCTTGATCGGTTTTGCTGTGTGTGATGGCGCATTATCATGAAGCAAATCACTTTGTGTTCCCTTTTTTGATATGCTGGTCGTTTTTCACACAAAGCTTGATTCAAATCGATCATTTGTTGTCGGTAGCGTTCACTATTAACAGTCTGGCCAGGTTTTAGCAGCTCATAATATATCACACCCTTCTGATCCCACCAAATACAGAGCATTGTCTTCCGTTCATAGCGATTTGGCCTTGCAGTCGATGTCGATGGTTCGCCTGAAACTACCCATGATTCTTTTACGCTTAGAATTCTCGAAATATATCCACTTTTCATCGCCAGTCACAATTCGATGGAGAAGTGACTTCCTTTTGTACCTGGCGAGCAGCATTTCGCAAATGGTTTTTCGGTTTTCCTGCTGTCTTTTATTCAGATCATGTGAAACCCATTTTCCCCATCTTCTGGATCTTTCCCAAGGGTTTTAAAAGGTATGGAGGCGGCTTATCGTGTCACATTTAATTGATCCGCGAATTCTTGTTGCACTTGAGCGCCATTCTCATCCAACAATGCTTGCGATTCGGTGGTCTTCCACGTTCTTCGTTTCTCACGTCAAAATTGCCACTTTTAAATTTTTTAAACCACTCAAAGCACTGTGATTTTCCAAGAGCATGCTCACTGTAGGCTTCGAGAAGCATTCGATGCGATTCTGCAGCAGTTTTCTTCAAATGGTAACAGAAAATCAGTGCTGTCCGCAAATCGTAGTCTCCAGGCACAAAATTCGACATGTTCAATCTATATGTGGTATAGAGGCTTTGTCTTTTTTTTTTTTTTTTCGCTATTATCACATTTTTATCGCGTTTGCCTATTTTATGAACGCATCGGTTACTTTTAACTAACTTTTAAGTTACTAGAGTCTATTATTGATTATTACTAGAGTATCATTGATTGTTTTCCGACACATGTTGAAAGGCAAAGTGTTCCTAATCTTCCATACTGTAAATGAGCCATGTTCTCTTTGAACCTTGGTTACATTACTCTTCTCGTCTGCCTGATATATTTTTGATTACAACCTTGACAAATGCCTTAACAAATCCCAGACTTTTCCCCCCATTTCAATAATTAGTAAGTTCATCAACAAACTTGTTATTTGTTTTCAATTTTCTATACGAAATTTACAAATTCGAAACATTTTTAATTTTTTAAAATATGTTTTTGTCTTTTTTCTCTTAACCTTAACGCTGGCGTCACAGGACTTCGTACCTTCACTTAAAAAAATCCGTACACCCTTACCGATACGAATTCACATGTTAATAACTCGTCTAGCGTAACGCCTCCGGAGCCAATTTGGCAACGCCGACCCGGAGTTTTGTTACGGCTCTGGCCTTGAACGGCAGCCAAGGGATTGTGTCGTCGCGGGGTGAGAGCGTCCTTGGGCGACGGGACGCCGCCCCGACTGCCTCTATCGATCCCGTCGAACCAGCCCCAAAAAGGTCACGTTAAAATTTGATCCGACGCTGCTCTTTTCCAAAAAATATTTTTTTACAAGGACTCGTCTGCGGCACAACCAGGCAGAATAATCGGTCCCGATTTGGAAATAGGAAGTGCGCCACCTACCCCCGCCCTCCGACCCCCCATCGGGAAACAACGGCGTAAATAGGGTATGGCGGGATTAAAATTATCGGCTCGTCACCGTCTGGTCAAGTTTTTTACATCGCTGCGTGGATTGGCATCGGGGAACTTCGTGATGGGCATAACCTAATTTTATGGTGACCGACGCATTATGTAACGTTGATCGAAGAAGGGTTTTATCGATAAAAAAAAAAAGGATTAGATGTATTCTGGTGAACAAAAAAACACCTTCATTAATGGAAATGAAGAGACGAGAGAAGTGTTAAATAATCATAGACAGGAACAGAATGACGATGTTTTTCTTTTGTAGTCTTAGATAAATCTAATCATTTAGTAACACAACACGAAGGTTATTTAATGTATTTAGGTCCCACTTTTCCCTTCTCGATCGTCAATTCAATTAAAGTTCATCTCGTAATTCATTGTATTAAAAAATTGTTGATTCCTAGTCATGGTCGAAAAAAAGTCGAGATCAAACGGTTAGGAATCATGGAAATTTCGTTTTGCTCTCTTATGCCTAGCTTCAACACTTGTGACGAAAGTTTTATGGAAGCTATAAATTATTTCATCAAAATAACTTTTGCCTTTTATTCAAAAGTTCTACACGACTTGCGATTCTGGCATTCCCGAAGTATTAACACGTGCAAAACTCATCAACACGAGAACGATCCTAAACCAAAATCCACGGCGGTCTCCTGGTATCAGATCGGGACGTACGCGGATCCCCGGGTGGATACACGAAGTCAGCCTCAGATTAATCGTTTCGCAAATTTCGTCGCGTAGTAACTAAGACTAATGGCCCAAGCTATTAAATAAGAGCGTAGTATACCGTCGTGCCTGTCTTATCGCCCATTTTTCGTTTCGGCCTGGGAGCAAACACGATAGAGGATGGATGGCGAGAGGTCGCCGGCACGAGGGGGTGTCTTTTGCGAGGGAACCGGAAGTTACCATGGCAACGTACGTGGCGGGAATGTCAGACACGGCGGAGCCCAGACCGCGCGGTCTCTGCCACACCCGGACTTTTAAGGAGTGAAAGGGGATTATCCGCAAGTTCTCCGTCGGGGAGGAAAAAAAAATGACCGTTCCTACCGCTAATTCGTCGCATCCATTATATCGCGTTCGGCTACTTTTGCGTTACGTAAACGAGGCCGATCTTCTTTCGATGAACGCCCGCTTTGTATGGATTTATACCGTCCGGTGGTGGAATTATTCATAACCGAGGGACATTAATATTTATCTCCCGCAGGCAGACTGTATCTAAAATTTATTACGCATTAGCCGTTTTCTTGGCGGCCATACAACGCTGTTAAACGAACTCAGAGCTGGGCCTGCCTTGTCCAAAACACCTTTGAGGTTATTATAATCGTGGTTTATTAGTGCTGTGTTGCTCCCCTTTTTATCTGCGACGATATCAAGTTCAACGCATAATTATCGAGCAGGTGCAAGCCAGACTTGCAAAAATTGCATCAAAGCCCGGCGAAGAAATCGATGGTTACGCCGTTGCCAGGACAACCGACAAGGATGACGTCATCGCATCGATCTGCTTGGACGACGAGGCGTCTCGGCGCGCGCACGTAGACGAGAACATTCGCGAAATAGGTTATTATGTTGCGTAAAACATTTAGATCTTCCCAAGCACATTGAATAATACAACTAAATTATTGTACGAAATTACATAATGGATAAATGGAGTACCAATCGGACGCCATATTTTCTATACGAAAAAGAATTAACCACCCTTGGAATTTTTCCATGCGGAGTATTATTATGGATAGAACTATATGCTATACCATACCAACTTTCCTAGTGAATCTCAGCGAAAATTTCGGACGGAAAATCCGCACAGCCGAACGCGCCGAAGGCCCGGGGTGCGGATGACGTCACAAGAAGGTCTTATGTCGGACTAGACAGGGACAGCAACATCGATTCCAATACAAAACCATCTCGTAGGTCTGAGTGTAGCGTAAAATGCAGCGTACTCCAGTGCATACATAAATGGGCGAGGTAGAACGTCAATATTCATGCAAACTATGCGCACATTCGACCCTCCCCCTCTTATAAATAAATTACCACCGGCAGGCCGACGAGGTGAGATGCCCTAATTGTCGAACGACACGCGACTTACGTGGAATACTATCAATCTAGAATAAGTTTGTACTATAATTCATAGCGTACGGGATCCGTTGGCTTTGATAAACGATTAAAGGTCTGTGCCCACTACACCGTACCATACTAGAACCGTAACCGTATCGACACATACAAACATATAATTTGCATCAATGGTCCGGTCATGGCACGCTACGGTGTTGGCCGGTGATGGAACGGTCTAGTGGGCGTTGTTTGATACAAACTGATGCAAATTATATTTGTTTGCATGTGTCGATAGGGTTACGGTCCTAGTATGGTACGGTGTAGTGGGTAGAGACTTTAATGCATCTCATCTTTGAGACGTTTTGTTGAATGGGAATGTCTAGGAAGAAATTAAGTTAGATGATCCGGAGAAAACTTTGAATTACAGGTCCAATCTCAACTATGACTCGTACGAAACTTGTTTAGAATAACATTTATGGAAAAATTCTCTCGTCGATGAATCTTGAAAGCTACCCACTAGCATATTGAAAAGATTACATTAGGCTGTCGCCAAAAACGCTCTGGTCTGACCCAGGAAAGTGACCATTTTCCTTACCGTGTAATTTTAGGGTAATATATTCTGGAGAAGACTAAGTTTAATCCTTTCCGGGGAATATGATTTTCAAAATGCATCGTAAAACTTTTAAAAATTACATTGACAAAAGTACCCACAAGTATAGTCATCATAGTGCAAGTTGTATTCGCTGTGTCCAGAGTATGGGGTGGGGGTAAAGAAGTCGATGGCAGCGCTTGCAGTGGACACAAATTGTATTAAAGTAGGCTGTTAGATCATACGTGTGTTTACAAAATTTACTTCGTAAACCAATCTAGAAATGGACCGTTATAGTTGCTGTGTAGTGTAGTGAATTACAATAATACCGGAAGAAATAGTAAATTCAAATTTTATCGATTTTCTGCGGCAGCTTGGAAATTAGAACAATGCAAGAAATGAATAGAAATAGACAAGTGCCATGTGGAAGGAAAAGTGATTCATAAATGACTGTAGAATCTGGATTAATAAATTATTTGGAAGATGACATTATTTTGACGGACAAATGGATTCCAGAACTAAGACGAGGTTTGGACGAACCTGGAATCAAGTGAGCATAGTTATGCCAACTTTTCTACGGGACAAAAGTGACTTTTCCAAAAAGGAAACTCAAGAAATTTACAATATTACCCATGTCAGAATTCATGTCGAGAGAATAATGCAAAGACTAAGAACTTATCAGATTTTGATCAAGTTTATATCTTATTAAGGTTGGCGTTTCGTTTGTTGCCAACTGTATGTCTTGTAAATGTTAATAGACATAACAAAACATGTAAGGAGTATATAAAAATATTTAGAGGTTCAATCAATCTTCTTGACCAAATAAAAAAATCCTTCGTCTACTGACGTAGGAAGCTTATATCAGTGATGTTCAATGAGCTCCCTAAATTTTAAGCTACAAGTTTCAGCCTTAAATTGGTCAACAATAAAGCAAGTGATGACCAAGGTCTCAAAAGAAGGTTTTTATAATTACAACCCAATGGAAAATGTTTCGCAAACCTTACTTGGTGTAAACTTTTTACAATACCTTACTTGGATATCCTGGTGAGAGGTTGAACGTGAGATAACTCAGATTCTTTAGGAGTTACGATATATTTTAGTAGACTTCTAGACATTACCTGTTTTTATTAAGGATAGTTTGGAGAATTGAAAAATAAATTGGAATAGAGAATTGCAAGATAAGAAACAGCCGTGGCCCATCACGCAGCTAATAATAACCCTAATTAACGCGGACTAACGAAATAAAGCGCAGAGAAGTATAACGCAAAACAATCCCACAGCAAATTGTTCCCACGAAATTATTACAAAACGATCGTCTGCGAATGCCCTGCCATTTAAATGCCGCTTTCACTTGGGAACGACCAATTGCGACGCTCTCCGCTCCGAAATTCGTGAATGAACCAGCGCCACGTATCTTATCAAGGAAATGTTTACTTCAGAATAATTCGCGTTATTATCACGTCACATCCTGTTAACAAATAAAGCCTGATGTGGCGATGCCTTATTCAATAAAATACACACACACACACACTTGTAGAATGAATGAATAGCGGTTGAATTATTGCTCGTACGGCAATCGCAAGCCAACGAGACTCTAAGGCTCTACCTATGTATACATACGTGTTCACCATATAGCACGGAAAACCAGCCGAAGAATTTGGCATGAAAAATTATTAAATACCCGCCAGAGTTACATAATGCGTATAAAAAAACGGCAAGGCTGTTGATTTGGCAGTATTGGCACCAAACCTTGGTATTGCCAGCCGGTTGTACACGGTTTCCACCGTGTACAAAGAAAAGGTGCCTCGCGTCCATGCGTTAGAACAGGCACTATCGGACGACTAGACCGTGAAGGCTTCGGATCACTGCTTGAAACAAACGAGATCTCTATCAAGATTCACGTTAGCATATCTTGAATAAGATCACGCCGTGTTGCGATACTCTTTAAATGAATAAAGGTAGAGGTACAAAAAAAGTCTATAGTAGTTGTACACCTTCAATTATTCAAACGTTCCTGGCTTTCCTGAAAATTGTTATGTAGGGTGCTACTACTATTCGACGTTTGGTGGCCAAACCGTTCGTATCCGAATCAACTGATTTGATAAATAATCAGCCAACACCCGTACATCACCGAAACACAAAGTCTGCCGAAAACATCGCTGAGGTGCATAAGAGTGTACGGTAAAACCCGAGGCAGTCAATTTCTCGTCGTTCACAAGAACTTGGCCTTTCTACGACTTCAACTTGGCGAATTTTGCGTCGGGGCTTGGGTTTGCACCCATATAAAATCCAACTGGCCCAAGAACTTAAGGTAAACGCCAAAGACAACGCCGTTTGTTCGCTGATTGGGACATAGAGCAGTTAGGAGTTCACCCAAATTTCGCCAAAAAAATCATCTTTAGCGACGAGGTCCATTTTTGGACGAACGGATATGTGAACAAGCGAAATTGTCGGATTTTGGACGATACCAATCCACACGAGATACACCACCACCACATGTATCCCGAGAAAGTCACTGTTTGGTGCAGATCTCGGTCCGTACTTCTTCCAAAACAAAAGTGGCATTGCCAAACCGTCAACGGCGAGCGCCACAGATCGATGATAAGCAACTTCTTGTGGCCTAAACTGGATGATATGTATACCGATGGCATGTAGTTCCAACAGGACGGCACTACGTGTCACACAGCGCATGCCACGATGGATATTCTGCATGAGCGATTTGAGGGCAGAGTGGATACCTTACACACAACTTATTTTGTAAAATTAAATTGTAAAATATGGTCTGCGGGTCGCACGACTGCCAACGAGTTTGTTTACGGTCGTTTGCCAGACAAGATTTGTACATCAAACGGCGCCGTGAAAAAAAAATCCGTCCTAAAACGATCGCGTACAAAGTGGATCTGCGACACATTATAACGTCGAAAACTTGAGAAACCGTATAATATGGTTGGCGGGAACGTATCGCCAATATGGTATAGTTGAGCTCCAAGCCAAGGACGACGTCCCCATAAGCCGGCCGGTAAACACGCGACCTTGTCTCGCCAGCTGTTTTGGCGGGAACTGGCTGAGCGTTCACAGGCTGGCTAATTATTTTTACTAAATGTAACGATTAATTGGTGGCGCATTCTTCGACCAAAATTTAGCCACTCATGCACCTTCGAAACTGTTTCTTTTCATACCAAGGCCGTTCATTTTTTCCTTCTCAACCGCGTCACATTCCTTTGTGCTCCAATACAATTCAAAATATTTAAGATCGGTCACGCGGCGTCGAGCGAGAGGACGTGACGGTATTTACAACGCCAATTTCTAGAGATAGGTACGTTTTTTGGTATTTCCTAAACATTACCGAAGTATTTCATTGGGAAGAGATCTCGAATATACTAGATTCAGATAGGTACTACCTCATTTCGCTAAATCATCAAAACACCACATTCAAATTGTTTCCGGAGCAAAACTCATTCATGAGTTATGCCCGGTGGCAGTAGCGGCTCGTGATGAAATGAAACGGGTGTTCTGCACAGGGCCGATCCTAGGGTATTGGCTGCCCGCGTGCAAATTTCAAACGTATCCAAACTACTGGCGCCCTAGGGGCCGTAAAAAAATTGCGCCGTAGCAGAAAATTTTGGAAATTTTCAAGGTCACGCGTTTTCCTGATACTTCAGAATTTTTATGTAAAACTTTCACAAGAAAAATTTCGTCATATTCTTTGGTGAAGAGAAAAGGCTTGTAAGGTGAATTTTCTACTAGAGGGTCTATAACACTTAAATTATTTTCCGAAAGAGTTTCAGCGTCGCATTTTGTAGGTTTCAGGTATGTCCAAAAACGTTCAATCGGTTCACCATCGAGAATATATCTTAAAACTACCACTAACTGAATTTTTGCAGATACATCAGTTGTTTCGTCTGCCATAACTGCCAAAAATGAAGGTTTGTTAATTTCTTTAATTATTTCTTCATGACATACTTTTAATATACAGTCTAAAAGATCATTTTGTATTTCTTTAGAGGTTCCTTTAAATACTGAAGCATTTTGTAGATGATCGCTTAAAGTTACATCAAGCTCAGCAGAAAAAATTATTAAACCACGAAATATCCCCGGGTTTTGAGAGGTTTCAGCTTCGTCATGTCCTCGCAGCGCCAGTTCAAAGGCCCCACAAAACTTTATGCAGTTTACAATTTTTGACAAAACGTATTTCTTTGTTGTCACATTATCATTATGCTTTTGCACATTTATCCAATAAGCTGAATCCAGCTGCGCTTTAATATTAGTTGTTCCTAATAAAGCTAATTCCATTGTATTATGTAGATGGCTTTTGGAGTTGTCATGCTTTTTTATTTTTTCAGTTAAGTGCACCAAATCTGTCACCCCTACCTCCGTCCATGCTTTATCACCGCCAAAAAGTAAACAAGGAAAACAAAATAACGCATGTTTCTTGTTGCACCCACAAATCCAACTGTTCTTCGAATAAATGTCTCTTAAATTGACGTTTATATGCTTTTCCGCGGCTAACACCTGCAGTCTCAATAACAATATCGGGCAATGGCCTACCATTGTTTTTTAAATCAATTTTTTCTTCATAAGAGTATTTAAAAAATCGCTTCACATGAACTAAATTATAAACTGAATCCATTGTCACTATCACAGTATATAAATATTAATAATTAGTACAATAAATCACTACACAAATTCACAAAACAGTATTTAAAATCTCAAATTAACACGAAATACGAAATAGGTACGATTTACGCCCGCCCGAGTAGGAAGGAGTAAACATTCACTGATGTTGCCTTAGCTGGAAAAAATACAGCTCACTGGCCGTGTAAATTCGCGCATTTACGAGCGCCAAGTGTGGATTGTCGCGGGAGTTGAGGGGGAGGACGGGTGTGCCGAGCCGTGCCGAGAACTACCTTGTGTGGCCCAGTTCAATGTACCACGACGCGCTCGCGTAGAGACCCAGATAATTCATCTGGTCTACTACTCAATAGAGGACGGAGGGCAGAATGCGACTTTAACGCAATAATTTGGTTAGCTGCACCAACTAACCAAATTATTTTATTAATAATTTTAGTAATTATTATGTCGCAAAAATATACAAATATCTAATTTTTTTGGCAGTTCTGCAGCTCTGCAGCACCTATACACCAGCCGCCCCTGCCCGGTGGCTAGTGATTTTCTACACGTAAACTTTCAACATCCTCAGATAATTACCAACGATTCAAAGACAACTAAATCAGATATTGAGCCTTGGACCTCTTAACGCATTTCTTATTGGACATTTTTTCTTGAATAGTGAATAACTGTATCTCTGAAATGCCAAAACCCTTTATCAATGGCTTCCTTTTCATTGGTCCGGTTTTCTGGCCATTGTGCGATGAATAGGTTTTTCCTATTTTTTTCGTTGTTCGAATAGCGAATACAAAAAAAGTGGTTCTAAAGTCTCTAAACGTCTTCGTCAGTTTCACAGAAAGTGTCCTGAAATTGCCGAACCACCAGAGCCGATCCTTACACGCTGGGGAACTTGATTGAGGCAGCTCCTTATTATGCTAAAAAGTTCCAGCAAATAAAACCGGTAATACTACAGTTGAATTCTGCCGAGGTTGCAGCTATTAAGAAAACCACACACAATTTCTAGATATTTCCACTGAAACTGATTTAAAAACCTCATATCAACAATAAAGCAGTGCAAGGCGCAATAGAGAAATTACAAAATTGTGCTTTGGTGTTAGCGAAGTCCCTGCAAATAGTGAACCAAGTAAAATCACTGCTACACGCTATAGATGATGAAAAACATGAGCGCATCAAACAAAAGTTCGAAAGCGTGTTAAAGGAAGACGCCGCGCCGGTTTTAATAGATTAAGACAAGTCTATGATGATACTGCTAGATAATGCCAGATAGTGATAATGCAATGACCTACACATCCGTTAAGTGAGTGCAAAGAGTATTTTACGTATGCCAGTATTACATCAGTAGATGTCGAATGGTCTTTCTGCAAATATAAGAACATATTTTCACCACAGCGATCATTCTCTGAGACAAGTATGGAAACATATCTGATGCTGCAAAGTATTTACGGATCGTCTTCAGTTCGTGATGATGACGCTAGTTCATCGCGCTAGTTAAGAGGATAAGTACATACAGTGTTATATTTACTTGTAACAGTTTAGTGCGGTTATTACTAATTACTTTGTATTGTTTTACCCTTACTACGATGCATACGTCTATGGTGCGCAGCACATTTCCCACAGCCTTAAACATCTAGCTGATTTGGATCAGCTGTCACTCTGATTAATTTCTTCCCATAACCCATAGCCTTCTGTGACAACTATGTATCTGCATTAAACTATTGGCGAAGCGAGTGAACGGCTTTCTCCCCCCGGCTATTTCCAGATATTTTACACTCGCCGTACTATTTCCATCGAGGATAATCCATCGAGACGGCGCGCGACTCGCGATGGCTTCCGAAACCCGACCGAGGCACCTGGGCAATTACCCGGTCGCCATACCGGGATTAGATTAGTTTCTAAATAAGTAATTCGTCCCTGACCTGACCCCATTCCTCGGCCAAGATCCGTCCAGAAAGTCTAGACTATTCGAATCCCCATGAGTTCGCATCACAAATAACTATTCGTAGACGGTAACGTTCACTTCACCTTGGATGCGTCGATCTCCGACCTACTCAACGTCGACGAGTCACGTAAAATTAAATTCGCCCGTATGTTGCGCCGCCTCCGTCTTCGGCCCGTCGGGGCGTAAAATTATTTCGGCGCGAAAGTCTCGCCGGCTCCGGAGGATGGTGGATCAGACGTTGGGCCGATTTCGCACGGCTGTCCCGGAAATAATCCTTAGGTCTGACGACTTCGCCTGTGTCTTTACTGCCCAAGTTTTATTGCGTCGGAAATCCCGTCGCAGCATCACTTTTCGGTCGTCTATCCGCAGCCTCCCACGCGCAAAAGATGAAGCTAAATGCTCCGAGATTTAGTTTCGGTATTTCCCCACTTTCTTTAATCGTCGATACAAACATAATTCCAATTGGTTTTCTACACATAACGCGTTTTGGTTCCATGGTTAAAGGTCTTTGCCCACTACATCGTACCATACTAGACCGTAACCGTATCGCCATATGTAAACAAATATAATTTGTATCAGACAATGTCCACTAGACTGTTCCATCACACCAGCCAACACCGTAGCGTGCCATGACCGGACCATTGATGCAAATTATATTTGTTTGCATGTGTCGACACGATTACGGTCCTAGTATGGTACGGTGTAGTGAGCAGACACCTTAATGGCAAAAACTAGCAGCACACTAAACGCTTAACCCAATACATCAAATACTCCTGCCGAAGTATTCATCTATTTGTACTGAAATGGAATGGGTTTCTATGGACATCTTGGCGGCCTTGGTTGTTAAAGTAAAACTGCAACTGATTGAATTAGACGCAGATATTAAATAAAATTTGAACTTGTTTTTCGAAATATCCAACGCCAGGTGTTAAACCACTTACGTCACGGCCTATGATGTCATGCGCGCAGCTGCAGCCTTCCTCTCTATTTAACTCTGATGTTTTTAACTGTTGTTTACTGCCGTTATACTCGTGAACTTGTTTTATTATTGGTGTGCGTGAGCTTAATTGAAAATGAGTGAAACCGAGTATTTTAGACACGTAATGCCTTTTTATTTTAAAAAGGCAAAAGAGCCGCTGAAACTTGCCGCAAATTGTGTTCTGTTTAAGGGAAAAATGTGGTTCAAAATCGAACATGTCAAAGTGGTTCAAGAGATTTCGATCTGGCGATTTTTCCCTCGCAGACGCCCTAAAGTCAGGCCGACCTAAAGAAGTCGTTCCCGAGCATTTACGAGCCCTAATTGAGGCAAACCCTCGCCAAACCATATGTGAGCTTGCAGAAAAAATCAAGACGTCAAAACCTAGTGTACAGAATCATCTTAAACAACTTGGGTTTGTCAGTAGACTCGATGTTTGGGTTCCTCACAAACTCAACGAATCCAATTTAATGGATCGCATCGCGATATGTTAAGGATTCGTCACCATAGCGATCCCTTCTTGAGAAATATGGTTACTGGAGATGAAAAGTGGATCATTTACGACGTCAGTCAAAAAGGATCGTGGGGATCCGGTGAAGCTTCCGAACTTGGAAGTCCGGTGAAGCTTCTCAATCCACACCAAACGCAGGGCTTTACCCCAGGAATGTTTTGTTGTCCATCTGGTGGAATTTCAAAGGAATCATTTATTTTGAGCTACTTCCGAGGAACGAAACAATACATTCGGACGTTTACTGCGAACTACCAAAATGGAGCCAAGTCACGCAGGAAAATCGTCCAGGACTTAAATCGGTTAAGACGGTCGTCTTCCATCACAACACTTGACCTCACACTTCTCTGCAGACCCGGAGGAAACTGTTGGAGCTAGAGTGGGATGTTTTACCCCATCCGCCGTACTCTCCAGACCCTCGCGCCCTCGAATTTTCACCTGTTCCGCCCCATGAATAACAGGTTACGAAACTTATCATTTGCCAATGACGAGGAAGTCAGAAATAATTTAAAAACGTTTTTTGCGAGCAAACCACAAAGTTTTTATGAAAATGGTATTATGGAGCTCACTGAGAGATGGGAGAAAGTACGAGTATCCTTTATGGCAGAGTGATCATCTTCCAAGACCGCTGCACATGTGAACGTTTCCCGGTATACAATGCCTCCACTTGTTCCGTCACGCCGAGGCATTTCTTAAGCTGCAGAATGCCGATCGTAAATTTATATGGCAAAAAATAGAACGACGGCCTTCAGACAGACCTTCTTACGCCCAGACAGAAACAGTTCAGAGCGCAACGAATCGCCCCGATTTGCATACATAGTGCTTCATTCTTTCATTTCTAAACGAGCGTACGTGCACCAATAAGGTTTCCCGAACGTAAGGTGAGAAAAATCAAGTCGGTTTGCCACGTGAGCGAGTGCATCTTTCCGAGATAATCTACAGCGAAATAAGTCCCAGGCATCATTAAAAAAAAAAAAAACTCCATGCCTCATCTCGTACTAATTTTATTCTGGGCGGTGGTTTGTTAACTTTTAAACGATCTTTCGTCGAGCCGGCCTGCCCTGAGCTAAGCGCGCAAAACTAGGTCAGGGTATTTTACTACACACGGATCGGCTGTCACTGTCTTCTGCCATGTAAATAGGTCTGTCTGCTTACTAAATACGTAACGAACGTAGGCCCACTTGATTGTCGCGTATCGGAAATCTACTGATTACTCAATTGTTTTTAAGCGCTGCTCCCATTCATCAGGCACAGGAATTATTTATTAATAACAGCAGTATGTACCAAAAAAAAAATGGTTAACGCGCATTCAGGTATTCGATAACGGTCCAGGTCCAGAAAACCCTCGTTATACAAATCAATTGCATAGTAAAATGTGTAAAATATATTCACGATTATTTCTGACAGTCAAAGCCTAGCCATGAAATCTATCAATTATATGAATGACTGGAATTGACCTTTCTAACGCTTTTACCATTTTTAAGTTATAAACTTAATCTGTATGAGCTTCCTCGTTGTTCTTCTTCCTTTACCGTCATACAATGTATTTAAGGTATACAATAAGAGCGCAAGATGTAAATTTTAAATAAAAACATGGTTTTCTAGTGCAAGACCGTCAATGTTTCACGGGTGATATGGCAAGAGGCACCGTCTTGCTGAGACCACATGTCTTCAAGAGCAATATCTTCCAACTGAGACACAAAGAACTGGGTTATCATGTCATGATAACGTTCGCCATTTAGCGTTAATGCATCACCACCTGCCTTGTTTTCAAAGAAAAATAGTCCAATGATTCCTTTAGACTACAATGCACACCAAACAGTGACACGTTGGGGATGAATCATTCGTGGATTTTCTGAACCCCACATGCGGCAATTTTGCCTATCAACGAAGCCATCGAGGTGAAAATGGGCCTCGCCGCTGAAGATGATTTTGTCGACACAAAATCGGCATTCACTTCTTGTTGTTCAATGATCCAATCGGTGAACTCTCTCCGCAGTGCATCATGATCTGTTGGCAGAAGTTGTTGAGTCAATTGGAGTTTATAAGCATGGAGATGGAAATCTTTAGTGTGAATACGGTGGAGAGTGGCTGTTGAAATGTCCAATTCTTGTGCACGATGACGAATGAAGGTCCCTGGACTCTCGGCCACACGCTCGCATAGCATTCTTTATTTTACCAGTCCAATATCTAACTGTTAATGATCTACATAAACTAATTGTATCAGCAACATGGCTTGGCTCGTAAAGTTGAACCCAACTTTGAAAATATACACGTATTTCGAAGCTGTATTCAAAGTAGACTGTCAAGAATTCCTTCAGAATCGTTAACAACTATGAATAAATAGACAACCCACTTCTATTTAAACTACTTTTGAGCGCCAACCTAGCCGGGACACACACACGCTCACGTGTCATTCAAAGGAGCAGAACAGGTCGTTATTATAAACGTACACGTAGGTTTATCATCAGTAAGATCTCGGCGGAAATGCACCGCCACCCACGTGATATAAAATTCCTGTAAATGAATCAGCTGTGTTGCTACAAGCAGGTATGGAAACGCCTAGTCGCTGGAGGGATCCGTGGCGACATGCGAAGCGTAATGCTATAATAGTGCCATACAGCCTTGAAAAGTAATTAATAACGTCGGCGAACAAGAGAAATGAAATTACACAAACTACCGACATGAATGGAACTATTTTACATAAAGGTCGCAGATAGTTACACGTAGCAGACAGTGATCCGACACGAACAGCAGACACGTCGATCATTTCGTGCCAAATGCATCGAATCAGATCGTTAAATCCAACTGTGCCATCCTTTTAGCGAAATGCAAAAGTTTCCACAATCCAATTGTGCCCATTCACATCCGACCAACGGTCTACGAGGGGCATTATTTATATTTTGAGCCTTGGCAACAACTCGTTATACGCTAGTATAACGAGTTTCATCGTGGCCGCCATTCGCTCACTGACGAAAGTCGTGAAGGTCGTCCAAAATCAGTGTTGTGCCAGAAAACATTGATGCTGTGCAAGAACTGATTAATGCAAGATCGTCATGTGACATACTGTGAGATTGAGGCAACCTTAAGCATTAGTTCGAATCATCATCATCATATCGGTTTATAACGTTTTTCGCCGTCTTTCGATTCCTAATCTCCATTCCTCTCTATTTCTCCACATGTCCTCGTCCAGACCTCTCTCCCGAATTTCATTAGCAATGCCCTCTCTCCAGCTTTCTCGTGGTCTTCCTCGCCTTCTTCTTCCTTGTGGTTTCCAGTTTAGATTTTTTTTGGGTATTCTGTCATTTGGCATTCGCTAAACATGCCCGTACCATACGAGTTGTTTGGTTCTTATATCATCTACAATGTCATATGTTATTCCCATTATATTTCTTATTCTCTTATTTGTTACCCTTTCTCTCTTTGATTTTCCAACTGACCTCCTCCAAAAGTCCATTTCTGTGGCATTAGTTCGAATATATATGTAAAATATTGCATGATCATTTAGCTGTAAAAAGGTTTGTTCTCGTTGGATCCCACATAATTTGAAAAAATCTCAAAAAGATGCTCATGTCGATTGGTGCAAACAAATTCTCAAGAAATATAATAGCGGTGCTTCAAAAGACGCATATAACATTGTAACAGGTGACGAATCATGGATCTTTGCGTATGAGCCGGAAAATAAACAGCAGTCGACTATATGGCTATTTCAAGATGAACCAAATCCAACAAAAGTTTATCTCGCTCGAAGCACTTCGAAACAAATGAATGGTCGCCGAAAAACTGGTAAAAAATATGGCAACAGTGCCTTTAGAGGAACGTAAAACGGTCAATTCTGAATGGTACACAACCATTTGTTCGCCGGAAGGCTTCGGTGAAATAAGGAAAACAAACAAGCGCCGTCGCATCATTCTTCATCATGACGATGCGAGCTCTCACACATCTCGTCTAACAACCGAATGTTTGAACGCTCAAAAAATTGTATTAACGAGTCATCCGCCGTACAGTCCTGACATTGCACTCAATGACTTCTTTTTGGTCTCGAACGTCAAAAATAAATTGCGTGGATAACGATTTCCGTCGACAGAAGAAGCCGTTGATGCGTTTAAAAACCATGTTTTGGAGGTATCTCAAACGGAACGGAAAAAATGCTTTGACAAACGGTTCGAACGCATGCAAAAGTGTGTAGTGACACATTAAAATTGGCGCATTAGCAGGGATAATGAGTGTGCCTCGATAGCTCAGCGGTCAGAGCAACTAGCCGGAAACTGGGAGAGCCGGGTTCGATTCCCGGTCGAGGCAAAAAGCACTCTTTATCCTTGCTATCGCCAAAGTGGTGACCCCGACGTGATGTGATTCGTCATTCCAGTATATGCAACCTCCCTTACATCTCAAATTCGCGGATGCGATTCCCGTCCTATCCATCGCCCTACAGTCCAGGGGTTACCGAACAACGGTTCGTAAGAATGGCGAACGCGGTCACATTCCGTTAAATTGTATCGAGACAAATCATGTCTCTAGGGAGGGAGTGCTGTAGTGACGCATTAGCAGGGATAATGAGTGTGCCTCGATAGCTCAGCGGTCAGAGCAACTAGCCGGAAACTGGGAGAGCCGGGTTCGATTCCCGGTCGAGGCAAAATGCACTTTTATCCTTGCTATCGCCAAAAGTGTAAAGATCATGCAGGAGAATATTTTCAAAAACGATATAAAGTAACTTTCAATGACAAATTAATGTTTCTTTTTATTATTAGACTCAAAATATAAATAGTGCCCCTCGTAACACATCGACAAACGTTCTACTTGCTGGCACTCGTCCGTATCTAGCATCTCGACCATCGATGCAAGACCACCTGTATCACCGTCACATCTTTGCCGATCATTCACCGTAATGGCAAACTTGCAGGGGGTGTCCTAATGAAAGGCGATGGTTCGTTGGTCTATCCGCTATGCAACAGCAGCATTCTGCGTCGTGCACGCCCGCCTAGAGAGGAATTGTCGGTAGTGAAAGGTGTGAGGTCAACAACTGTCTGCGCTCGGTCCTGCAGATAAAAGCCGACGGTAGTTTGACACAGAAAAATATGCGGCTAACGATAATTAGAAATATCGCGCACAACTGCAATGCGAATTATTGTTTTCCGATAAGCAGATGATGGGTTTGAGACGGTCCAGAACTACAGCCGATTCAGGCGTATCATCAGGCAATAACGGATGTGTGAACTGGTGCATTTTCTTGATGAAACAAAACTTTCTCTTTCGCCAAATGCAGATGTTTTTTCCTGATATCATCACTCAAACGGTACAATAAGTTCGCACAATACTTGCCGTTGATTGTTTTTCCTTTCTGAAGATAATCAATGGAAATTATCCCACGCGCATCAAAAAACCTGACGCCATGCCCTTGCCTGCAGATGGAACTGTCTTCGCCTTCTTTAGAGCCGATTCTCCCCTTTCAGTCCATTGTTTTGACTGTTCCTTCGTCTCAAGTGTGAAATAATGAACACATGTTTCATCCATGGTTATGAAGCAACGCAAAAACTGTTTTATTCCTGTCAAACTTCCCTAAACACTCGATTGAAACATCCTCACGACGCTATTTTTGTTCCATTGTGAGTAATCGCGGCACCCATCTTGCGCACTTTTTGAAATACCTATAGAATCTGCTCCTGAAAGGAGCAGATTCCCTCAGAGTAAAATCGAACTCAGCTTTGATATCTATTGGACTGAGGCCTTTCAAATAAAAGCATTGTATCACAGAACGATGACTAATTTTTAATATTTACAGATTTACTGATTGTGAGAGCGTTTAGCATTGATGGCTGCCAAACAAATACTAAACAATGTAGCATCGTCAAACTTTAAGCTATATAGGGTTGGTACTATCTACCATAGTCATTGTCTTCAAATAACTTCTTCTGGGCTGGGGTCGGGTACTTCTGGGACTACCCTCGTACATTAAAGCAAGTTCATTTTAGTTGATACATTTTCTGAGGCCTCAAATGATTCTAGATCAATGCTGTGAAGTACCCGAGGAAAAAACAAAAGAGCGCACAAAGTACCATCCGCAGAGCTCTATTACATGACATCAGTTGGATGTGTTGTGTAGTTAAGATTTCGAGTAAGGGTTTATGTGAACACAGAAGGCAACGACCGCTGAAAAATTTCGTGATTTTATCAAGAGCGTCATTAAAACCTGACAAATTTATGACGCAATCTGTAAATATACGGTTTGTCTCGGTGCTGTGTTACTACATCGCTTCTGAACGTCCAAAAATAATACCGCGAACCCGTCTAGACGCTCTAGGTCGATCGTAAAATCAAAACACACACAAAAGTGGATCATCTGATTTCTATTTTTCAACGATACGCATCAGCTGATATACCTTGGCGATTTCGAACGCCCGATTAAAAATAAAGTTGTTTATATCCAGATTTAAGTTGCGCAGTGCGCCGAGTGTAGTTTAGAGCCGTCTTAAATAGTTCTATAAAACATACTGACACAAATATTTGTCTGTTGGTGATTGACGGACTGGCATCTTAAATATGATCGGTCGAGTATAATTGTCGTTTTGTTTTCTTTTCTTTTGATCTATAAATAACAAACACATTTTCCTAGCACAGAAGTTGCAATTAAGCTACGTCTAAATAAAGCCGTGTCCTAATTATTTTAACACCCATCACTTAGACACAGTCAGATATCGGACAAGGTGTATTCACCGTTGCGCTATATTAAAATAAATGCGGGGTGGTGTTAGGGGGGCGATTACACTGCGATCGCATCTCGCTTGTCCCCATTTTTTTAATACCTCATTATAAAGTCAATGAGGATGGAATTGAGAAAGCGACATGTACGACTGCTTCACATTGTTTAACTAGTTGTATTTGTAAACACATCTAAAAAAACACCGCCAAAGCCCCATGGCCATCGAATGTATAAAAGGCATACCCCGGCAAGTTATTTACCGGAGTACAAACAAAAAAGAACAAATACATGTTAAATAACGAATAATTAAGATGAATAAAAACGAGTCGTAACAGTGGTCTCCCACAAGGCTCAAATACGGGTCCCTTTAATATTAGCAGTGCCTACAAAGAAGCTAAAAAGAGTCGCAAGTACATATTGCATAACGAATATTCCACCTGGATAAAAACACGTCCTAATAATGGTCTTCCGCAAGGCTCAAATACAGGCCCCTTTAATGCGCGATGTATATTAGCAATGCCTATAGAGAAGTAAAATAAAAATCGGTGACTTACCTTGCTTAACTTTTCTCCTTCGTGGTGGGGTAGAAGAGACCTAAGGGACTGGAAACCGTTGTTTATACTTTGCATCCGTCTCCTTTCGTTGCTGTTCGCGATCTCTCTACGTATTCTCTTCTCCTGTTCCATAGTGGCCGTGGGTGGTTCGCCCCCTTTGTTTATTCGACTGAAATAGAAGGTTTTTTAAGTCGACACGAGCATAAGATAGATTTTTTTAGGTTTTCTCACACAAAGTTTCCTCCTCGAGAGACATGTCGATGTGACGCCAACATTACAGAGCTCTCTGTACCCGCATCCGGAAAAACGCATAACCAAATTAAAGAATATTTGATAACTATACCGTACAAAAAAAACCGATCCGTTAGCTTAATTATATTTAGATAGAGTAGTTGCTAACTCGGTATTATACAACAGCCTAGCTGATGGGACGTACAATTACATTATATTGCGTTCTGGTTTTAGTTGTTTTTTTTTTATATTTTGTATATTTTAATTACATAGCGGAAGACAAAGAACGCATCCAGTCGGGAACCGAAGCGAAAAACTCGTTTACCCAATGCGTAAACACGAGAAAAATAATGCTCATTTGAATGAGTCCATTCTGTGTAATTGTCGAGTTCACTAGAACATCCTAGGGTCAACGCGATGATAAAACGACATGCAATTGGAATGCTGAATGCAGCGACACCCAGATATTTTTATCGCCATTAAACAATTAATTTCCCTCGAGATATTTTCGTCTATAAACAGCATTAAATAAATAAATAGAAATATTACACAATCAAAAAAACTATCAATCGACTTGTTGATACTACTAACCGTAACACTTCACGAAAATCGTTGTAAATAAATAAAATACGGTCAGTTTTTACACGCCATGGCCGTCGCGGGGCACTGTCAACTCATCATACCGTTTACCATAGTTTACTGAACCCACCTAGGTGTACCCTAGTATAAAGTAAAATAACATTACTATGCCTCATGGTTACAGTTCGTTGTAAATGTCGTGACCTGTGCCCGAGCGGACTGCATGGACGCTAAAATTCCAGACTTATGCAACGAACCTCAGCTGCCACTCACTACTTGTACACAGTGGCGGCTCGTGAGTTTTACAACTGAGGGGGTATGACCGGGCGGCATAACAACACTCTCTGAAAGCCGCTTGGCTTGGGGCGCCTTAGCTTTCACCCAAATGATGACGTAATTCGACGGACGTCGAGACAGTATGCGCTACGCTTCTCGCTTCCCACCATCCCGGTGGCGCGGGACTACTTCATAGGTCGCCCTCGCTGTGCACTCGCTGTAACTAGTAGCACACCCTCATTCACAAATTGCACGGTTGCAACAAAGCAGCCAATTAAAATTAAATTTCAATTAAAATAATTATAAAGAAATAGAACTTCAATTGACATGATGATAAAATTTACAAAAACCTGAATTAAATTATTAATAAGATATAGAACTTTAAGAACTTGAGGAAGCCGCCACTGTTTATATGCGAAGAGAAATATTGCACAATGAGGAAAATTAAAATACTACAGAACATCGGAGTCCACATCCAATTGATTTCAGTTGTCTGCTTTCCTATCTAGCGAATAGAACGAAACGGTAAATAAACAGTTTTAGTAAGTTAGTAAACAAATATATCCACCGATGATTCCAGTAGTCTTTGTAGTCATAGAATATGTGTGTAATGAAATAAAAAATAATTATTTTAATATGTGCGGGATTCTCATTACTTTGCTCTACGGAGATTTCACATTTTTCCTTTTTCTTAGAGTCAAATAACGTTGTGACTCAAAAAAACACAAAGGCGAATCATTCAGAGGGCCAACGGAAGTCAAGCACCATCGTCTGCGACGGTGACCTGGCATGATCTCTTATAGAGGCGTCTTACATAATTTTTCACCGAAGTTTTACATTTTTCCTTTTTCTTACGGTCAAACAATGTTGTGACTCAAGAAAATACAAAGACGAGTCATTCAAAGCGCCAGCGAAAGTCAAACACCATCGTTTGCGACGGTGACCTGGCATAATCTCTTATAGAGGCGTCTTACATCATTCTAACTATGATGTCCGGATGGATGGACAGATCCCACTATTTTATGCTTGGGTTCAAGCCTCAATGCACCTTTTGGCACTTTTTCCTGAGCAAGGCAAGAGTTTGTTTGACCTGGTCCCTAATGCAACAGTCCCCACCACTGAAGGTGGCGTTAGATGAAGTTATTTCCTATGACTATTACTCAGAAATTCCTCTAATAGTCAATGTACTCTTGGAAATCTATCAAATTTGATATTGTTTTATCAGATATGCACTAGGGTTATCTATCTGTTAACAGCAGGCGAAATGAAGTTCTACTTCAGCAAAGAGTCTATGTGGCAATGACGAATTTGATGTTCACACCTTTACTTATTTAGCAGGTAGATGGTCATGGTTCTATTCTATATTATCCTCCTCGTTCTCCTAGCTTTTCTCAAAGCATCAGGCATCGAGTATGCTGCTGCACTGACGATTCCAAATAAAGACAAAATCGCTTTTTACTCTCTCCCTAATTACCGTTGTTATAGAAACAGGTGATGCATGGTCCCCACCCATATCTATTTTAAAAATCAACTGGTGACGTTATAAATTCAGCGACATCAAAAACTTCCATTAATTAGATGAATAGTTTTTATAGTTCCCCCGTACGTACATCGGTCCCGTGCAACGTGTACTCGAACATACATACGTAACGTATAATGAATATGTATTGAAACATTTCTATCGAACGCTTGTTGCTATTTTTAGATGTTGTTTATTCAGTTTTGGCGACCTTCTTTAGATAACGCAACAGTAAGAATATAATAACACCGTAATAATATGAATTTTTATCAATAGCACAATTGGAAAAAACTGCTCGTCGGCATAAATAACGAATACACTCCAGGTGAGAGGCGGGTCGTGAACAGAAACATAACCTAGCATTAAATCGGGCTCGATATAAGCCGAGCGTTATTTATCAGTATCACAATTCTCGTACACGTCACGTGCGAAAAAGGCGCCAAAAGGAGCGTCACGAGATAACTGAGAGAATAATATTACTGATTCAAGGATCCTTCACAATGCTAGTCCTCGCAAGATTTACATTTATCTCACTTGCCGCGAAACTGTTTAATCAGTAAAAAAGCGACAACAACAAGCAACATGAATTTTACATAATGTTATCTTAATTTTTAGTATATCAGTCAACGTTTTTGATGGGTACCCTATACATATCGTTATCAACCACCATCATTACAGAACAGACTCCATACGAAAAAATAATTCGTTTGTTTCTCATCGAGCGACGCAATCAAATCTCAGCAATTATGCAGAACAATTTCACAGCCAACGAATGTACCCGGTTGATAGTATTATCTATGAAGACCGAGATTTCCTTGTAAGTTCTATTCGTAGAAATTTCATTCAGTCTTATCTCCCAGTCGCTTCTGAGGATATTTATAGAATAGTCGTAATTTCTAGCTTACAGTCAGATGCAACTAGCTAGCGGGATACATAACCCTAGGGTAAACGTTTGCGTGTTTTAAGGCCATTCATGTCCCCCCTTTCCCTTCCACAAGTAAAGCGAGATATCAAAACGTCACAGGACGTTAATAGGTTTGGAGATAAGCTGACTCGTGTATCAATGACCACAAGATGATTGAAAACAGATGACGATACTTTGTGACCATTAGAAAAAATCAAAGATTACATACATGATCGAGTCCCAAAAATTAATTAAGCAAAATAATAATTGTCGACAAAGCTCAATATCAGTTCATCAGTATTTATTAGACATGCACCATGAAATAATCAATGTCTAAAATGGCACAAACAACTTGAGGAAGAGCAGCTTACACAACGTCAAATTCTATTTTTCCGCTATTCACTCCTAGAGTTTTCCCAACAAAGCTACACTGTTGAAAAAAAATACTCTGGTAAGTCAACAAAATGCTCTTCTCCTTTCTGAGAGCTCGTCGTTGGAAAAGATGACTCGACAAGTTGCTTCTCTGATAGTAGCTGTTCAATGTTTCATTAGATCTTCATAAACATATACAGTTGTGCAGTCAACAAGTACAGTCTACAAAACATTGTATTCGTCAGTTTTCCCGCGCAAAATTGCGTCGTCTTTTGCATACATTGCATCGATCTTGGATCTAGTGTACTAACACTTTAATCATTCCTAAGTCTTAGTCCCAAATGTGTGGCTTTATTGTAAAGGGTCCGGCAACAGGATTGAATGGTTTTAAATAGATTGCTGTAGAAATACTGTTTATTTGACAAACGTCAAATAGTGATAACATTGTATGTAAACATTGTAAAGAACAATGGCACCGGGTAATTTAAAGGGACGAATCTAAAAAAATCTGTTTGGATGATACCAGAAGACGTGAGTTAAGAACCCCACAGGAAACTTACCATCCCAACTGTTTGGTTAGGAAAGTGAAGTTTCCCGCGTCTTTTATGATCTGGGGGTGTATGAGTGGTATGGGCGTAGGAAAATTAGATTTCGTAGATGGTACTGTGACACAGCAGAAAAATATAAACAAATTTTGACAGATAGTTTATTGCCGTCTATACCCATGTCAAGGCACTGATGCGTAGTACATTTTTCAGCAAGATGGTGTGGTGTGCCACACAGCAAAAACTATCAAAGCTTGGTTTACAGAACATAATGTCCCTGTTATGGAATAGTCCTCTAGCAGTCCAGACCTCTCGTCAATAGAAATATTGTGGCATAAAATAAAAAAAAAACAATTGCACAAACATCCAGCTCGTTCACTTAACGATCTACGCACCAAATTGCGAGAGAAGTTTGGGACAGCACGCTACCTGAAGAGTGCGCTAAGCTGGTAGATACAATGCCCGCCAGAATTAACGATGTTATTGCTAATACAGGCGATGTAACACAGTTTTGATGAAGCGACCGAACTATTCTGAACCGCGAATCTTAATGTTTCTTATTAACAAACTTGTCACTGACACTCAATAACATAGTAATATTTCATAGTAAAGGGTGGTCCAACCATAATGCACGATGTTAATTGTGAGTCACGCCTTAACGTCAAGTTTTTTGCCCAACTTAATTTGACATTTCTTTGTTTCAGTGTTTGACAAATTCAACCATAGAGAGGTACACAATTGAGCAGCGCGTTAAGATTGTTGAAGCCTTTTACGAAAATGGGCGTTCAAATCAAAATGCATTTCGTGCACTTCGTGACTTTTTTGGTCAGCATAATCGACCAAATGTGTCCACAATCGGGAGAATTGTGCGCAAATTTCAGCAAACCGGGTCTGTAGGAAATGTGAAAACACCTGTGCATGCTCGCCCAGTTCGTTCTGCGGAAAACATTGCTGTTGTTCGCGATAGTGTAGCAGAAGAGCCGTCAACCTCGACTCGTCGTCGTGCCCAACAATTGAACATTTCACGAACATCACTGATGCGAATTTTGAATAAAGATTTGAATTTACACGCTTACAAGGTTCAATTGACTCAAGAGCTGAAGCCTACTGACTATTTCAAGCGTCGTTAATACGCCGAATGGTTGGTTGAACAGACAGAAGTGAATGGTGACTTTACAAAGAAAATCATCTTCAGCGATGAGGCACACTTTCACCTCAGTGGATTCGTTAACAAGCAGAATTGCCGCATTTGGGCAAATGAGAATCCACGAGTGATTGTTGAAAAGCCGATGCATCCACAAAGAGTGACTGTTTGGTGCGGTTTATGGGCTGGCGGTGTCATCGGGCCGTACTTCTTCGAAAATGAGGTCGGCCAAGCAGTTACCGTGAATGGTGTTCGCTATCGCGAGATGATAGATAACGGACTTCTTGTGGCCAGAAATTGAGGATATGGACCTGGACGATATGTGGTTCCAACAGGATGGTGCCACTTGCCACACAGCCAACGAAACAATGGCACTTTTGCGCGAGAAATTCAATGGCCGTGTTATCTCACGTCGTGGCGATTTTAATTGGCCGCCACGATCATGTGATTTGACACCGTTGGACTTTCTTTGGGGATATTTAAAAGAAAAAGTGTACGTCAATAAGCCAAGAACAATTCAAGAGCTAAAGGATGAGATAATTCGGCACATTAATGACATTGAACCTTAATTATATCTCAGAGTCATTGAAAATATGGACCATCGGATAGAGGTATGCCACCGAAGCCGTGGCGAGCATTTAGCCGATATTTTGTTTCACACATAATTGTCATAGATCCTTCTATCATAATAAAATATTAAGATAATTCTCTGAAAACTTTTTGTTTTATTTACAATTAACATCGTGCGTTTTGGTTGGATCACCTTTTATTTAAGTTAAAAATTTCTACTTTATTTCTGTTAACAATATTTTTCTTTAAGACAATAGTTTTGGGAGTATTACTATTACTATTTATTATCATTATGAGCCTGGGCTCGTAGTTTCCTCACATTGGTACGGGATCAAGTTATCCTACCAGCTAAGCGCGATGATAACCAAGAGTCATCGTTTTTATCCATTTCTCTTGAATCGATTTTTCTACCCGACAAATTCCAACGGAACGTATCCGTCACGGTGGTGTCCACTTACAAAAAACATAACATACGTTCTTTCTGGGAATGGAACACTACCACGTTAATGGACCGTAAAGGTCAACTCTAGATACAGTCCAGCTAATTACGATCGGAATGCCTTCATCGAAAATTACGCGTAGCACAGTCAACAAGACAAGAATGTAAACCTTCTCCGGCGTTACGTTGGCTGGTAGAATTAGAAAGTTTTTACAGGTAAGGTAAATAGCAGTCGCTCGATTCCTCGGTGCAAGGCGGTGACCTATATTATTACTTATTTATCAGCTGTTCGGATGACAGTTCAATAACGCTACTTGAATAGTAATACTAATTAGATTGTTGGTGTAAATAAAAAGATGTACCAGAGTCCAATCATCAAACGTATACAAAAGAAGCGTGTTTTAAAGGAAGTCCATTCGTAACACCAGTAAAAAAATAAATGAAATCGATCCTTATTTTTGTCTAAAGTTCATAGCGCGATATACTTTTGGAACAGTCAAGTCCTCATTCAAAGATCTGACCCTTTCCCGCGTTTTTTTTTTATTTTTTTATTTTATTGGAGCCACATCAGCCAGAATATTGTTTTGTATCGTACATTTATGGAAAGGAAATAGAAAACTAGTCCAGTAATTGATCCCTTAGGAATTCCGTTGTAATACTTGTTTTCAGCCAAGTATATGTAAGAGCCATTATACAACGTTCATATACTAGGCACAAAAATTAAGGGATCTAAAAAATCCTAAATTTGTAGGTGATTTTCAAAGGGCTATAACTGGGACAAAAACAGTCGCAGAACAAATTTAAAAAAAGCAAATTGAAGCTCCAAGTTTCCAGTTTTCAGAATTCTTTACTATCGGCAGTTTTTGAGAATTAAAAGAAAACCATCAGAAGAAATATTTGTTGCTTGCCTTCCAAAAGGTCGCGACGGACTTCAATAAATTTTTTTCGTGATTTCATTTTTTTTTTAGATAATTTTATCCTCTTTAATTTGAGCGGCCTAAAAGCCTCGTAGATATTTTTTCGAGTTATCATCGTTCAAAGCAAAAAAAATCCGTTTTGATTTTCCGAATCATCGTACAAAGCTTTTAGACCGCTCAAACTAAAGAGGATAAAACTATATAAAAAAGCTTTACGACGAGACAACTGAAAAAAAATTATTAAAGTCCGGGGACCTTTTGAACAGTAAGGAAAATTTTGGAAAATCTGTGTTCCGATGGTTTCTTTTATGATTACTCAAAAACTTCCCATGGAAATAAATTACTAAAACTAGAAACTTGGAGCTTCAATTTGCTTTTTTAAAATTGCTCTGCGACAATTTTTCTCGAAGACCTTTGAATATTACCCAAAAAAGTAGGATTTTTTTACATCCCGTAATTCTTTTCCTAGTATATTATCGGCTTGGATTCTTGCCTGCCCAGTATCCCCCACGTTTTTCCTTCTTACACACCGACACGTTCTTCGCCGAAATCATTGTACCGCGTCTTACGGGTCCCCTTTTATTAACACCCGAGAACATCCATCATTCGAATACTCTCTCGCGTTCTTATCGCGGCTTTGTCGTCACATCACCTGTCTCCAGGCTCCTTCTCGGCTACTGGTCCTGCCCCTGGATGTATTTTAAAACGTGCACGGGCGGAAGTGTAGCGTACCATTTATTGTGCGTAAATAGAAGCATCGAGGGGATGCTTTCGCGCGAGGTCGATCCGAACGGGTGAACTGGTTCCCCGATGTAGGTACGTTTGTTGGACGTGCGTTTGAACTACTTCAGCAGGGGCGGGCAGTAATGATTTGCCAACGGCCGTCAGGGAGCTGTGGGACTTTTGTCATGCAAAACGAGATTCGACCGATTAATTACAGCCGGAGTTTATCCACGAACTGGATGGACAGGCAGGGTGGCTGGCCGCTGTCCTTTTTTGTGAAGTAGATGCTGAGACAGCGTAGGAATTACTTCATTATATACAATGAGAGGCAGTATTTATGCACTATTTATATTTTGAGCCTAATAAAAAAAAACATTAATTTGTCATTGAAAATTACACTATCGTTTTTCAGAATATTCTCCTTGATGATCTATAATTAATTATTATATAGCAACAAACACCTATGAAGACCTCGATAGCTCATCGCTAAAATGTTTAGCTGGCAACCCGGAGGTCGCGGGTTCAACTCTTCCATGAGTCTGACTTTTTTTTAATAGTATTGAAATAAAATTGAAGCCTCCCCATTGAGTCTTCGACCGCTGAGAAAAAAATTCCACCATCACTATCACACCTATTTAGCGGTTCCTTTGATATGTATGTCGCCAAAGACCTCCGCCGACTGTTAATTGATTGTAATTGATATGTCATTTGTCACCTTTGACGCTAACACCTCTATGGCGACAAATTTTCCCACGGTCATCAGAATTTTCCCACACTCAAGTGACCCTATATCTACTGATGAGAGCAAGTCGGCAATAAACCGTGCGACAAAGAGCAATATGTATAGCTTACTATAACTTACTTTCTCCCACGCGAATGCAGTAAAAGAATTTTACGCGCGCAAATGATTTATAGGCAAGTCTGTGTCTCTTATAGTCAGACATGCATCTGTCTTTGTCGCACGATTTATTACCGACTTTGTCTTTATAAAATAATTCTACTAGATACACTTTTGCATACGTTCGAACCATTCGTCAAAGCGTTTTTTCCATTCCGCTTGAGATATCTCCAAAACATGGTTTTTAACGTATCAATTTTTGTTGGATTTGGTTCATCTTGAAACACCCATACAGTCGACTGCTGTTTACTTTCCGGCTCATATGCATAGATCCATGATTCGTCACCTGTTACAATGTTATATACGTCTTTTGAAGCACTGTTATTGTATTTCTTGAGCATTTGTTTGAGCAATCGACACATCTTTTTAAATTTTTTTCAAATTAAGTGGGATCCAACGAGAACAAATCTTTTTTACAGCTAAATGATCACCCAATATTTTATATGTTAGTCGATCACGCAATAATGCCTAAGGTTGCTTCAATCTCATAGTATGTCACATGACGATCTTCCATTATCAGGTTTTGCACGGCATCAATGTTTTCTAGCATAACAACGGATTTCCTTCACGACCTTCACGACTTTCATCGGTGAGCGAATGGCAGCCACGATTAAACTCGTTATAACAACGTTTCACAGTGGCAAAGGATGGGGCTTGATCGCCAAAAGTGGAAGTAAGTTGATCGATGCACTCTTATCTTGATAATACACGTCGAAAGTCGTAATAAATCACGCACGACAATTTTCACGAGTAATTTCATGTTTTCGCTGAGATATGATTTTGAAATCACTAAACAACAAAAATCGCGCTTAAATGATAAAATGTTCTGAAGAAGTTATGTTTGGCGTTAGCACGGATAAAAGTGCATTTTGCCTCGACCGGGAATCGAACCCGGCTCTCCCAATTTCCGGTTAGTTGCTCTGACCGCTGAGCTATCGAGGCACACTCACTATCCTTGCTAATGCGCCAATTTAATGCGTCACTACATATGATTAAAAATGTCAAACTTTCCATTGGAATCGTCATTGGATTACATACGTCTGACATGATTTAATGTTGCCAAGGCTTAAAATATAAATAGTGCCCCTCGTAATATACTAAAAGATTTTTTTTCGATAACAACTAGAAAACTCTATCAGCCGTGTCTGTCAATTCATGTTCCTGGCAAATATTGGTCTAAATAGTCATGAACCTGATGTGCATAATACTGTATACCATCATATTGAAACTAAATGACACTGTTTGGCAAAGCAGGTTTATTTCTATCCAGGAAAAGTTGTATCCAGTCAGGAATGAGATTATCTTGAAGTAATCGAAAAATAAACAACCGGATATTATATTATCAATCAGTCAGTGTTGAAAATCCGCATTATGTTGAGTGCTTGTCTCACTCGTCCAACGAGAATTATCTCTAATCTAAACACTTGAAAACAAATGACTGTCGGTAATGAACACAGACGTTAAAATCTACCTGTCGCTTTTCGGCTGTATGTTCTTAAACAGTCATTTGGACTGTTTAGGAACCAGCCGAAAAGCGACAGGTAGATTTTAACGTCTGTGTCCATTTAATTTTTGGTTACCCCTCACGGGAGACAAATTTTCCACACTCACTTTCTCGATCAGCTCGACACTACGGGCTAGTTTTCAGGCAATTGTAGTCTTCTAGAAGCTTCGAAGCGCCGCAGAATTTGCACTCGAATCTTTATCGACATCGTCATCGCTCCTGTAGAAATGGTAGTTGCACAAACGGGAAAACGCACTATACAATATCATTCGCGAACACACGGTTCACAGTCACAAAATTACCGGACACGTAATAACATGAAACTCGATTTGTTTTCACGTTTACCCCCGCTAGTGCACTAGAATGACCTTGTTCTAATTTTGGACGTGGAAATGGACTAGCGCGTAACTCGATCACTAAACACAGTCGGTGGCGCGTCTCCCCCTATAGGTATGTCACTGACTGGCTGCCACCCGACACAGAATCATGCACGCGCTACGTGGACGGATTTGCCGGCGTTTAGCTTTCAATTTTAAAAATAACGAATCCGCCGCCGGCATTTTTATATAGAACGGGAGTTGGCGGTGTTGTTTAGCTTTCTTTCGAAGCGTTGAGTCGCGCTCGGACGGGTCGTAAATAAGGTTAAATGTCAAAGACTGATGTGGGTGGCTTTCGATGCGGGACGCTCCGAAAATAGATCGTTCGAAGGAGTTGATGCCTGGCTCGTGTCCACCAACGCTAAAAAGCTCTTCTCCATATGGATCAATCATTTAGGGAATCCTTCCCTTCTTCCACTATTGTAAACTAACTTGTGGACGATTAACTAAACTATCAACTCTTACCAACATAAACCTCTGCCTCTAAATCATGTGGTCTATCCACACGAGTACCGAAATTGTAGACAACAAAAATAATGCCATCCCTGAAGAAATTGGAGATTTGAGATTTCATAAGATCACAGATCCCCTGTTAATTCCCGTCCTCATGAAATTCTCAATATCCTGGCTCTTGTTCCGGTATGTAAATATGAAACCGAAATTTGTCCACAGATGTAGTTACCGTCATACCGGGTCGTTGGCGCCATTTTCTTGTTTTGACGTCTGATAGGTTTTTATCTCACAATACAAGTTTCATACAACAACGTCCTTTTTACTAGCATTGAACATGTCGAATTTGTGCCTGGAAACTACGATTTGCGGACGGCATGATGAGCAAATGGCCGCTACGGCTTTGGCGGCACACCAGTACTCTTCTGGCGAAATTTCAATAACGATTTTGCGAACGAAAAATAAATGTAGCAGTATTTCGTTGATACAGCGTTCAATTTCGACCTTCAATGCTTATGTGGTTGTGGGCTAGTTGGGGTAAACCTGAAACTTCAGAAAGTCCTGCAGAAAAAAGTCCATAGGTGTTAAATCACAACATCGTGGGGGTCAATGCTGGTCACCAAAATGGGAGGTGACACGGCCAGGAAAAACCCGTGCAAGATCGTCAATATTTCACGGATGTTATTTCAGACCACAATGCACACCAAACAGTGACATGTTGCAGTGCATTTGTTTCTCATGGATTCGTGGATTTTCTGAGCCTCAAATGCGATAAATTTTTCCTATTAACGAAGCCCATCAAGGTGAAAATGGGCTTCTTGGCTGAATATGATTTTGGCCACAAAATCGGCATTCACTTCTTGTTGTTCAATGATCCAATTGGTGAACTCTCTTCGTTGTGCATGGTCTGTTGGCAGAAGTTGTAAGTCAATTGGACACTGTAAGCGTGGAAATGCAAATTTTTAGTGAGAATACGATGCATGACGAGTGGCTGTTAAAATGTTCAATTCTTGTGCACGATGACGAATCAAGTTTCCTGGACCACACTCTCGCGAACTGCCGTGATGTTTTATTCTTAACGACCACTACGAAGTCGTGTCGGGTGTTTCACATTAATAATTAAACCAGTATTTTCGAATTCATTCATTATTCTTTTCACAATTGATAAGTTGGAACATTATTTCTACCGAAAATTGGACGCACTTTACTAATCGTAGCAACCAAACTTTCACCATTTTGATAATAATGTTGCAGAATAAGGACGCGTTGTTGTATCGTGTAGCTCTCCATGTTTACTAAATCCTATTGTCTCATAGATAACCTTCAAGTTCTAACAGTTTAAAATAGAAGTCCTTGCCTTATATAGTCCTATAGACTACAGAATAGCAGCGATTTCCGATTTGCGCCAAGGCGTGTGTGTACTAGGTAAAT
Source organism: Rosalia funebris (assembly GCA_037954035.1). Classification (NCBI taxonomy): domain Eukaryota; kingdom Metazoa; phylum Arthropoda; class Insecta; order Coleoptera; family Cerambycidae; genus Rosalia; species Rosalia funebris. The sequence goes on along the minus strand of JAZFAV010000013.1, from coordinate 3,137,932 downwards.
GAAGAGAGCAATAGGTTTCCTCATACTCACAACCACTAGTGTGTGTGTAACCCTTGCGTTGGCGCCAACATAGCTACTCTTGCCGTCTTATGTTCTGATTTTGTTTGAACTCAAACTTCTGAATTAAATCCAGAAGCACTGCCACCAGATTTTTCAAGTCGAAGTTTTCCAAGAGATGGAATCCACAACAAGGATTTATATTGTCTCTCTTCGTCAAAGAGCAGTTCTCTTGAGACTAACAATGAGTGATATGCAGACATATTTAACTTTTCTATATAAATTTGTAATTATAACTTCTAAGTATTCCAACACAAGTTATAATCCTAGTTTACGTTTATAGTTAAAAGTCATAGTGGCGTTTTAGAACAAGGCAGTAGATCAAATGCATGGAGGTCTCGAATAACATAGTCGAGTGCGCATTGTCCTATAAATTTTAGTTAGTTTCAAATGCTGAAATGTCGACAAATGCCCCCATCTAATGACGGGTATCTCTTGGTAAAATAGGGCATTCAAAATTCGAACGGTGAAGTCCGGCTTCGGACGTCCGCTTTCAATCTCGCACACATCGCTCACTTTAACCGAGCCAGACGATTAATCAAGAATCCATACTCCCGAGTTTTCTAGACTCGGCAGCGTCCCAGTTTCCTAGGCCGCGGGGGACGGCGCGACGCGTGACGGGGAACCCTCCCCGTCGAGCCGCCCCCATGCCGTGCCCGACGCTTCGGCCGTGTATTTAGTTCAGGTCATCAGGCCCGTTAATGCGTAGTACGTCAAAATATCGATCCGTGAATGTAGTGTGTACGGCGCAATGCTCACTTCCAGCTCAGCGCCATTTTTATCGGGACGGCTTCATGTCAGCTGATTTGTTTGAAATATAAAACCCGGCCTTATCATTGTCCTCCGTCTATACGGCGTTTCTTTCACGAAATATGCCGGATGATTTGATCGGCGCGACGTTGGCCCTTGGCCGTCGCCGAATTGGGGGATCCAACTCGAACCTTTATGTGAAGAAAGGTTGGGTTACGTCTTCTCCTTAAGTTGTAGTTCGTATATAATTAGCTACATTATCTAACAGCTTAAAACATTCTCCAAATTAACACCACTCTTGTGTTTATTACGACCTAGTACCTGAAACGTCTGAACTTGTTCCAATAATATTTTATATAGCAAAAATATGCTATAATCTTCATTTTTAATAGGACATTACAAGAACATTTTGCAGGTTTACATTGCCTCTGACACCACATACTAAACTATTCAAAAGCAAAAAGCACAATCAATCATTTCAAGACTTTTACCATTTTATCTACAGTTCTATTACAGCAACTTATAAGTCGGAAACCGAGAAAAGAACCACCAAACCGCGAAGCGGTTTTCAAAGTAGTTCCCGAATAGCAAGGCTATTACGTAATCGCTATGGGTAACAACTACTCCTCCGGCTAAAGCCCCGCCTGGCATTAAATTATACATAACAGCGATCCTCGATTCCGTTCTCGTGTTTCTGCACGATCAGACAGGTTTCAAGAAAACCCTACAGTTCTATTATTTGGAAATCCACACCAACGTCAATCTTAGTCACTGGAATTGAAATCATTATCAGCAATTTTCTGGCTTTTTCCAACCTTGGAAGACACGTTGGGCGGCATAAATTCATGTACGATCTTCTCTCCATCGCCGAACATATTCTTGGCTTTTGCGAGGGCATAAGTACGGAAAAGGGGCCATCTAATCTAAATAAGCCTAGTTCAGGTCTACAATGATGAGAACGTAACGAACAGTAGTTCTACTCGGCCCCACGCCCTATTCGTCCATAGGCCTACCAGTACTAGCAAGGGTATGCCTTTTAATGTATCCATCCAGGTTTATTTTTTTGACAAGTATCGACAAAATTCAAGTTGTATAGGGTGTCTCTATTGGAACTATAGGATTTAAATTGCACACCATTTGTATTCTTGTCAAAAATAGGGCGTCAATATTTAACGACTGTCATCTACAAAATATACGACGTCAACATGGTCCAATAGAAATATGGCCCAATTATTCCACCACTCCAAAATGTGCAACAAACCGTGCATCTCTGTGGATGCATTTCTTTTTCGAGAACGGCATGTGGATTTTCAGCACTCCAAATTCGACAATTTTGTTTGCTGACATATCTGTCAACATGAAAATCTGCTTTATCGCTGTGCCAAGTGAATTTTATATGCTGACAGATGCAGATCTTTCTTTAAAATCCGATGCGTGGTGGCTCTTGACAGATTCAATTGTGTTGTGCGCGACGTTCAATTGATGTGTTTGGATACTCCCGTCCTTTCTCTCACTGCAGCAATATTTTCATCGAAACGACCACGACAAGGACGTGGTCTTACCTTATCAATAACAGAACCCGTCTCTTCAAATTTCTTGATTAAGTTAACGAACTGCTAACTCTGTAGGCGCTTAATATTGTCATAATTTTGTGCGAACGTCTCATTTGGAAAATCTTGAGCGTTATACCTATTTAACGACAGATCAAGCGTACAGAGTATCAGAACGTTTTGCAACCGTTCTTCTCTATGGACATCCGAAAGGACCAAAAAGTATCGGGAAACGTCGGCGTCGCGGCAAAAATTAGCCAAAGAGGGTTGTAACTGATTGAGTAAAGCGATTTTAGGAAGCAAAAAAAAACGCAATAACCACAGACAGCTTAAAGTTATTCCGAAAATAAGAAATAGTATAGACATATCTTAACTAGAATAGTGCAGAAGAGGATGGAAAATAGAGCGGAGGAAATACTAGGAGAAGACCAATTCGGGTTTAGGCGAAATAGGGGAACTCGCGAAGCTATTCTGGCGCTAAGAGTAATGTTAGAGAAAACAATAGAAAAAGGAAAGAACGCTTATATAGGATTTGTAGATTTAGAAAAAGCTTTTGATAACGTAAGATGGGAAAAAATGTTCGAGATACTAAAGAGCGCGGGAATGAAGTATAGAGATAGGAGAGTAGTACACAATCTATACATAGAGCAAACTGCTGTTATAGAAGTAGAAGGGGAAGAAAGGGAAGTAGGTATTAGGAAAGGAGTAAGACAAGGATGTACGCTATCACCACTAATTTTTAATCTGTACATCGAAGAGGCGATTAATGTGGTAAAAGATAGAGTAGATTTCGGGATTAAAGTACAGGGACAGAAACTAAAAATGCTGAGATTCGCGGATGATATAGCAGTATTAGCATCTAGTAAGGAGGAACTAGAATCAGCATTGAACGAAATGGAGGCAGTGTTGACAGAGGAATACGGAATGAGGGTGAATAAAAACAAAACTAAAGTGTTAGTGTGCAGAGGGCGCGAGAGCAGAGCAAAAACGAAAGTACAAATTAATAATGAAAGATTGGAGGAAGTTAAAGGCTTCACTTATTTAGGAAGTAAAATAAATTGGGATGGAAGAAGCGATAAAGACATAAAACAAAGAATAGCGCAGGGTCGAGTAGCTTTTAACAAAAAGAAAGCACTTTTATGCTCGGGGGTAATAAACTTAGAAACAAGGAAGAGATTTTTGAAAACATATGTATGGAGCACGGCACTTTACGGCTGCGAAACCTGGACGGTAGGGGAAGCAAGTAGGAAGAAATTAGAAGCTTTTGAGATGTGGTGTTACCGAAGAATGATGAAAATACCATGGACTGATAGGGTTAGAAACGAAGAAGTATTGGAGAAAGTCGGCGAGAAAAGGAGTATGTGGAAAAACTTAAAGAAGAGAAGAGATAGAATGGTAGGCCACTTGCTGAGACATGGGGGAATAGTCCGCGATATTTTGGAGGCAGAAATAGGAGTGAAGAAAGGCAGAGGTAGGCCTAGATTAGACTACTGCTCGCAAATAGTAAGGGATGTAGGTTGTAGCACAATTAGCGAAATGCGTAGGTTAGCACAAGATAGGAGAAGCTGGAGGTTAGCGTCCAACCAGTCTTAGGACTGATGACCTAATGATGATGATAGACATATCACACAAGAGTATTTGTAGTCGACTGCAAGCTCTTAATGCCTGCCACTTTCTTATTTATACACTTATACATATCCACAGTAAATTCTCGATATTTTAAGCCTTAAACGATTTAAACTGCATCTTAATGGCTGTAGTTTGATCCCAATTGGTATCGCCATTATATTCTGCTGTTCTATATCGAATCGATACCGTCCGAACGCAGTAATCACCTTCGGCCTTCTCGCTCACACGGGCGAGCTGAAATTTCTTAACCATGTGTTAATATTTCCGAGAAGAGACGTCTAAGTAGGACGTACGGTATATTAAATTACATCTAACCGACAAGCACCCATTTCCTATGTAGCGCTGTTAGTGAGTAGTAACAATACTAGCAATTGTATTTATAACTGGAAATAATTGGCATTGGAAGGACGTCGAAGGCGATTGCGGCAATTATATTATTTATATGCACAGGATATATATTTTTTTCTATTTGGCAGCGTTGCTCCCAAGTGATTCATTGCATGTTCGACTTGTTACATCGTTCCGGAGTAAACATAGAACGGCACAATAATGCATTCATAGATAATGTGCGAATATTAATGAACATTTTTCCGTAATCCGTATTTATAGATGCTGGAAAGTTAATTGGAATTTCGTTTGCGGTGGGCGTATTTCGACTTTTCTTCGCTAAATGTCACGTATCACACATATAAATCCGCTTAACTGTTGTTTACTATAAACCACTGTAGATCACTTTGAACTAATAAATGATACGTATTAACAACGCATTCGACAAAACTATTAAAAAGTACGTCTTGACATGCCACATCCTGGAGCGCATTGCGCAAGGTCTACACTCGTCTACACACTGACTACAAATTGGTCTTACTTAGATACGTTGTGAGCTACACAAAACTAGATACACACAGACTGCAATGAATGGCAAACAATTTAGAATAAACAGTTTTAAAATCTTAAAACGGACTTTTCCGCACGTAGAACATCTCTATCTCGAAATTGAGTGGCCGAGAAAAAATAAACCAACACGTAAATGCAGAATATGTGTTTTATGAGACAGTTTTACTTTTTTTAAATTGTCCACCATCGTGTTTTTTCATGACCCGTGAACAGGGTGGGGTGTGTCCTATCCACCTCAAAATCAATATATGTCGTCTGGTAGACGTCCCTAATCATAACCAGTTAAAACCCGATCGATCCGACACGATTTAATTGAGTGATCGTGCTAGCAAAAAAAATTTCTCAAATAATTCACCATTGTACTTTCTCATGACTCATGTACATGGTAGTGTGTTCTATCTACCTCAAAATCAATAGGTGTCGTCTGGGAGGCGTCCCCAATCAGAATCAGTCAAAACCCGATCGATCAGACACGATTTAGTTGAGTTATCGTGCTAACAAGAATAAATGCCGACGACACACACACAGCAACATTTTCTTAAAAACCATTTTTTTTTTGTTTTTAGGCCGAAAAACCAAAAATAAACCCAAAAACTTTTTTATCTTTTTCACTTTTTCTTTACACGATTACATTACTTTTCCGCGTATAGTGGAGTGCGGAAAAGTAATATGATTCTAATGGAATTTTTTGGTTGAAGGATGGGAATGGGAAGAAGTCTTATTTTAAACCACTATATAGATGAGCGACCTATTGCGCTCTCCTATAGAGGTGGCTACGACAATGTAATTCGTGTGGTGGATCGGAATGGCGGACTGGGCCATTGGGTGTCTTTGTGTGCTTGGGTTCGAGTCGCAACGGGGAATCTCTCCCGAAGCATGAATGTGTTTGTCATCGTCTTTATGTGCAACCTTCCCCTCCATAACCTGAGGCCTTAGAGGAAAGAAGACGATTTCTGTGTATCCACTTTTTTATATGTAAAATATATAAAATATCTCTCCCCGCAACAATCTTGCCCAAAAAAGTTCTTAAATTTTATATAACATAATATTAACAACGTAATTGTGTGGATTTGTGTTAATATTTTTAAATATTTACGACTCGTTTTGTATTGCTGTTTTTTTATTATTATTATTAGGAGAAATATTCCTTGCTATTTATAATTTTGGCAACATATTTCAGATACACTTGTTTTCGTACGGTTATTGACGTTTAGTATTATTATTCACTAGTCATAATATCATTTACGAGTTAAGTAAATCGCAATAATATTACGCCGCCCCCTCGCTCATATCGAAGGCACCTCCGAAGCATGCTTCTAGAGGCTTCGGATCATCATCATGAGGTCATCAGTCCTAAGACTGGTTGGACGCTAACCTCCAGCTTCTCCTATCTTGTGCTAACCTACGCATTTCGCTAATTGTGCTACAACCCACATCCCTTACTAGTTGCGAGCAGTAGTCTAATCTAGGCCTATCTCTGCCTTTCTTCACTCCTATTTCTGCCTCCAAAATATCGCGGACTATTCCCCCATGTCTCAGCAAGTGGCCTACCATTCTATCTCTTCTCTTCTTTATGTTTTTCCACATACTTCTTTTCTCGCCGACTTTCTCTAATACTTCTTCGTTTCTAACCCTATCAATCCACGGTATTTTCATCATTCTTCGGTAACACCACATCTCAAAAGCTTCTAATTTCTTCCTACTTGCTTCCCCTACCGTCCAGGTTTCGCAACCGTATAGCGCCGTGCTCCATACATACGTTTTCAAAAATCTCTTCCTTGTTTGTAAGTTTATTACCCCCGAGCATAAAAGTGCTTTCTTTTTGTTAAAAGCTACTCGACCCTGCGCTATTCTTTGTTTTATATCTTTATCGCTTCTTCCATCCCAATTTATTTTACTTCCTAAATAAGTGTCTTTAACTTCCTCCAATCTTTCATTATTAATTTGTACTTTCGTTTTTGCTCTGCTCTCGCGCCCTCTACACACTAACACTTTAGTTTTGTTTTTATTCACCCTCATTCCGTATTCCTCTGTCAACACTGCCTCCATTTCGTTCAACTCTGATTCCAATTCCTCCTTACTAGATGCTAATACTGTTACATCATCCGCAAATCTCAGCATTTTTAGTTTCTGTCGCTGTACTTTAATCCCGAAATCCACTCTACTTTTTACCACATTAATCGCCTCTTCGATGTACAGATTAAAAATTAGTGGTGATAGCGTACATCCTTGTCTTACTCCTTTCCTGATACCTACTTCCCTTCTTTCCCCTTCTACTTCTCTAACAGCAGTTTGCTCTTTGTATAGATTGTGTACTACTCTCCTATCTCTATACTTCATTCCCGCGCTCTTTAGTATCTCGAACATTTTTTCCCATCTTCGGATCAAATAACAAAAATTACCACGTTGTTCGCAGAGGTCGATTTACTATATTGATTTTGTCAAAATGCCGAAATTCGAACGAAAGCATTTCGTACATCGACCTAAAAATTTCGTGACACACACACACACACACACACACACACACACACACACACACACAGGAAAACCGCCGTTTAGTAAATAGAGAGTTGTATTTATTACGTCTGAAAATAGTTATAAATGTAATTTTTACGCTAGTAACAAAAGAGGAAAACTAGACGACATATTTCGTAAAGCTCTTTGAGTAAAGATGTGTTAATATGGTTTATAATATAAAAGTGCAACATGGTAGCTACTCCTATTAGTGTTCTATGCTTACCGATGGTAACTTCTATAATTAACTTATATATACTAAACTATGATATACGTCAGAAGACATCACACAATGCCATAATGGCTATTCTTAAAGAAAGTATGAACCAAAGTATTTTAATATTAAAACCAAAACTTCTCCATTCTAATTTTAGTATGTACATAAGTTTTATCATCGCGAATTGTAATCTTTTCCATTGATTTTGGGAAAAGTGGAAAAAAATGAACAATATAAACGCACATTATTAATTATTTTGATATACAAGGTGTCCTAAAATGTTTTCCTTATTTGTGTGTTAAACATCTCGAAAAGTGGTAAATGTGTGCGCGCATGTGTTTGTTAGACGTCAGGCCTTGGGAATTTAATTGCAATGGCTCGTTTCATCGGCGAGCAACGTGCCATGTGAGTCAGAAGTTCTTATAAGACCCATTGCTCTCATAATAGTTCGTTGCCAGTATCGAACGCACTACCTTCTCACGACATTAATAAAGCTCCTTCAGAAAAATTAATCAAATCGTGGGTCGCTAAATTTTAAAGAGAAGGTACTACCGCTAAAAAAAACAACTTTTGTAAGGGAAATAGGGCTAATATTTACATGTGATAGAACATAATGGAAAAAATTATATCTACATAATTTAGAAATATTACAAATTTTTTGGCAACAAAACGAAAATTGGTAATTTTTTTTGTTCTCTAAGCAGACTTCTTTATACTTAAAGGACCTTGTCAGTTGGCAATGTGATAGTTAGGAATATAATATCTTGCAGACTATTTACAACATTATTCTATAGCATACTACAGTACTATTGAAGTACATATGTCCTTTTTAAATTGCAGATTTTAATATCTGATCTGGCACTAATTGACATTCTATCGCCGCTATACGACGGTAAACACCTCTATCAGTGATCCAACGCCGTTGAAGGCTTCCCCATTGGGAAATTTTATTAATAATGCGTTTAATAATGAACCAAGAATTCCAAGCATCTGACTAGACGTACCTTTCATGTCATACCGAGCGCTTATGCAAGCAAAAAGAAATACCGAATAACTGGAATATTTCGAATCGTTTCAGGCGTAAAGATAACTTAAGGCGCCACATAAAATATCATATTAATTGAAAAAAAAACCGTCAACATCGTACAAATACTACGATTCGTGCGCCATGTTTAGACACAAATGAACTGCAATAAATAATAGTTATGAATTTAAAAAATACAAAGGAATATAGAATAAGTCACCTTCAAAGCAGGTACATATATATAGTGCTTTTGTAAAGTAATAAATAAATTTGTTCAAAATTAATTTTTGGGAAAACCCTGGGACACATTAAATTTTATTTTTAATTGTTCATTTTTTTTAAATATAATTAATATATACAGGGTGATTCGTGTAGGAGGTATGACGTTACCGCTATTGTTTTTAATGGGAACCCCCCTTTTTATCATGGGATGTGAAAGAGCGCATTTTGCTTTTCCGCACTCCACTATACGCGGAAAAGTAATGTAATCGTGTAAAGAAAAAGTGAAAAAACCGATTTTTTTTGAGTTTATTTCATTTCTCGGTCTAAAAAAATGGTTTTTAAAAAAATGTTGCTGTGTATGTGTGTGTCATTGTCGTCGACATTTATTCTTGTTAGCACGATAACTCAACTAAATCGTGTCGGATCGATCATTATCTGGAGCAGGTTTTTCTATTTTTTCCCTGACAAAACACGTAAAACAAAAATAAGAACCGAGAAAAATAGATAAATAAAATTTTATATCTAAATAACAGCGTTAAAAATAAACAGATAAAGCCCTGTATGACGCGAACAGGGAAGAATATAAACAACAACAAAAATGATAAATGAACGGCCAGTCAGAACAGCGACGGGGCAACGCCATTACTTCCTCTCTGTTTCAGGAAGACGACGCCAACGAACATTTGTACCTTATGTATACGTATATATGTTGTTAACCGTACTATTATTATCATTGTAGATGTAGAAAGTAGAAAGAATAAGAGTTTTAAAGGAAAGGAAGGATCGATCAGGTTTTGACTGATTCTGATTGGGGACGTCTCCCAGATGACACCTATTGATTTTGAGGTAGATAGAACATACTCTATCATGTACTGGGTTAGTCACCTAAAATTGACGCCCCCTTTATTTCTCTGTATTTCACCCTGTATTTTTTTTACTTAAAAAAGTTACCCACAGTTTCCTGATCACAAAAATATATAATTGTTGTATCTTGGTAAGTATAGTTCTTGAGATATTCATACAAATATATAGTCACATCACAGGAATAAGTTTGGCATAAGACCATAAATCAGGAGAGCTATGAACCGAAATGATTTAAAGAAACAATAATGCTTCGTTTGACAGTTATGTTATGTTTGACTTATGTTTGATTGTTATATTATTAATACGCTTTAAGTTAAGTTTTAATACACTTGTTAATATATCTAATATATTGACAGTGAATTTCCAGTGATTTCATCATAATTCTTTTTAAGATGATTTTATCCTCTTTAATTTGAGCGGTCTAAAAACCTGGTAAGATGATTATCGTCGTTCAAAGCAAAAAAGTGAGTTTTGACTTTGGTAATTAATTACTCGGGAAATAATGATCGCACAGAAAATTCAAGTAGGATTTTAAAAACTGCAAAGTATTCTTTATAAATCAATATTAGTGTTTGATAAAAAAAAAATTCGGTGCGAAAATATTGATTGAAAGAGGTAAAACATTGCGTATTTAGGGATCTTCGCTTAACAGGGCATAACTTTGCAAATAATGGATAGACTAAGGATGTTGATTCTTTCTTTTTAACCTCGAGGTATCCCAAAAAAAAACCCTAAAAATTTCAAAGCGCTACGATTTTTGTTTTCATTGTGTTCGGGATGATTGAACTTTTGCTAAAAATCAATTTAAGGATGAATTTTTAGTATTTTATTCACTTTTTGAGGTTGAAAATGTTTGTTTAGCAATAATGCATATTTTTTTATCATTAACATATTAATTATTGTAAGAATTTTTTTTATACGATCATTATTTAGTAATTAATTATCAGTCAAAAATTACTTTTTGCTTTGAACGACGATAACTCGGCGAAAAATCACCATACAAGACTCAAATTAAAGAGGATAGAATTATCTAAATCATGAAAACACTGAAAAAAAATTATTGAAGTCCGTGGACCTTTTGAAAGGCAAGCAAAAATTTGGAATTCTTTTCCGATAGTTTTCTTATGATTATTCAAAAACTGCTGATGATACAAAATTTTTAACTCAAGATCTGGAAGCTAGAAACTTGTAGCTTCAATTTGCTTTTTTTTAATGCTATTTTTTTTTTTTTTAATTAAAATTGCTCTGCGACTATTTTCCTCCAAATTACAACTCTTTGAAGATCACCTAAAAATTTAGGATTTTTTGTACATTAATACCTTTAATTTTTGTGCCTAGTGTACTAGTAAAATTTGAGGGGTCCTAGAGTTTTTGCCAAAAGTTATTCCTTGAATTTTTAATGAATTTATTTATTACTTTATGGCACTGTATAAATTAGGATATGCAGGTAAGAGATACTCCTTTATATAAATTTCAAACAATGAATGTGCGGGTAAAAACTGCAGGCCTAGAGTACCTAATAGAATAGATCCAGTAGTGCCCTTAAATCTATCCCAATAACACACTAACAATGGCGAGGCGACAGATGTTTCTTGGGGTTCGTGAGAAAACATATGATACTTTTACCTTTAACATTTAAGCCAAAAAAAATTACGACAAATGAGCTTTGGATGGTGATAAAAAAAAATACAATGCCTCGCGATACTTATCTCAAGAAAGTAGAGATTAGAAAATTCAGTGGCGTGCCTTTTAAATTTTACCAAAGAGTAAAACACAGTCCTCATTAAAATTAAAATACAGGGAGATCCAAATTGATTGGAAAAACATCACAGAAAAAATATACTACAGTTATTAAACCTGACTCCTCTATTAAAACTATTTGAAATGTAAGTAGGCATCACAAAACATATAAGCGGCACAAAAAATCTTTAGGCACATTCAATCAGTCTGTACTTCCCTGTATATCAAAAATACGATAAAAAACGACAAGTCCTGTGAAGACTCAACGGGTATATGAATGAAAATCGCCGCGCATTTATGAAGGCAAATAAAGATGAGAATTATACACGATAGTGATAGATCCATTTATCAGAGTAGACACATCGTTTTTGCAGACAATGAAATAATTCTGCCTAGCGCGAAATAATATGTAAATCGTATTTAACAGACAATATTTTACGTCACGCGCCAACCTTGATTCGGCGAATTTGAAATTGCAGTTCAACGCATCTGGGATTTCAAAGTTCGAAAAATTTGAATATTTTAATAATTTACGGCGGCGAATGAGGTCGTGAAATTATGGCAAAATCGAATTTAATTACGAATTTTCCTAGCGAATGCCAATATGGAAACATCTTTTATCCGTTTCAGATCTGGAGGTTTTGGTAAAATTGAATCTTCGCTTTTCCCAAAATAGACTAAAAAAAATATTGGGAATGTTGCTACAGTGCCTACGACTCTTATTGTTATACGAATATATGTTTGACATTCTAATAGGCCACCTCATTATAGCATGCGCGTGTATAAGGGTGACCTGCCTTTAAAGTGCGCATAAGCTTACTATCGACGCTGGCGTGGATTGTAGTACGAGTCTCTCCAACACCCACAAGAGGTGTTGTTGGTCTCTCGCATTACAGTATGCTGTATATTATTTAGACATAGTCACCTATAATTTATATACTCATGTACACATATTTTTGACTTTTCTATTATCGAGATGTAACGTAAACTAGATTTTTTTAAATATCTTAGTTTAGGCTCTTTAGTTTAAGAGAAAACAAATTTTCTTTTAATCCAAATATAGTACGCGGGGTCAATAAAAATTTGAAAATTATTTGAAACATATAATTCATTCTTTGCAATAAACCTTGCAGTTTAGGTTTAGAATATCGGCAACACTAAACACGGCTCTTCACTGAACGGGACTTGAAACAAATTTATTCTAACTATTTTTAAGTTGCTGAAATAAATCCCTATCTCCTACTGTTCCAATTGCTGAGTGTGCTTTAATTTTCTTTGTACGTTACAAATGAATATGAAATACGTTACATAATTGCCGCCCGTAGAGCAATCATTTAAATACAAAATCTAATTAACTGTACTGTGTGTAATTTTTTCCTCCGGCAGGGCCGGCTGGAATCAGAGCCACCTACTCGTTTCCAACGACTCCCATTTTTTATACGCGCGTTTTTTTTTTTTTTTTTTTTTATAACGGACTATTACGCAGTACGCATATTTTAATTCGCAAATCGATTCGGACGGCTTATTTTCGGTGCTCAATTAGCGGCAGATAAATTATATAACCGCTGGGTTTTAAATAAATGTACATATACCTATATGTATGCCCGCATATACGACTTCGGTCGCGTCACGCACACCCGAGATGAATGAGAATATGCTTTACAACTTTTTCCACTACTATACGCTTATTATTCAATTCATCTCGTCGCCACTATCTTTATGGCCCTATATTTGTGCCGGTGCCTGTCGATTGTGAACGCGGCGTTTGATCGCAGATTATAGCCAGGTACGACCTACATAGTTTTGATTAGGGTATCTCGAGTGTCTGAATAACGAAAACAAACAGCAGTAACAAACAAACAAAGAGAGCGTTTACTACGTTCATTAAAAACAAAACCTCTGTACAAACTGGCATTATTTCTCTACGGGCTTCAATCGAAGCAAATATTTTGGATTATCAAATTCGAACGCTTTGTTAATATACAAAACACATACAAATGGGCATTAAATACACAAATGACCTTGCCACATACAATTTATTAAATTTGTAACTTCTCTGGAATATTCTTAATATATAGCGAACGAACTACAGAGTACACTGAGAGAACAGATTATTTAAAAACCTTAAGAACATATATAAGAAAATACCTTTATTTGACATTCATTTGTTCAGCGTGAATGCACTAAATTACAGCTAATGTGTAATGTATTTTATCCTAAAATGATTGAAACCTTAATCGGCAACATATTCTTTATTTGGGCAGATTTGGACAAAACTACGTGTAGGTCTGTACAATATGGTATCTGAAAATTATTTATTTTATTTATTCATTAACCAAATCCTGTTTTGATAATTTTTGTTTCCTAATCGTATATCCCTTTAGTGTACTAAAATTACCATTTTGACATTACGCTAAGCACTTATCAGATAATTACATCTTGCACATATCGATCTGTATCTTTAACTAAACCCTTTCTAATTTTTCCTATAAAATTTAATATGTAGATGCAGAACTAATATATTTGATATACTCGTAATCACATAATTAATGTGTTTCTTACATAATATCTAATTCTATTTCAACAAATCTTGGGTTATATAGGCTTCCATTCAATGCAATCAAAGTTAGTAGTTAAGCAGAATTGTGTAGTTGTTCATGATATAAAAAACGCATTTGTCGTAAATCATTAGCAAAATGAACTGTTATCTCAGTGTAATATACTATACTCGGCTTGAAATATCCCGTATAATTTAATTCCCTGGCAAAGCAATGTCCTTAACCTTCCTTACCACCAAGTGAAATTTTAGTGAAAAATGCAAAGTTTGTATTTTAATCGCATCAATTTCAAAAGCTAAAAACAGTTTACAGAATGAGGATGGGTCATTTTCTAATCTGTGTTTTAACGAACGAAGTTTTTATTGGAGTTTTATTTTGCACAAAGAAATTAATACTAAAGATTTTCTCACACACGTACGTAGGTACGCCTGTTTTTATGGTTTATTACGTATGATTTTTTGTTTTAATGAAGTTACAGGTAGCATAAGTTATTTTGATTGTTAAGTCATTTACCATTTTTATTGGTGAAAATGTATGGTGGAAATGTAATGACGAATTAATTAAAAATGTCAATATGATAGATTTGACTTAGACGTACTTGATTTATATTGTACAAGAAACAAAACAATAACAACCAATACTGACAACAATCGACTTCAAAGCCAACTAGAATAGAGATTTTTTAAACTTCTCTCTACTAAAAAAATAGTAATCATAATCAAGTATCATAAGAAGTTGTTACAGCCTTTACTTCACTTTTTTCAACGTTTTTCAAGTTGAAAATACGTGAATAAATTTTCAACTGGTATTTCCGGTTTTACAGGAAACGATAAGTTTCTCAAATTAAATAGAAGCACCCAATTATTCCTACTTGCTATCTCTGTATCCAATTAAAATATAATCTCTATGAAGGGATTAAAAATAAATACCTTCGTAAATAAGGAAATATAATATACAGGATGTTATTAAGAAAATCAAGTTGCTCCTTTTGTTAGTTTCCGACCGTCTTTTGTGTCTTATTTTCTTAAAGACACATTTTTTACCATAACTGTCATTCTCATTTTGAGTAAATACCTAAATTAAATCTATATATTTATATAGCAATTATAACCTATAGTTCTGTAGAACAATTTTTAACACCTACCTGCGTACACATACAAATTCTATAATTTCATAATGAAACATCAAAAAGAAATTTAATAAAAATCTTTCAAAACTTTAAACCACCTATTGTATACATACACAGTTCATTCATTAGTTTTGCAAAAGCAACATCACCCGAATAGGTGTTTCGCAAACGTTCAACTTGCAAAGTAACGCATTCGTTTCATCAGAGGTTTTTGCCCTTACAGCTGAATAAATTTCTTTTAATAAACATCGCTATAAATATTTATGAAAGGTTTTATTATTATTTATACGTAATTTAAATAAACAAAATTTATCTAAGGTGTTCGTTCATTCATGAGGAACATTCGCTTGACTTAATACCAAAGACCGCGAACTACGATGAATGAGGCGACATTTTTTAATGCAACGACTGGGCGATTATCCGCAAAAATGTATCGAAAGCGGACTAGAAAGCAGAAACGACTGTGAAAGCAGCCGCACAAACCGCCGGGTGTGGTGCATTCTGCACCCACGTGTCTTTCGACTTGAAAAGCTGATAATAATAACACCCAACAGTCACAGGATAACACCCAACCAAGTGATTCATGTCGAATGCAATTTACACTAGCCTAAATCGTCAGCTGTTCCAGAAAGAGGGTCCTAACGTATCGATACACTCGTTTACTTTATGCGAAAATATACCCATGTCCATGTACATTCCAATTGGAATTTAATAAGTATTTTTACGAAGATCCGTACACGTCGGGCTTAAATTAAAATTTACTAAAATCGATATTTTATTTAAAAACTGCCATAATCGTCGTCACATTTTGATATTTGTCTGAGGAGGAAACCATATGTGAACGTAAATACAGCAAAGCTATGCACGCATACTTCAGTTTTAAATTAAATTACTCCACAACAGCGAGATGTAAGGACGCCAAAGCATATAGCCAGTCAAACATGGCGATATAACAGCTGAGCGAGCCGGTATTAAAGGTAAGAACATGCCGAGACGACCGAAAATGTGAGAGAAACCGAACCGCCTCCTCACACCGAAGACTACGAACTTAAAATCATAAACAAAAACTTAAAAGCCGATGGATGACGTTTCACAAAGTCAAACATAAATGTCAAAATCATGTGTACGAAAGCTAAACGCGGTAAAATCATGCCGGAGATTTCTTACCTGGAAATATTTCCCAAAATTTCTTTCTTTTCGTCGCCGCTTTCCTCGAACACTACTCTCTCGTCGTTAACATAAACGGACATACTTTTCACTGGGTGTAGAGTTCGCAATCACTGACAATTAAATTGTAAATATGTTAAATCACAAAATATGCACTGTTAGTACGCTGGAGCGCGGGACAACCAACATACGCTACGCCTCACAGCGGTTTTCTGGTAGCGCCGTTTGGCGGGAAACAGCTGAGGCCAGGTTGACGCCAATGTAATATTCATACGCGATAGCATCAAAACGCTATCGCGCTAATGATTCCCTCGAGCACAACTATTGCATGGAGACGATGCGTTTTGGTGTAATCGGCGTGCAACCTGTGAATATTTGGGTAAATTATGCGTAAATTGGGGGATATTTGCGATAACATGCGGGTACTATTTACGTCGCGGATGAAGCGGTTGCCGAGAGTCGCTCATCGTCTGCCAGCTGGCGACGTGGCCCCGCCCGTCGACTATAGACATAAGCCTACTACGTTCGTCCTTCCCGCCAACAACCGCGCGCTCCTACCATGAATGCTCGCATAGTTGCTCTGTTCTCGTCTAGCTCCCTTCCCTCTAAATTGTATGTAATTGTAATGTACGATCTATCTATTCAATAATTCACTGCTGCGTACATTACCGGGCAAACTATTGCTAAATGCATTCATTTCATATTTGCAATTATTTAATTGATCGTTCGACGACGTAAAATGGGAGAAACGGAGCTTACGTGCGAGCTCTGAATCGCCGCCGAAACAAGCGACGCTTCATAAGCCGGCCGAGGCCCGGGTTAAGGTGCGTGCACTTGTTAAATATTCTTAACAAGGCGATTCACTCGTAAATTAAAGTACGTTAAGTACAAACAAATTACGCTACACTTACGTTTATTGTTTCTCTCTTCCAAACAGCCAATCGAAAACTAAAATACTTACATCGTTGCTAAAGTTTGAACTATATTTAGGTACGCAACTTACCATGAAATAAAAAATCGTAATGGGAAAAAAATTAATATGTATCTATGCTGCAACAAAAATATGTTATTAGAAAATAACACCATGTGACCCAGAAAACAAAGCACAGCCATTTTTTTTGGAACAAGTTGGCCAGGTGGAAGTTACCTTCGTGTTGTCACGCGATCCTACAACAGATTACAATGTAATAAAAAAACATTCATTTAAAAATATGTTCCGAATCGTATGATTCAAATAAAAAAAAAAATATTTAAAATCTGGCAAAAAAAAGTAGCTTTATTGAAATGAATATCGTACCGATGTGGTTATCAAATAATTTTGTCTTTACTTTAAAGACAAATTTTTTGTTAACAAATTTAAACAGTCGAAAACTTATGCCTACTAAACTAAATACGAAAAAAGTAAAACAATAAGTTCCAACGTATAATTTGAATTCCTTTTTTTTTTAAGTACATGATTAATATATTTAACGACTCCAACATAACCTCAACCTGTTACGCATATAATTTAACACCACCTCTATCTCTCGTCGACGTTGCCACGGACAGTCGAAGTATATACTTACCCTATCAACGTTATGCAACATACAATACACGCCGTAGATCGTTGTAAAGATTATTTAAAACTATTCAAATAAATTTTAAGTTTTAATGTACCTACCATGGGAAACATACTGGTAACATTGTTTTTATTATTAACACTAGTATAAATAATAATATAATCACAATCTATTTACTACCATTAGTATAAATAACAAAAGTGCTAATATGAGTATATTTTCTCTAGGGTATATTTTACACTTTATACGTAAAATGTGTACAATTTGGAAAAAAAGCATTGATTACATTGGCGTTGGCTTTTCTGTAAATTTTTTAAAGTCAAAAACAGCTGATCAGGCATCACATAACCAACTTAGGTTGTACAAAGTCAACAGAAAATTTCGATTGCAATACATTTGTCATAACCTCAAAACGATGAAAACATTTACACTGAAAAACAGCCGATATCTAAAAATGTATTAACCATTATTTATATACAGGGTCCGGCAACAGGATTGAAGGGTTTTTAATAGGCCACTGTTAAGAAACGAAGAATATATTTGGACTAATTATTATTACAACTAAAAACACAATTCTGGAAATTTCTTATAACACTGAGTTTGCAAAGATCACATCCCTAAAATGACCACCATCTTCTTCTATATATTGCTGCAATCTGTTTCTGAAATTGAACATAATGCGTCTGAGTAAATCTTCGTGTATTGAATTTATTTCTTCTTCGACTTCAATAATCCCCACAGAAAAAATCCGGGACCGTCAAGTCCGGTGATTTTTCGGGCCATGCAAAGTCGCTAAACCTTGAAATTAGGCAATTCGGGAACATACGCTGTAAACAGCAATGGACCGTCTAGCTGTATGCGCTGTAGCGCCGTCCTGTTGGAACCACACTTCATCTTGGTCCATACCAAAGTGAATTGACTAACGGTGGGGCCGTTTTTTTCAAAAAAAGTATGGCCCAATCACACCAAAATTTCACACCCCACACCACACTGTTACCTTTTTATCATAAAGTGGGTTTTCATGCATTTCTCTTGAGTTGAGTTCTGCCCAGTAGCGAAAGTTCTACTTATTAACGTACCCACTGAGATGGAAGTGAGGTCAGGATAAATGATTTAACAGCAGATATCCCTTGATTAACCGGCCAATTTGCCATTGTAACAATGCTTTCGATAATAAAATACAATTTTATCGCTATTTGACGTTTGTCAAATAAACAGTATTTCCACAGCAACATTTCAAAACCATGCAATCCTGTTGCCAGACCCCATAGTTCTAGACATTTTAAAAAAAAAATTACGAACGATTCTTAGATGTCAACAAAATTTGGTAATGTAAATATTCAAGAACAGATATCATTTTCAACGTTTCTCTTAACTGTTACTGCTAATGGCACATTTTATACGAAAAAACCATTGTGAGCTATCAACTGAATATCAACAGCCATTTTTGTATTTTTTTTTTTCGTAACACCACGATTTATATCATTTTACATATCAAAAATGTATTCATATTCTATACAGTAAAAGTCGTTATTAACAACTTTCATTTTGTTCTGTATTTGTTAACAAAAATATAAAGAAAGAGGATCCATCTAATATGTATAACTAACATTTTAAATACCCTGTATACGAATTCGTTAAAACTAAATTAAATATTGATTGTGCTGTAATTGACAATCATTCATGGCTAATATTAACTCGTGTTATTGTTAATTTAGGGTTGCTTACATAAACGCCTTTATAAAAAAAAAACTAATGGGGGTGTTAAAGATTATTTTATGAATATTATGGCAAAAATATGTAAATTTTTTGTCATAATTACAATAAAATGTGATACATACTTTGATTGTCAATGAAAACCTGCATATACATGGTGAGGCAACTCCAAATTAGTCCAACTTGGTTTAAATATCAGTCTTTCTTCGATTATAAAAAAAATTCTTTTTAAATGCAATGCTATATAATTTTCCAGAACCTACACGGACTCCAAGAAATGAAATTTATACAGCATTACTTTTGTTACTATATTTTCCAACTGTGAAGTTAAACAATTTAAAACTGAATCATCCTGTATATATAAAGTTAATGTTCACTAAGCAAATCGTACTCTCTCTTAGCACAAATATATTTTCCTCCCGACTGTGTAACCTAGAATACTGTTAAAAAAATAATTGTAAATAAAAAAGAGTTTTTCACATTAGTTTTCATGATACAGAATGTTGAAATTAATATTCTTTAAGTCATTACGCAACAGTCAGTTAATTCTAATGGTTGTACTGTAGATGTAAAGATCAAATAAAAAAATTAAAGCGTTTTCAAGTACGGAATTTGTGGAACATAATCATTTCTTCACATTATTTGTTTTGGAATATTCTTCTAATACAGAACGAAAAAAACGTCTGTGATATTAAATATTTTCTTCACATTTGTTATACATTTTTTTGATCAGATTTCCTAAAAGCTGAATAATTTATTTGAGTTCGTATGTGTAGTTTTCTTTTTTTACTTGAATGAGTCTTACACTTTTAACTACTACATTGGTATTCCACATAAAATATGTTCCAAATATATTATTTATTGTATTAGACGCATTTTATATAAAGTGTAAAAAAATAACATGAGTTTAGAATAAATAGACTTGATCGGTATATTTATTTTTTATGTAAAACAGAATAATACTTCCTTTTGTAAAATTAGCCGTTTATATCGTAAAATATGCCTTTCTTAAAATTTACTACACCCTATATAACATGTTTAAATATAATAAAATAAGTAATATATGAGACAACCATATAAAAAATATATTTGCAAAAGGCAAAAATAAATTATTTGTTAAATGAAAAGGAAAGGGCCTCGTTTTTATAAAACTTGACAATTAACTTTGCACTAAAAATGTTGGAGATTGTTCTTCAACATAAAGAAAAACTAATGTAACTATGGTAAAGTTATATGCTAAAAAAACTATTTAAACGGCTAGTAAAATAATATTTTTGGTCTATCCTGTGTACGAAAAAGAAAGTAAGATAAAAATTACTCTTTTTCGAAAATCAAAGAAAATTTGACTATTTTATTTGCATTTAAAGAATTTTGGCCGAATATAATATGACCTTCGAAAATAATGATAGAGAATTTTGTACCATTGCCTACCAAAATATAGGCAAAAATTGACTAGTTCTAGAATTAAATTCTTGACTTAAAAATAACTGCACCATAGTTCACCACAATTCATTTATTACTTGCAAGAAATAATGAATTAGTCATATTTCAAAGAAATATTTTGAATGCACTTCATTACTTCCTTTCTCGATGGTACATTCTAAGAGAAATTGCAAGCAGTTCATGGAGGTGTAAGGGCTTTAAAAAACCACAATTTCGACTTTCTGTATCATGAAAACCAAACAAAATGCCAAATTATTATTTTTGAGCCATCAACTTCCGAAAGTTGGATATGGGGGAGCGTATACGTATGCAGACCGCATTAAGCCGCCAATAAAACAAATATTAAATAATAGTTCCACTTGTATTATTCCTCTCTGACTCTGAATAATAATGAAAAAGAGAATGAGCAACTAAATTCACACACAAACTGCAACTGGATAAATACTGAAATTCATACAAAATTAAATGTATTATATGTACGAATTAACTCCTACTATATACATATACTTTAATTGATAAAATACATATCGATTAGTCAATGATTAGGCACTATAAGAACTTTTTGATATTGGCTTTCATGTGGCGCAGTTGCGACGGGTTTACTTTTATCTTTAGCTGTTGTATGAGATCATAGATTTTTAGCGAGGGGCCTACTTTACCGCCCGTGAACTCCAGGATGTCCTCCTTGTTGAGGCCCAGCATCGTCTTGCCGTCGACCTTCTGCAAATAAAAAGAAAGCGCGTGCTGCTCTGTACTACTCCTCAAACCCTACTTAAATAATTAACAGTCCCGTATTGCTCGACGTAAGCGCTTTGAAATGGATGCAGCACCTCCGAGGTTCAAGTTTCCACGACTAGAGTGGAGTTATTTATGGAAGAAACCGTACGCTGTCAGTTTGAGATCTAAAGCGGGTTTGTTACCTGGGCAACTGGCTCTATTTCACAGTCACAGTTATTAAGTTATTTTCCAGGCTGCTGTATTAAATCATCATAAATGCATCATCCTAAATTTTCTATTTTCTTGCACACAACTATTTAGTAAGTTACATCACTTTATGGTCAAGATATTTAGAGCATACTTATGTACACCAAGTAAAAAAAATGATTTTCATGACTTTGAAATACCTCATTTCCATTTTGCTGCAATTCCAAAATATATAATTCATTTTCTCACTTCAGACAACCACAATATCTTTTAAAAAAGTAGAACAATTCATAATCTCCAGAGATGATAAAATTTATAAATTAAAGGGCAGTACATAATATTGTTATGTAATTTTCAGTAGCATCTTCAAACACATAGATAGCATTAGGCATAAGAAAATATTTTATATTGTAATCATATTTTTACAAAATAGAAAAAAAATAAGAAGTAAAGGGAAATCTGTGTCATTGTCACATACCAAGTGTAACCTAGACAAATTATAATTTTTATGACTTTGATATAATTCCCATTTAATTTTAATTTCAAGTAGGTAATTAATTTAAAGTAATTTTAATTTCTACTTGTCCAATTTTAACACACACATTTGATTTATCTCTTTGTGAGAATTAAATTAAGTGAAAATAGGAACATAATTCACGAGTATGTAACCATTATTAAATAAAAATACTGGAAACAATTGCAGTTCACCAAGAATTGGCTAAAGAGGACAAAAAACTCATCGACAATTACAAATGATCAAAGATAGTTCAAATTAGAGACAAGCCCTAAAGAAGTTCAAAAAATGGACTATAAATCCAGACAATTTGTTTTCATGTTTAAGTTTTTTAAGGATTATCAAATCAGAAATGATATAAGATAATTCAGGGATGTTCAATATAAAATAAATTACATTCCGAAGCTAATAGAACCTCCGATTAATGAAGTAATAAAAGACTACGTATTTTCTACATCTGTCATGAAGCAATCTTATCCTAGAGTTTTACAAATACCTCTGTACCAGCCCGAGTTGAACCCCATCAAAAAAAATGTGAGCAAGGGTGGAGAAGACTTGCTGAGATAAGAATTTCATAACTTATTTCAAAGTCATGAGGTTATCAAAAAAAAAAAAAAACCTATTGGACCATTTTACAAATCCCCTCGTATTTACTGTAAATACAAATCTATACAACGAAGGTGATCAAGAAGCAATACATCCTAATTAAAGTGATTCGGATAATTATAACGAATACGAATACAATTTACCCAGTTTATTAATTTTATTAAATATTTTGTTAAAATATTAATTTTGCTGTCTCCTTTTTAGCCACACTGTATACACAGGCAAAATTGTTGTTTCAATTATATCTTACTATGTATTATTATACACGTTTGCCCCCCATACTAGCATTTCAAGTTATATTTTTTTGTTTTCGTGAATTAAAATAAAAATTATTTTTGTCTGGATTTTATTTCTTTGGTTACTGATTTTGTACCGATAAATCAACGTGATGTACTAAACTGTGGCGCACGGTGTCTTCTGTAAATAATTCCACAAGTGAAGAAATACGAATAACTCTTTTTGACATTTTTATATTCCGAATTTATAATTTGCAAAACAATATCACAGTAGAATACATTTCAACTATGAGGTGGAATTTTGTAGTGTATTTTTTCCACAACAAAAAATTTAGTTTTTTTTTTAATGAATTCCAAATTAAAACAAATAAAACCTCGTCTATCATATCTAAAAGGCACTTTTTAACTTTACCTATTTTATTAACTTAAAAAATGTCCACAACAGGAAATATGTATTTGCTGCTAATCATAAAATTTAGGATTTTAGTTTTTTAATTTTTATTGTATTTAATAGAAAAAAATCTACCATATCCAAATGCAATTAAATTGTACATAACATCATGTACATAACAAGACATGTAGATAACAAGAAAAATATTCGTATTTCCATCAGTAGGTCTACAATTTTAAATTTTTTAAGCAATTTCATAACCATCTACGGTTAATAGATGTTCAGTTAAATACTAAGACAAAGAAAAACGTTTAAAGTCCATAAAAAAATCTTTTTTTCTAGTATTTGTAACGTTGTTACATTTTTTATTTTTAATAACATATGAACAATTTTAGAAACCTTCTTTCAATTCTTCTTCAATTAAGTATATTTCAAGCAAAAATACTGTTTCATATTCTTTTATCTTCAGTGTAATAATAAATTTCGCTAAATTAACTATTAATATATTGAAGTAGTAGTTCAAATGTACCAAATTAAGTTTGGATTTAATACTATTTCCATTTAAAAAAAATTTTTTGACGTCTGCAGGCACTCAAAATATCACATATAACACAATTATCTTTAAATTAAAATATATGGATATGGAATGTCAATTTCCATTAATTATGTAAAATTTGTGATTAATGAAAAAGTTTCCAGAGGAAGTCTCAGAAAATAATATCAAACGAAGATCATCTGGAAACCTTTTTTAAACCAATTAATTAAAAACAAAAATTTAAAAGCATTAAAATATAAGAAATTACCCATTTGTGAAAAATTGTACCCAGAATAAATAAGCAATCACAAATAATCAAACCGTTAAAGTAGTAGTTCAAATGTACCAAATCAGATTTGAGATTCTTTTTTCTCAACATTTAAAAAACAAGAAAATTAATTTAAAAGAATTTTCTAAATGAAAAGATGACAATTTTTACACAGTATCATCAGCGATATATTGCCCACCATTTCAAGTCCAACAGAATGTTATGGTACAAACCTTTTTACTGAATGAATCACAATAATTGGCGCAATCGTTAACCCTCAGAAATTGCGCCACATCAAAGGCATTCCACTCCTCTGGACACAGATCCCCCATGTCCCAACGTTCACCTGAGGTATCGATTAAGCGTGGTATCAGTTTTGTACTAGGACCATTAGAATTATTCGTGATCTAAAACAGGAGAACATAACCGACCTACGCCACACTTTATTAGTTCATGACTTACATTTTTATGCGACACGGGCGCATTACTGGCGTCGGTTGACACAGGCAAGCTTTGGTCTGGCCCGGCGGGCTCTTGGCCTGCCTCCGGGCCCGGGCAGTCGTCGCTTATCTCGCTCTTGATGGGTTTTTCCCCTTCCCTATCATCGACGGAGTAAACCTCGTCGCCTTCAAGCTCCGCTTTTGGCAGTTTCGCGTTCATGGGGATCGAGGTGGCGGTAGAGGTGGAGGCTGAAGATGTACTCTTCGGAGGAGCATCTTTGACCTTCTTTTTCCTGCCTTTTTTCTTTACTGCTGGAAAGCAGTGGAAACGTGTATGTTTCGCAATCATTTAGTTAAATACATGAATGTAAATAGGTTAAAATGTTTTCATTTTTGCTTATTATATTTTACCTGGTTCCTAACCTCAATAAGCTTAGTTTTGTTTCCTCGGGCCGGTACTGCCATTAGATTTTTTGATTAAATCTCTGCTACATAAAACTAATCTAAAAGACTTTTTATTTGGTTCTTTGTAAATATAAAATCCATTTCGGTTTTTATTTTCCTATTTAGAACCAAACTGTTAACAACCACTAAATTATCAATTGCTATATAGTTGTATATTATTTACCTCAATTATGACTTATGTAGAATATTTATTAAAAATAGAATGTTACAATTACAATTGGTACCACAGTTGTAATGTTAAAATTTAAAACAATACTTAACAAAGAAAAGTATAGAGTAAAATAAATCTTTACAGCCAACTAGATCTGGGAAAATATATAAATGGCATAATTCCTTGGAATAAACAATTACCACAGCCCACTTGAATTTGTTTTGTAATTTGCTATACAATGTTGTCAAGAATGCAGCATTCTTCTTCTCCTGTCTATTTAAGTACTGTAGAATATATCTATAAAATAGAACAAATATTCACAGCCAACTTAGATTCGATGTCAGATGTGTTATGAAATGCCATCAAATGTATACTTCACCGAATGTTTATAGGTCTTAATATAAAATGATTCCGAATTTGTGGTTCCTACATCATTTAAAATTTTAAAAATACCAAACAGTGGACAACACATGAAATATTTCTTCTTTTAATAAATTTTAAATTACATTATAACAATTTAAATTATATTAAATTGGTGAAATTTACCGTAAAATTAATTACTATTTGGAAATTAAATATGTATATATCTAGATATTATTTATACTGGGTGTTCTTTAATTTGAGGATTTATATTTAATGTGAAATACATATATATTAAAAAAAATTATATGCTGTACTAATAAACAAATTTATTGTAAAAATAAAATAAAAAATAATTCCTAAGGAAAATACAAACACTGCCCTAGAGTTTTTAAATATTATTTCAAATGTTGTTATACACAGTTTTTTAAATGTCCAGGCAAAAATCCATGGGATTTAAGTCCTGCGAATATGGAGGGTCAAAAATGCAACTGAAAATATAATTTTAAACACTTTAAACACTGTCAGTTGTGTTTATATTATGTCCTAAAACAACTTTGTATGCCAATTAAAATAAAGTTTGTATTTTTTTTTTTTTTTTAACAAAATGCGTCTTCCATTAAAAATTAATCTCCAACATATACGCACCTTATATATACATTTTTTATATACAGTTAATCAGTACCAACCTTTAGGTGACTTGATGACGGGTGCAGCTGGCTTGGGGGTGATCGGAGGCCCCTCCAACTTATGCCCAACACTCTGGCACCACCCCACGGGGTAAATATCGGGACTCTCGCAGTCCAACCACTGGTCGTACTCCTCCTCCCACCCGTCGAAATGGACCTTTAGCAACCGTCCCACCACCTTGGCCACGGTGGCTACGCACACCAGCCTCGGATCCATGAGATCCGCGGCCTCGATCTTCATCCCTGGCACGAAACCATGCAAAGGGACGTAAGTGTTGAACAGCGAAGGATCCGCCGGTCTGTTATTGGTCTGTAGGAGGTACGTGTGCCAACTGAAAGCGCCCTGGTCGTATCCCTTAGGGGGCGTGAGCGGAATGTTATGTTTCTCGCAGAAACCGACTGGGAAGATGCAGGGCGACTTCACGTGGTAACAGAACCAGTCGGCGCCGGTCGCGTCCGAGTCGTAAGTGTCTATACGTATCATTATGTAGCCGTAGTTGAGGACGTCCATGACAGTGGCCACGCAGATCGAGGAGAGGTTCAGGGGGTCGATGGCTTCGAGCTTCATGCCGACACAGAAGCCCGACTGGCTGTGTTCGAGAGAACCGACTTGAAAGGGGCTGAACAGGTCTTCCGTGGCGTGGTCGTCGTCGAAAATGCCCTGGTTGACCCGTTCCAAGTAGTTTATGGGCGCGACCAGGTGATGGTTTACCTGGATATGCGGATATTATCAAGTAATGTTCGATTTGACAACCAAAAATCTAATTAGATTACTTTTTTTTTTTTTGTAAGCAGTTAGTCCCTATTAATTATAATTGAAATAATATTGTAAATATTTCTGTTAAATTGTAAGAAAATTCACAAAACATACTATTTATTTGAAACAATTTTAAATACTGTTTGAATTTATAAAAGAATAGAAAAAGTAGTGTTAAGACTGGAAAGATTTCTTAACGCCTAATCCAGCCTCTAACATTGACGAAAATATAAATTTGACAACAATGCAAATCCATACCACCGAACAGAAATTACAACTTTCTCTTCGGTGTCCATACATTTTAGTTAGCTGTGACAATTTGTTCCATTCTACTCTTGGCGACTGCCATATTTTTAGTAAATGGATTATTTGTTAAAAATCTGACTGTCGCCAACATTAGAATGGAATAAATTGTCACAGCCAACTAGAGTGGATTTGATTTCTAATAGATGTACAATGCTGTTATATTTATCCTTCAGTCAGTATTTATGTCTTGAATTGATTAATATCGATGTGCAATGTTGCCAAATTTATATTTGACTTAATGCTTATTAGTCTTATATAAATATTTATTTATAATAATGAATATACTAGTGGTTACTATTAAATTTTATTAATCTATAATTTTTTAAATAATGACACGGAAAATCAGGAAATACTAAAAAATGTATGTATTTTTTTTTTGAGAACAGGCCATAAAATCCCCTTAAAAAATTGCAGCATAATAATTGGCGCAGGATATATGGCAACTGTTCACGCCCTTCCTAGCCACCCCCTACGTACAAGTGAATGCACAGTAATGTGTACATATTGAAGCACTAAATTTTCCAGGATTTAAGCAAAATTGTTGCAACAACAATAATTTTACTTTCTGAAATTAATTTTTTATTATCAACAAACTCTGAAAATTATATAATTCATAAATTATATACAGCGTGTTAAATATTTGAAGACACATGAAAAAAGTATAGTGAAATAATTGCTTATTTCTGAAAATATAATAAAAATTCTATTTAAAAAAATATCAGGTCAACATTTTTTTTCTGAATATGAACCCTTTCTCCCCTAATAAAAATTGTTTAACCTCTTCCTTCACCTTAAAAAATAATAGTATTTGGTATAAATTATAGTTTTAAATATTGCCAAAACATGGAAAATTATAAATAAAAAAATATTTCTATTTCTGTATACAAAAAATTTTATAAAAAAAAATACAATTATTTCCAGTTGGAAATTAATTTCATATATTATATACAAGGTGTTAAATATTTGCAAAACAATGAGAAAATATAGTTAAATTTTCTTTTATTTTCAACATAAAAATGTATTTAAAAAAACAGGACATAAAATTTAAGACTAATAATTACAGAAAATTGATCCCTAATACAATTTTTAAGCCTTTAAGATTATTTCCATTTTCGAAAATTATTATATTTTCCAAAAATTATACACAGGGTGTTAAATATTTACAAAAACTGGAACTAATGTAAACAGTTGTTTATTTTCTTCTACCTCTAAAAGTGTAAAAGGTCTAGAAAAAGCGTGTGAAAATAATAAAATTATTTTAGGAAAGTATTTTTTGTAAACATATCGAAAGGGTTTTTAATTTTCTGGTAATTAAACGGCCCGAATAGAAAAAAAAATTAACAAACAACATCAACACACTCACCTTCTTAGCCCAGCCAACTGGATGTAATAGAGGCGAATCCTCGTGGCACCAGAACCCGGCGTCGTCCGGAGGCATGTCATAATACTTGACATTCAACCGCTTCCCTATTATCTTATGAACGATCGCAACTTTAACCTGCGAGATCCGATTCTTGTCGACCACCTCCAGATTAAGGCCACATTCGAACCTCGACTTGAGGCTTTCGCTGGCCTTATTGCTATAGTTCGAAGGCAAGGTGCGAGCGCCCGTCAACCGCTTCCGAAGGAAATCCTTCCAGTCGCCATACTTGTCCTCTATCGTTTTAGGTGGTATTAAAGGTTTGCCCCTCGTGGCGCACCAACCCACCGGGTGCACCTGGTTCGAGCACAAGCTCACCCAGAAGTCCTTGGAGCTGTTCGAGCCAAAGCCTTCGTAACGCAATTGCGCCTTGTACCCGACGATCTTCATGACGGTGGCGACCCAAAACGAGTCGGGGAACGCGTCCGAGACGTTGTCGCAGTCCGTGTTCTCCACCTCCACCTTCATGCCCACCATTATATTCTCCCAAATGTCAGCCATGGGGGCATGCTTGAAGCAGGTCACGGGGGCCGCCACGAAATACTGGTCGCCCAGTTGATTGTCCCAATCGAAGGAATTAGCCAGGTCAGCGGGCTTCCTTCTTATCAGAGGCAGTGAATCGTCTATCAGGGGGATCTCGGGGGCGGGGGATAGTTGCGGCAGAGGATAATCTATGTAGGTGTCAGAATAATCATCGTCCATTTTCATCGAGAAACGGTATTTGGCATAGTGCTGTTTGTTGTCGGGGGTGTTCTGGTTCGACTGAGGCAGAGGCTCGGGTATCAAACCGCTGTACCCCCGGGCGCAGGCCATGCTGCAGAAGCGGCGCTCTCTGGTGTAAAAGGCGTGTTTTACGCCTATTGCGCCGCATTTTTCGCAAACGGCTGCAACGACGAAGTTACTAGTTTATATAATTTGTGAATTTTAAACGTTGGACATAACGAAAATCGGTCATACCTTGGTCAAGATAGACAGTCGATTTAGTAAATAGGAAGATGAGACGAGACAGACAAGTCAATAATCACAGGGTGATTTTCTTATCAGTGAAATAGATGTAATATGTAACTTAAATTGTTTAGCATTCCAAGAATATTCAATTCATTTCACTCGATGAGAAATCATCCTGTCTAAATTGATGAACAGGGGACATCTCAACATACCTTTTTGGCACAAACCAAGGCAAGACACAGTTGCTAATATTTTTTTAACAAGGCATTACATAAATTTCTTTTTTTAAATCCCACAGAAAGACTAGTCCTATTTTAATAAAATGGAAGACATTTTAATATCAATTCATTTTATCTAATTTTTGATTAGTTATATCATTTTTACCAACTTTAATATTTATCATATGATATATCATATATACTATTTATTATTTTTTGATTCAACATAAAACATGCCATTCTTCCTTTATTCTGATATAATTTTAAAACTAAAATATATTAAGGCTCATTTCTCTTCAAGACACGTTTCTTTAACATACTGTATGTTAGAGAAACGTGTCTTATATGTTACATACAAGCAGTGATTAATTAAATTTAAGGTTAATTATGCTTTCTGTCACAAAATGGTAGTGTCCTGAATTCATTATTCATTATAAATAATTCTACAAATAATTCATTAATGTCTATTTCAGCAGAACAATATCAAATGTGTGTCATTACTTTCTATTTCAATAGTACATACGGGTAAATTTTTGTGATCCCTCTAAAGGCATTCAAAACTTAAAATGCTCTCACTTTTTATTTTTTAGAAAAACCAGCATATTAAAAAGATATTGTAGAAATGTTGTAAAAGGAGTTTAAATCTTATTCTCAAGAAAAAACAATAATACCTAAAAGTATTATTCTGTATTTTGGTCTATTGGGGATATTATCAAATGGACTAATTCTATACCAATGGTAACAATTTAAATTTGATAAAAACTCACATTAGTGGATTTTTTTAATTTTAATTTTAAAATAAAGTTAGTAATAAATACTGAATTAAAGCTGCAATGGAATGAGAAAGAAACTTAAATTTATCTAAACCGGCTGGAAAAAGCAACAAAGCTTTCATAGAGGAACTAATCTAAAATCTCAAATAATAATTAGACAGGGAAATTTCAAAATTGTTAAAAATAATACAATATTCAATAAAAAATCAACTAAAGCGGTCGGTATACATTAAAAATATATTGCTCAGCACAACAAAAATTAGCAAGTTACATATTGCTACATTTTTATTTAAATGTTTGCACATGTCTGTATAAAAATAACATCAATAAAGAGGTTTTACAAATTTTATTAACGGTATTTTGTTTAGCCAAAACCTTTGACATAACCTCAGATGTATAACAGACCAAATGAAAAAATCCTAATACACAAATTGAAAAATCCATTACTAAAACTACGTATTCACTTACCAATTCCATCCTTCTGGATGGGAATAACCGACGGGTCCGTATTACTCTGGTAGGCGATAGGCGTCTTAAGCACCAATCCGGGATGCTTAATAGGTTTAATTTTTTTAGTGGGGCATGGCAGTGTTTGGGTCGAAGTGGTTATCATGTATACAGGTTGAGAGTTTTCGTCTTCGGCATAGCTGGAATCATTGCTCTCGTGCTTCATGTCGATGAAATGCATCATATCATAATTTTCCATTGTGTCCTAAGGGGCGTATTTTTTGCTATATTAAGTATATTAAGAATTTGTTGAAGTATGTTTATTTGCTATTAAAATTTCAAGTAATAATAAAGAAAGTTTAACACCTATAAATAATTTTTAACTCCCAGTATTTCGAATTTGTAAAGAAAAAACATAGTTAACATTAAGCTTTATGAAGAATTAAACAATAAGGAAAATATTTTCTCTTATCTTATGTTGTACAAAAACGACACGTCGTTTTTGTACAACATATCTAAATAATATCCTATAGCGTATTCTTTGGGAACATAATTTTTTTAATAATTTTACCCCAAATCCCCATATTCAAAAGTTTGACACTAAAAAAAAAAAATCAATGTCGATATCACAAACATATTAATAGAATTATGTATATTGCTTGATCTATCACTATACAAAACATTTAATAAATCGTAAAGGATGTCTGTATTAGTTTATTACATTAAAAACCATATTATGTTGGGGAGATTATTTTTAAATCATTTAACATTAGCATATAATAACCATTCATATTAATCACTTATTTTTCAGTGACAATAATTTTTCATAAAACAAATATGATCTTTTGAGCACTCTACAATTAAAAAATTTCCGTGGTATTTATTTTATCTGATATAATAAGTAGCTGTAGTGTAAACTACGCTATTTTGTAAAAATCCATAGCAGCCACACCATTTTCTTCTGAAAATGAAACAATTGCCATCTCGATTTTCCCCCTTAATGAAATTAACTACAAGGATTATAATTTTCTATAAACAGTTAATAAAGCTCAATGTTCAAATAATCTACACCATCTACTAAACGTCTTCTGAGAAACTCTCGTATCCATACATATTTTTAAATTTAAAATAGTTTTGATATTTTTAATGTAATTCCATTGTTTCATAAACTGTCACATTATCGTGGCCTGCTATACTTTTATTTACTCACCATATGGGAACTGTGTACAGTGTGAATGTCGTCCAGTGACTGATTAGACATACTGTGATGGGACGGAGTATAGTACATGTTGTCGTGATCCAATAGCATGTCACTGCTGTCATTCGCTACTAGTCCCATGGGCATATCGTTAGAGGGTTGTGTGGCACCCATCCACACCATGCCCATGTCAGTAACGCCAGGCATTGTGTTAAAAACTGAAAGGCAATTAGGTATCGCTCAAAATGTTGCTAATACAAAAGCCTAGAATAAATTTTGTGTAACCGTGACGTTGCTTTTATATATAAATAATAGATTGACGTTACGGTGAACGAAAAGTACAATTATTAAATTTTGTTACAAAAAAAAAAATACGTGACTAAACTAATTACAAAGATGCAACTGAACAATTGAAGTAACATGCATATTTAAATAATTGCTACAAATGGAAAAAGTACCGTTCATTTTCGAGAGGCGATCTAATAAGTAAAACCTGTAATGTTAATTCATGTTTTTTTTTTAGAAAATCATCAATTTTTCCATAAAATATAAATCACAATCAACCTGCATACTAAACGCATCGTTACTCTTTTACTCACTTCAATGAACTATGTCACCAACAAAACAACGAGAAAAATAAATGTGCCCACAAATAGTTCATTTCTCACGAACACATCTCATTGAAATGGCGGGACTTTTACTTATTTCTTTCAAAAAACCTCAATATAACATAATTCAATTGAATAAGCTCGATACACATTTACATTATTCAGTAAAACAATTTAAGAAAACATATTTTAAGAAAAACTTAAGTTTGAGGTATTTTCGACAATATTATACTTGCCAATTGAGACATTAAACTGATCAAATGTTTGAATTCAATAACAAAAAGAATTATATTGTAAGTTTAATTTATTGAATTCTGGCAGACATTAAATGAAAAATAGACAACGTGCAAATACATTGAAAAGTCTTATTGATAAGACTGTGATTAATAGAATTCTCTACCACAACTCTAGTGGTGCTATAGCGATATGAAGTGATATTCACCACTTCATATCATTTTACGTCTATTTTGTAGTTCACGACAGACAGATCATTATACAATCAACCAAAGGTAATAAAAAAAAATCTGTCGTATTTATAAAACTTAACTCTTAATACATTAAATGTCTATAAGGACGATATAAAACCATTGTTCACGATTTTCTACAATTCTATAACGGGTATATAATGAGATATAACATATAATCGTAATCAGATGACCTACCAATACAGGTAAATAGAAATCGTTTCCTCATTGAATTTTATAGCCAAAAAAACTCTAAAATGATTTATCGCAAGAGTTTACAGTTCAGTTCCAATAAATTTATAAATATTTATAGTATAACTTTAAGTCTGTGCCTTCATTATAATAATGGGCACTGATGGTTTTTAAATAAGTGAATCACCACAAATGAATCACTAAATCTTCAGTAGCATAATAAAATAATCCATTTTTTATGAATTTAAATCAATTTAAAAGAGTAAAATGGATTTAAATTACAAATCACCATAGATTTAGTAGCAGATTATTACAAAATAAATGTTTGAGGACTGGGTATTCCGCGCTATAGGAAACCACAGAACAAATATCCGAAAAATCTTGAGATCTTGAGTGCGTTAACGTTAAAAATATTTTACGTATATGATATGATAATTTAAACCGAATTTTAATAGTTGTACTTGTTGGCTTGTACCTTATAAGATAAGCTTACCTTGTTACTGTGCATACCTGTTAGCTTGTAAGGATACCATATTTTGTGGTTGGAATCCACTTATTAGTGCTTGGGCAAATAATTTTTCCTACAAAAGAATATTTGTATTGAACTTTAAACCTGAAAGGGGGGACGTTGAAAAAAGCATAAACACCTTGACATAACTACTATCATAACAGTTATAATTTGTGCCTGTAGCATTCAGTAGCAACTCTGTGTTCCATCAATTCATTTCAACCCCAGATTAACAACTGTGCATGAAGATTGAGAATTTTTCCCAATGACAACCGATAACGCTAAAGAAATTAAAATAACTGTGCCTTGGGGCCACATTTCGGGTAACTGATAATTTAAATCTATCATTTGCAGTGAACTTTTTACGAATACTTTTGTTTTAAAACATTTTTTGTTTTCAAGTCATGCTTCCTAATATGTTATTCGTTTTCAGGCAAAGTATGGGGCGATGAGAAAGACACAATCGTTTTGGCATTTCATGGGATATTCGACAATTCTGGGTCGTTCGATGGCTTAATACCACTTTTACCAAATTCGTTTTGTTATGTATGCATCGACTTACCCGGACATGGAAGGTCCACACATTTTCCTCCACATCTCCCGATTCACACCATAAATTATCTATTGGCATACAAATTAATTACAGCACACTTTAATAAAGATCGTTATATAATTATCGGTCACAGTTTTGGCGGCCAAATCGGCTTATCCTTTTCAGTATTGTATCCACAATTAGTGGAAAAATTGATTTTGTTAGACACAATATCTCCGCTACCTGTTTCCCCAGAGGATATGAAATCATACCTTTTAGAGAAATTGAATGGTTTTCTTCTAACAGAACAGAAATTGAACTCAAATAAGGAGCCCACTTATACTTACGAAGAAGCTTTCGATAAAATTCAAAGCAGAAGAAATTACGGTATTACTCTAACTAATAGGGCTGCCGCAGCGTTGGTGGAGAGAGCAATAGAACCTGTGGGCGGCGGCAAATATAGATTTACCATGGACCAGAGGCTGAAGTTTTGTATTAATCCGCTGTCAGACTTTCGATACATTAGTGAAGCACTGAAGAGAAATGCGCCAAGGTGCCCCATTTTGTTGATCCTTGGTAGTGAATCATCCATCCAACAAATGTATATGAAGCCAATACTTAACGTTTTAAATCAATTGAATAATGTCGCCGTTAAAATTGTTAATGGCAATCATGATGTGCACAATGATTTTCCAGAAAATGTAGCGCCACATGTCAATTCGTTTTTGTTGAATGAAAAAGCGAAATTATAACCGTCCTATAATCTCTTGTGATGTAGAACAGTATTTTTTTTTTTAAGAGGTGCTCTCGGTCTGTGATGTGAAATAGAAATTAGTGCAGAACATTCCAAAAATAAATTTACAACAAAATGGGTTGCATGTACCAAAAATATAAATAAAAATGAAAATACTTTATTTACTATAATTATATAAACAGTTTCTTTGGCAACATGTACGATTCATTTTATTTGAAAATAGATAAAAATGTTTATAGGATGTAGATTTACATATAATCTACAAACGAGTTTCGATTATGTCATTTCTGTACCCAACCTAACATGAATTTAGAACGTGATACGCGATGTTGTAAATACTGTGTTTTGCGTCGACTACAAACAGTACGGTCGAACTACAGGGACAAGCTTCCCCTAAAGAGAGTTTTCTATTGTGGCCGAACTAATATGAGTCTAACAACGACATTGGCGTGCCTTTTCGGAAGGGCTAAAAAAAAGAAAATCGTATATCACATTTTCCAAAATGGATTCCAATGGTAACTACACATTTTTGTAGCAAAATAAATATTTTTGCAGGCTCGTCGGTTTATTTAAATGTATTCTGTGATAAAGTTAATGTTATTACAGTTTATAGTTAAAATTCTCATAACATATTTGAAATAACAATAATACAGATTGAAAAAGTAATTTTTTTCATCGATGTAAAAGTACATGAAATTATTTGTGTTATTTAAATGACTATATCCATATTTTTCCACCACTTCCATAACCACCATTTCAATATTGCGATTTTGTTTATGATAAATCAAGAAGACTAGAGAGTAAGGAGACATAGCTCCTCGAAGAATCAGTGGTGGGGGTGGCACGAAAAACGTCCGCAATATGGCAGGCTCGCGTAGAAGCGCGCGGGATCTGCGCATGCCGTTTATCCTCGTCTATCGCTATTTCTCTCTCACACTATCAAAATGTCGGGTTCTATTGAGCCACGATCAGAGCTTTTGCAGGAACAATT
Source organism: Rosalia funebris (assembly GCA_037954035.1). NCBI lineage: Eukaryota > Metazoa > Arthropoda > Insecta > Coleoptera > Cerambycidae > Rosalia > Rosalia funebris. Next base: position 3,101,201 of record JAZFAV010000013.1, on the reverse strand, counting down.
CTCAACGCAACAGTATTTCGACGCTTTTGACATATTCAACAGAAAAACTGGAAACGCTCAAAACAGCAAACAAAAATAACCTCGCTCGATTCTACGCAATGACCGCCATGATGAAGCACACCACGTGATCACAGTACGGACGCTTTTCGTGCTACCCCCACCACTCGAGTTATGTCTCCTGTTCTCTAGTCTTCTTGTGATAAATAATATTATTTATTCTGTTTGTCAAACCAAGACTAGGCAAGGGATTTGATAACCAAACGATAATCTAAAATTCAAGTTTATGCAACTAAGCCATTAAAATAGAAAGCAACCAACGACTAAAAAATTACCGAACCTTTTTATATTTTAAGTAAACCATCCCTGTCTAATCGAATTACAAAAGATTTTGATTTTTTATTAGATTTATACAAAGAAAGTGAATCGTCGACCAGTCTTATATTTGAGAATTATCTAAGATTCAACATAATTTTTCTTTTGAAGTAAAATATTGTTCTACTCTATTTCTAAAATATCTTTCTGCTTGCTGAATAGTTTATTTATTACAATTCCAGAATATATATTTCTTTGTAAATGAGTAGCAATTTATAAAATACACTACATATTTCTATATAATTCTGGGCCGTCTATCCATGAAATTATCAACAAAGAAACCATAATTGCCTGGTGTGACGTTAATTTTAAAATTATTGTATGATGCAAATATGTTTGGACTGTCTGATGATATTTGACGTATTCAGTGAATGTACGTCCTCATCGCGCAAAATCTTATCAACAGAATATATTGAATATTATCTAACTTTTAATTCAATGTCTATAGTAGATAAGGTTGTCTGTCGACCAATACTTACACTTTCCATTTTCACGTAACGTCGCAAGTTGTTATAGGTCAAAGTTCTATAGTCGATGCAAAAAATTAATGTTGCTTATTAGAATATACGATTCAGAGTACAAAGTGTATTATCTCGCTTAAATGGAATCTGTTGCTACAGTTTATTACAAAAAGTTGTTTAACGCCTCGTCCGATTTAACGTTTTATTGAAGGCGCTCCGATTTTTTTAGAATGGACACTACTGAAATTAAAGAAATCAAGGTGCCCGTACCGTGGGGACAGATTACAGGTAGTTGACAATTTATATTGATACAATAACGTATTTTAATATTACGTTTAAGAAGATTTTTGATTATTAATCTTATATTTACCATCAGATTGTTTTGAATATAAATATAACTAATATCCATATCCAACGAAGCCACAGATTGCAATGTTGACGCTGTAGATGGGACTATCTACTGCTACGAGCAAAGGTCTCTTTGCTCGTAGATCTACTGTCATTTAAAACTCTGTTCGTCGAGTGTTCGGAACCGTTTTTACTCATTTTACAAGTCTAAATATACACAATTTTATATCAATATGTACTTTTATAATAGAATTTTATAGTTTTTATACGATACTTTATAACGGCTGATAATTTAAATGGGCAGTTGGACTATTAATTTATTCTATAATTTAAATTTGTATAACATTTAGCGAACAACCAAAACAACGGCACAATTTTAAATGTTTGACTAATTTTGTAAAATGATTTTTACAAATTTTTATTGAAAGTATAGTCGAATTTTATTGCGAATTAACGAGAAAATACATAAGTTATGTGTCATATATATTGGATGTAGTGTTATCTTGAGCCTAATTTTGCAGTGAAAGCATGGGGCGACGAGAAAAATCAACCGATTTTAGTAATACATGGCCGCATGGATAACGCTGGAGCGTTCGACCGTTTAATACCACTCCTGCCAAATTCCTTCTATTATTTATGCATCGACCTGCCTGGACATGGAAAATCCTCCCATTTCCCTCCTTACTTACCGATTTTCACGGTGAATTACCTCATCACCTATAGGATAGTGACCCATTTTTTCAATCGCAAGTCTTACATAATTCTAGGCCACAGTTATGGTGGACAAATAGGCTTTCTCTTCACCCAATTATACCCGGAACTTGTAGGCAAATTGATAATATTAGATGCATTGCACACACTGCCTGTGGCGCTATACAGTTACATCGATCACCTCCGGGAGAGAATCGACACGAATCTTGTGATCCAACAGAAGTTATTGACGGGTCGACAGCCTGTTTATACCTACGAAGAAGCTTTCGAGAAGCTCATGAGCGGAAGGGAAGCCTCTCCCCTTATTCCGGAGGCAGCAAGGCCGCTATTGCGGAGGGGAGTGGAACCTGCTGGTGAAAACTTGTACAGATTTACATTAGACCAACGGATGAAATGCTACATCGATCCGTTACATGACTATAATTTCTTACTGGCAAGTATTAAACGTAATCCAGTAGCCTGTCCTGTCCTAATAATATTAGCCAGCGAATCAACTTTGCACCACTTAGTATTTAAGCCAACGATCCGCATATATAAGAAATCCAAGAACATCACCATCAAATACGTGGATGGGACACATGACGTTCACAATAATAATCCGGACGTTATTGCGCCCTATATCAATAAGTTTCTATTGCAACGGAAAGGTAAACTATAAGTCACTCATTTGGTTGGATGTGAACATATCGTCTGTACGCTCTAGTGTTCAAATTGAATATTTTTAACTGATATGGGTGGAGGACGTATGACAATTTTTATTTTTTATACTGTAAAATGGAATTGCACGTTATGACCCACCTGTTTCACACCTGATGCATGCAGTTTAAGTAATTCGAAGGCTTTTTATGTTTGCTCAAAGCCTTGATTGTTCGTCAAAAACTACTAACGCTAGTCTCTGTTCGTCTGTCCCATACTAACTATTAAGATTTAAATTAAGTAAGCGTTCATTATCTAGTTGGTGGGCTCATCGCAAAACGGTTTTTTATGTACTCACTTATTTTTGATGACGAATTATGGAAATTTAACAAATCGGCGCTCTTCTATGGTTATTCGAGTTACTTTTCCTCATAAACGGGGTCGTATAATTTTTCATTTCTAATGTTTTGATAAAAATTCACTTCATCAATTTCTGGTAAGGTTTATGTAGAACATTCACAAATAAGCTTTAGATTTACAAAATCCTAGTTGGCTTTATCAATTTTCTTCTTTTTAACATCATAATAGTTCATTCTTTTTTATAGTTTATCTTTTATTTTATAGTACCATGTCAAACACCACAGAAGACCAAAAATGAATTTAAGCCTGACATTTATTTTAGTATCAAATTCGGCATAGGACATTTTGATATTTGTACGTTGGCACGAGTTTATTTTTTTAAAGTTCACTGCTTCCAAGAAGACTAGAGAACGTCTTCTTGACTGCTTCATAGAAAAAACAAACAAACCATCAATTATTAACTGATAATTTAAACATCATATAATAATAGCTATAGTAGGTATAGGATATATTGAATGAACTGAATAGTTCGCTCTGCGGACATACCAACGTGAAATATTAAAAATTCCCCGTGTTCCTTGATGGAATTGCCGCCCTTTAGAGAGATATGTGAAATAGTTTCACACATTTTCACGTTTTAAAATAATTTATCGCTAATTTCGGTAACATCGTATTAATTTATATTTTCTTAAAATAGTTTTTAATAGAAGTAAATGTATATATTTGTAATACAGGATGGTGACACTTTAATATTAGATTAAACAAATGACTCGGCCTTAACGAAAGATTTTGGGACCGATTAAAAACATTATTTTCATAATCTACAACTTACAATACGTACGTAAAAAATCATTCATTTTTGTGATGAGCCCATTAATAACAATGTACAGATATTTTTCGATTTCTTGATGTAGGTAACGCTTATACTTTACTTTACTCATGTATTTCTTGGGAATTCAGTCAATGGACTAAATGAAAAAACTTCAATGTTACGTTTCGATATTAATCACCATCATCAGGAAATGAATTACCGAGATTAATGATTAATAAATTGCTCCGATTAAATTTAGTAATATTAATCTCGTTTAATTGACTGAAGTCGCAATAAATACAAGACAGGAAAAATATACCTAAATTAATAGTAATAATAATGATTTGATTACCACGTGAGCTTTGGTTTTTTCTCGTTTAGGACATCAAGACCAACTTTTTTTTCATAAAAATAGATTAGCAGTACATATTTTATACAAAGCCAACTTTATGACAACATCAAATGTGACGCTATTTTGGCAGATCAGTTGGTGAATATAAAATATCCCCAGAAAGTCGATCTTGAAAGTCCTACATGAGAAAACGATCCAAGTAAAGGTAATTTTCAATAAGATTAACATATTTTTCCATTTCAGTCCAAACGCAACAGAGCTATATTAAAAACGTAATTAGAAAGTCTTTGCGACTTTTTAAATGGCTGAAATAACGAAATACTATTCAGGATACGTGAAAGCTTTAGAGTGAATTTGGTTGGGGTAAAAAATAGTGGACTTAAAAAAATAATTATCCATAGTGGTTTTAGTACTCAAACAGTAATTTATCATGAATAATTGCCTGGCTATCATGCCAAGCAATTATGTTGGTAATTTATTTATTTTATGTGCAAGTGTTGAAACAAGAATTGTTTTCGATCTGTTCAAAGATGAAAAAATTGTCAAATATCTCACCAAAACATGTATTTCGTGTGGCAAAAGTATTTTTTAAAGTTATTCTATGAAGCAAATTACGACTTTTATGGGAAAAAATGCGATAAAAAACTTTCGTACTTAATTTTGTCGTTTTTTTTTTGTCTAGATTAGTTTTATAGGGTATAATATCAAAGGTTTATAATATTGATATTTGGGCATAACTTGTATCTAAATTTTGTTGTAAATAAAGTGAAGTGCTAGAAGTGTCTCATCTTAATTATTTAAACATTCGAATAGAAAAAAAAAGTTGTAAATTACTCGTAATGCGTACTCTCGGGGTAAATCACTGAGGATTGGGAATTATTCAAGTGAAAGAACTACATTTATGCAAATGTAAAATAATTATTAAATCTAATAAATCGTCAGGTCATTTGATCGTAAATCGAATAAACTTAATGCAATGTAATCTTTACGTAGCACCCGTCAGTTTTCAACTTAACTCGACGAGTATCGCCCGCCGTGACGTACATTGGTTGATCTAGAAAGAAACAACTTTTCTGATAGTAGCTACTACTCGACGTTGAATAGATGATATCGTTGTGCAGATACAGGTGATACCAGAAATACATCGCATTCACCAGACCAGTCTTTTGTATAGTTACAGTGCGGTAGTCGTTGTCGTTGTCAGACAAGGTGAAAGATACAGGGGCGGCATAATTAATGCATGAGAATTTCTCGAGACTCGGATGTTCATTTGCCTGAAAATAACAAAAAAGTTTAAAAGAAAAATTTTACACCAAAGAAAAACAGTCAAAAGTACTTGCACTGAACAATGTGCTTGTCGCTTTCACAAATGCAATACACATATTTATTTGAGTGCGTAAGAATGCGTATACATATTTCGATAACATTCAAACTCTGTCAGAAGAGTGTGGTCTTATTCAAATGCAAACTAAAAACTGATAGTCTATTTGTGACCTACCTAATGTTTAGTGAATATTTCAATTCGATCATATTTAAAGTGCATGTTCCTTAATTCTAATGTTTATTGCACTTTTTTCTTGCCCTATTATGTAAAATTTTATATTTTTTAGTGTTAGATTCTAATCTATGCGTAGAAGAAAGTGAGGTGGCATTAGAACGGAACGGGATACACTTTACGCGTAACCAGATCAAACTCTGTCAAAACAAAAACATTCAATATACATATATTCATCGATATTCACTCAGCAGAGGTCTCAAAGCAACTGGGTACAGACCAGGCCGTCTACTGCGCACCTCGTGGGCGGTTTTGAGATTTGTTCATATTCTTCACAAGCACCTAATTATCGTTAATTAAAATAAAAATAGTTATGAATAGGAATCGACAAAAATAAAAGGAATACATGGTTATGATGGGTCGGTTGTTAATGATACAGTAAGCTCGTTGCAAGGTAAAATATATAAAACCGCCATACGATTTGCACCACATAAAAGGGTTAAACATAAAAAAATATGTATAATACAGTTATTAAAAGAACAATAGTCTACAAAAATGCAATAAGCAAAGCTGAAGGTAAAACAAAAAATGATAGCAGATCGGAAATAAAATAAAATCTGGTATGTGACGACAAATTTTATATAGGACAGACAAAATGAGCCATAGCCACTAGATTCAAGGAACACGCAGTGCACTTTAAATATGATAGAATTAAAAGAATCAAAGGCAGCCATAAAATAATCTAACATCTTTAAAATCTGTAATTGACAATACGAAGCTTGATTGTCGGGAAAGCATATACAGGATGTTTCTCAATATGTAGGTCAAACTAAAAGGAGTGACTGAGGACCTCATAAAAATATAAAAAGCTGTATTGTGTTCCCCCTCAATACAGCTAATCACACAGAACGTTTACTCTTTTTCAGAACCGTCAAATATGTCATTATCCAATGATAATATGATTATCATTGGATACATACAACATTATAATTTTGTATGTACCATGGATAAGTTAATATTATTAACTTATCTATAGTTCATATGAAACAAAAACAAATACACGTCATCATGTCACGTAATTCATTACGTATTACACTTAGAATTTCATTCGTTTTTAATCAATAGAAATTTAAATTTGACGCCCATTTTGATATTGGTCGCAACTGACATATGGCATGCGTGCCAGAGTTATCGCATGTTTAGACCAGGGGTATGCTACTTCAAGGGACGTAAAGAATCACGCTCGCATCGGGATTATCTCGCCCTCTCTTTTCAATCGCTATACCTCTGCTCGCCCATCTGTAGACTGACAGAAAAGGGCACACGTAGTTGAAAAGAGAAAGCAACACAGCCCCGATGGCAGCGCCACCACTAGAAAATACATTTCTTTTGCCACAATAAGAAAACTCTTCTTTTGTCAACAAAAGTACCTGGTATAAGTCGGCGCAAGCACTATAAATATTCCGACTGTTGCATACGTTGGGCTGATGTTTACACAATGCTGACAAAAATTATACCATAACCTATATAAGTCTTATGACATTTCCTTGAGTTCTATAGTATTTTTGACGCATCAGATACATTATGACGTGCATTGCTTTTAGTTTTATATGAACTATATACGATAGAGGATGTTTTTAACATCCTCTATCTAAACATAAATGCATAATTTTATTTATAGGAAAATTATTTTGGTTTACGAAAATATTAAATTGAATTATACCTAAAAATAGCTAAAGAATGTATATACCTTTTAACATTTTAACAAAATTCACACACGCTAGCTTAAATAACCGAGATATTCATATAGATAAAGCAAGAATAGATCGTAAAATGCGGATAGAATTTGGATTTGGACATAGCTATACAATAAGTTCAGAACGGTCTTTCACACGTGAAAATAACGTTTCTTAAACTTGTCAATAGATCAACATGTCAATATTTTGAGTGAAAAATTCAATAGAAATCCATTTCGGGGAATCGAAGAACAATCGGTAGAGATGGTAACACTGGTGGAACGCGGTTGTCTCGAGAAACAAAACGAAAACTAGCGACATATCGAAAAAGTAAGCAAGTCTAAAATAAATAAAAACAAGTGGTAGATATAAAAACGGTAGTCCTAAAGTAACAACCTAATGTCAATTTCACAAATCATACAAGTCTGGTAAATGTCAGTCAATCACACTTTCGCTATGTAGAAACATGAGCACCTCAAAACCCTTTTGTTTTTGAGATACCAAGTGTTAAAAATGTGGAAAGAATACCTCTTTACCCTAATAAAAAAATAATTTTTCGACAAACCTTTTCGTTTTCTGCAGAAGGCGCCTCTTATTTTTGTATGTGTCACTTTGACAGCACAACAGATTTTCAATCGATTTACTGCTGATTATTATTAGCTTCCATAAATTTCAGTTCTATAAGTAACTGGACTCGTAAGTAAACATTTTAAAATAAGTTTGAATTGTCGCAGGGTATTTTAATTTTAACTCTAACCTATTTTAATTTAAAGATATTGGTATTTAAATTTATATAGTCGAAAATAAACTATCAGATTCTGATACACATTAAGATAAGGAACATCCTGCCGGTAACGATAGCATTGCTATCGAAATAAGCGTATATATGTGCACTGTAAACATTAATGGGTCTTGCAACACAGGAAACATACAATACGTGTCACAGCAACAAATACTTACTGAGTACTGATTCATATATTTCCCGATTTTAAATCCAAATACGTTATTGTCATCGACTTTATTGCAAACCTCCACGTAAGTGGAATAAATCAGCTGTACGTTGATCACCAACTTCTGCGGTATTCTGAGAGTTATAGGCGTGTTCAATTGTTCTTTAAACAAAATGCCATTCAAAGATCCATCAATTTGTATCGGATCGAAGAAGTATACACACTCTCGGTTTATGCTTATCCTTTGGTTGCACCATTCATCGATGGTGATAAACACGAATCTTTCCAGTGGGATGCCGTTGAGCGCTAAAACGCGTTTAACGAAATCTACATTCGCATCATTTTTAAACACATGGTAAATGATGCTGTTGTTGTTTTTCGCCATCAAGAACCCAAAAAGAGGAAATACGTGAAAATCGACAACCTGAAAAGTGGAAGTCATTAGAGATTTCGTTCAATTTGACAGAACTGCAAGTTCTGCCAAATTGAACAAAATGGGCTTATATAATAATATAGTTCTTTTGTTAGGTTCTTTTTGTTTCTACTAACATGGAGAAATACATGATCAAGTTATCATAGCAAATCAAAAACATCATAGAAAAAAATATTTAAAAACACATTTACATTACAGGGATGTCTTTCATCTAGTACAAGGTTTCAAACAAAAATATATTTTAGTTGATAGACCATCAAAAGCAAAACAATTCTTTTGTATACACGTGTATTTTGTGTCATAAATTTTGTAATTTACGAATCTAAACAAATGATGAAGTAAATAGCAGCTTTTTCATAGTTTTTAAATTATCGAATTACAAAATTCTCTAACCAAGACCTGAGCAACCTATCTCGTCCAATTATAAAAAGGTTCATTCTGTATTACTGATATATACACATTAAAAACTATTTCAATAAACCGATTAATTACTATATCCGAAATTCTTAGCGACTTCAATATTATCGCAACACCTTAAAGCACGAAAATATTAAATGGCGGCAATTCCATCAACTAATAAGGAATTTTTACAGTTAGTATTTTATGTTGTTCACGAGTCGGAGCGTGGAATGTCAGAAGCATGAGACAGGCAGGGAAGCTAGAAAATCTGAAGATAGAAATGGATAGGTTAGGATTAGATATAGTAGGTATAAGTGAGATGCGCTGGCCGGAAGTAGGAGATTTTTGGAGCGGTGACTATAGGATAATACACACAGGATCGGTAAATGGAAACGCGGGAGTAGGGATCGTTATGCGGAAGAACGCAGGACAGTGTGTAGATAGCTACCTACAATACAGCGAGAGAGTAATGATGGTTAGGTTAGATTCGAAGCCAGTGGAAACAGTAATAGTGCAAGTATACATGCCTACTTCTAACCACAGCGAGGAAGAGTTAGAAGCCGTTTATTCGGACATAGAGCAGGTAATAGGATTTGTGAAGGGTCATGAAAATTTAATAATAGTAGGAGATTTTAACGCAGTCGTAGGTGAGGGGAAAGAAGGAGAATTTGTAGGGCCTTATGGATTAGGAAACAGAAACGAGAGAGGTAGCAGACTGATAGAATTCTGTGAGAAGCACAAGATGGTAGTCGCGAACACATTGTTCAAGAATCACGTTAGGAGGCGGTACACATGGAAAATGCCAGGAGGGATAGACAGGTATCAGATAGACTACATTCTGGTTAGGAAGAGATTTAGAAATCAAGTAAAAGACTGTAAGAGTTATCCAGGAGCAGATGTAGACAGCGATCACAACTTGGTAGTCATGAAAGCTAGATTAAAGTTCAAAAATCTGAAAACCCGGAAGGATAAGAAACGTATAAATGTAGACATATTGAGGGATCAGAATATGAAAGATAAGTTCCAGGAGAAAACAGATCAATTAATAAATAAAACGAGTAAGGACGAAATCAAGAACGCAGAAACTGAGTGGGAGGGTATCAAGAATAGTCTAGCTTCCGCGGCTACGGACGTTTTAGGACACGATAAAAGGGAAGCTAGGAAACCCTGGATAACGGACGAAATCTTAAACTTAATGCAAAAGAGACGAGGCTACAAAAACAGACGAGACGAAGAAGGACTGAAAACGTATAAGGCAATAAAGTGGGAAATCATTAGAAAATGTAGAAAAGCGAAAGAACAATGGATAGAGGAGAAATGCAAAGAAGTAGAAGATAAGTTGCAAGTAGGTAAGACCGATGAGGCTTACAAAATAATTAAGAGGAACTTCAGGGATGTAGGAACAATAAGTAGAAATGTTAGGAGTCAATCGGGGGACATACTGATAGGAAGAGAGGAGAAAGCGGATAGATGGAAGCAGTACTTGGGAAATTTATACGAGGGTCAGGAATTAGGAGAGATATTAGAGGAAGAATCTAGCATCGATAGGGAAGATGTAGGAAAACCTATATTGAGAGAGGAATTTGAAATAGCACTAAGGGGGCTAAAGAATAATAGAGCGCCGGGTGTAGATAAAATACAGGCGGAAATTTTGAAATGTGCGGGACAGAAAGTAGTAAATAGGATGTTTGAACTGGTAAAATACATATACGAAACGGGCGAGATGCCGCAGGATTATAAGAGGAACATTATCGTTACTATACCGAAAAAGAGAGGAGCCGACAAATGCGAGAACTTTAGAACGATTAGCCTAACTTCCCATGCGTCAAAAATCTTAACTAGAATAGTGCAGAAGAGGATGGAAAATAGAGCGGAGGAAATACTAGGAGAAGACCAATTCGGGTTTAGGCGAAATAGGGGAACTCGCGAAGCTATTCTGGCGCTAAGAGTAATGTTAGAGAAAACAATAGAAAAAGGAAAGAACGCTTATATAGGATTTGTAGATTTAGAAAAAGCTTTTGATAACGTAAGATGGGAAAAAATGTTCGAGATACTAAAGAGCGCGGGAATGAAGTATAGAGATAGGAGAGTAGTACACAATCTATACATAGAGCAAACTGCTGTTATAGAAGTAGAAGGGGAAGAAAGGGAAGTAGGTATTAGGAAAGGAGTAAGACAAGGATGTACGCTATCACCACTAATTTTTAATCTGTACATCGAAGAGGCGATTAATGTGGTAAAAGATAGAGTAGATTTCGGGATTAAAGTACAGGGACAGAAACTAAAAATGCTGAGATTCGCGGATGATATAGCAGTATTAGCATCTAGTAAGGAGGAACTAGAATCAGCATTGAACGAAATGGAGGCAGTGTTGACAGAGGAATACGGAATGAGGGTGAATAAAAACAAAACTAAAGTGTTAGTGTGCAGAGGGCGCGAGAGCAGAGCAAAAACGAAAGTACAAATTAATAATGAAAGATTGGAGGAAGTTAAAGACTTCACTTATTTAGGAAGTAAAATAAATTGGGATGGAAGAAGCGATAAAGACATAAAACAAAGAATAGCGCAGGGTCGAGTAGCTTTTAACAAAAAGAAAGCACTTTTATGCTCGGGGGTAATAAACTTAGAAACAAGGAAGAGATTTTTGAAAACATATGTATGGAGCACGGCACTTTACGGCTGCGAAACCTGGACGGTAGGGGAAGCAAGTAGGAAGAAATTAGAAGCTTTTGAGATGTGGTGTTACCGAAGAATGATGAAAATACCATGGACTGATAGGGTTAGAAACGAAGAAGTATTGGAGAAAGTCGGCGAGAAAAGGAGTATGTGGAAAAACTTAAAGAAGAGAAGAGATAGAATGGTAGGCCACTTGCTGAGACATGGGGGAATAGTCCGCGATATTTTGGAGGCAGAAATAGGAGTGAAGAAAGGCAGAGGTAGGCCGAGATTAGACTACTGCTCGCAAATAGTAAGGGATGTAGGTTGTAGCACAATTAGCGAAATGCGTAGGTTAGCACAAGATAGGAGAAGCTGGAGGTTAGCGTCCAACCAGTCTTAGGACTGATGACCTAATGATGATGATTTTATGTTGGTACTTTTGTTCAGCGCCAACTATTCAATTACTTCAAAATACGTAAGGTGCGTTCAAACATGCAACAACGAAGCGTAACGTAACGCCGCCCCGTGATAATTTAAAGGGCTCACAGCGTAACACCGTAACGTCGCGCAACATCAGAGTGTTCCGTAGCTCGTAGGTTTTTCAGCGTCACACAACGGCTTGTACCGCGGTGGCGTTACGCACCCCCCTTCCATGTCTGGACGGGACTACAACAAATACGATGGATGCAACGGTGTGGTGTTACGAACCTCTCTTACGCGCCGATATCCCGTTGGATGAAAAGTACGTGTCCTGTTGCGTTATTCTGTCACGATGGAAGTTACGCGTCGGCGTTACGATACGCTTCGTTGTGCATCGTGAAAACACAGGAAATCTATGGAATCGACTACGATTTTGTAATTGAATTGTTTATTTGTGAAAATTTTTTTAGCGACTTTCTGGTAAAAAAATGTCACGTCTCAGTTACGGCCTTGCTCAACATATTTAATGGCGTCTATATGGTTTTCATATACGCAGAAATTGTAAAAAAAAAAAAAAAAATGAAATAGGTAACCTTTTTAAATTTGACACACTTTTTGGCCACCACTGTATATATGCTATATTCTCTATAAAGATAACCTTGTATTTTTTACTGTCGCCTGCAAATGTACAGGACCTAGTGATAATAATAAAATCCATTATTTTATTAAGAATAGCCTAAATCCTTAACGTGATACCATAAGTTGTAGTAATGTAGTAGAAGTTTTTTCAAAGTAGGCAGCGAAGATAAATCCAATCGTTTCTTAGCCACAAACATTGGTATTAGTATTCAACAATATGAATGTCAAGGACTTTTTTTTGGTAAAGTTTTTTGTCAGGAACCAAAAAGTATTATCACTTTTTCATAATATAAAAACTTACAGGTTTATCACGATTGATAAAAATGAAAAAATAAATGTGATACGCATGTTAATAAATTTTCAAACTAATATGCAATAACCCTGATAAATTTGAAACAATGTATGGATAATCGGAAACAAGCTTACCACTAAATTTTGATGAGTAAACTTGCTGGCTAGCCGTACGATCGTGTCCACTAAATTTTTATCGTTCATAAAGCTTATCACCTCCTTTGACACATCGATACATCCAGTTTTGCATGTCTCCGTCGCGATAGAACATTTCAGTTTACGGCCACTAATACTCACGTTCACAGGCAATACTTCACCTTCCTCCACAGGAAGTGGTTGTTCCAAGTAGAAAATCGCCTGTTCCCAACACTTAACACGGTCCGAACTCAATGGGTTGGTAGTTATGGTTATGTTCTGCGTCAGATTCAAGTCGAACCAAACTGCTAGCGCTATCATATTGCCCTGTCTACAGTTCAAATAAACATTCTCGGTGTAGTCTTTATCTGTCAGCATGGCAACCATTTGGTCGCGATTGTAGAAATTCACGTGGAACGCCTCTTGCGTGTCAGACATATATTCAACAATAGTCGATGCGAGGTCCTCTGCTTCGTAAGGCTGTGGATTTCGTGGCCTTACACTAAAAGGTCTTAAATTTAGTAATCTCAAGGAATCGCAAGATATACACCAAGATTTCTTGGATAATTCATCACTGGCAATGCCTAAGAGAACATTATTTGGTTGACGATCCAAGTTTTAATGCGGCAATATTAGAATAATGAGATACACACCTGTAACATACAATTTTGCTCCACACGGTATTATTCTATAGTCTTGTTCAGTGCATAATTTATTTGATGCGTGATAAATAGTTTCTAGAGCTCCTTCGCCAAATAAAGCTACATCAAAAATTTCAGTCACTAATAAATTACATTTGCAAGGTGGTCCTGAAAATTAAACACATTTTAAAGTACAAAACTGCATCTCCTAACATGCGATGATAACAAAAAAACCCATCATACCTTGCAGAGTTGTCGAACGCACATTTAAACAGTCAACGTTGCTAACGTTATTTTCCTTTAATATATCGATGCACATCTTATACAGTCTTTTATTTTCTTCAATGGCCATTACTTTAGCTGATGGGTTACACGATGCCATTAAACTCAAAAGTCCACAACCGGCTCCGATATCAACAACATTATAATATCCTTTACTAATCACCTCATTTATAGCATTTCTATAGGCAACATTACGTGATTTATCGTTTAACATCCTAAAATGCCAACGGGGTATTTGGTTCCACTTCACATGCATCAAATTTTTCTCTGCCGGTAGATGGTTACTGTTCACCCTCAGAGCCGCTTTGAGGTACCGCTCGGCGATGTCGGGTTGACCGATCCTGAAAACACTTGCCTAAATATTTTAAAAGGCATATTACATTGCCACTAACCTGAACATGTATATGCCCATGAATGTTAATATATGATAATTATTCGGAAATATGTTTATGGCTTGCAAATAACATTTTAACAGTTCGTCTGTGGCATCCACTTCCTCCAACACCATGCCAATTTGGCCGACTATTGCCGTGAAAGTCGCTTGGTCTCCCACATGGCACCGGGTCGGATCGTCTATGCTATCGAAATATTTCACATAATACTGGAAGGCTTCAGTAAAATGCAGGTTAACGGCGGCCTGTCTTGCTCTATGTAAATACTGCAGACTATTTATGTCTCTTTGGATTTTGTGCAATTCTGGCACTCTCGAAGTCATGTTTTACTTATCGGAACTAAATTAACAGGCAAAAGAAAAAATTATCGTATCACGACCTGACATTTCGGTTTTAGGTTATGATCGTTTTTTTCTACTCTTGATAAGAGCGATAAGAGTGTTTCCACAGGATTTAATTATGAATGTTGGTATCTTTCTTTATCACGATGAATTAAACTAGTGTAGACAATATTTAAAGTCTCTATGGTCTCCATTCAAGGCGTTCAAGGTATAACCGGTATAACTTAAAGCTTTATGATCTGTGGTATAACCATTTGACAGCCGCTTCAAATAGCTGGTAGTAGATTCAACGTTTCAACTTCCGTACTCCGTAGGTCATCTGATAACTTGAATATAATAATTTAAATTTAGCAGTTGGTCATTTTGAGGTTATATACATTTTGTGGCAAGTAAAAATATATTTCTCCAATACACGATAATTATGGATATATCCATTGATGAAATAATAGAAACATGTTCACTTGTAACTAATAATAATCTAGAACATCTAACTGACTTTGAACGTGCGATTGAGGAATCCCAAAAAATTTGGGAAACTTATTCTTCAATTTTCGATTTGGCAGGTAAGTTCTGAGAAATATTATTGTCTAAAATTTTACAAATCTATTTATTGTAGATTTATCAAAATTCTCTGAGGAAATTCGGGATTCTCCAAACAGTTTTCTGGAAAAGAACGAACAAATGTGTAAGAATAGAAATTATTTGGAGAAACTTCATGAAGAGACGGTAAGTATAGAGAACAAGATGTGGCAGTCCTAATTGACTGTTTTTAGGAAAAACTGAAGAACTCGAAAAATATCTTGCTAAATACAGTTGCCCAAAATGAAAAACATCTAATAAAAGCTGAAGCAAAGTTATCGAAT
The DNA here is from genome assembly GCA_037954035.1 of Rosalia funebris. Lineage (NCBI taxonomy): Eukaryota > Metazoa > Arthropoda > Insecta > Coleoptera > Cerambycidae > Rosalia > Rosalia funebris. The sequence goes on along the minus strand of JAZFAV010000013.1, from coordinate 3,085,475 downwards.
ATAAATAAGAAAATGGAAGGTCTGCGAGGGATGAAGTAATGCATTTTAATGATCTCATGTTCTTTTGTGATGCGCATTTTTTTTTAGGGATAAAGTTCAAGTATGTAAGCTATTGACAAATACAACCTTTGCTTTTAAAAAGGACAGTGTGCAGGGATGTATCCTTTTTTTTTAAGCGATAATGTTTTTGCCTAAACATTATATATGCATTTTCTTTAACACATTCATTAGATATTGTTGGACCAAATTCACAAAACATACATATTTTTCAACTTGACACAAACAGCGATGTCACAAATCATATATACAATACGTTACAGAAAGCTTCTTTAGAAGCAGAAAAAAATGAACTATCAAATGAAAATGTAAAATAATGCCGAAACAGTATTTAATATTTTATTTAAGAGTTAAAGTATTTTTTTTAAGTAAGTTTTTTTATTCAAGTTTTAGTTTAATCCCATGAGTAGATAAAAAAATATAAAGCAATTTTTCTATTAACTCTTTATTCTATAGAAGTATTGGTATGAATGCAATACACTAGCACTAGTAGCTATGGCAAAGGCTGCAAAAAACAGTATGACCAGTATAAATCCAAGGACAAGACCTTGAAAGAGAACCATGTACAGCACACAGATTACACCTAAAAATAGAATGTATTGGAATTCCCATCAGAGAAGTTGTTATGGGTACTATACCTTTGTTAGCTATAAAATTACTTAAATCGAATAAAAATACCACTGGCATCAGCGCGGTGGCTGAAATCAATGGAAGCAGTATCACACAAGATAAAATTACCATAGATAGGGCCAAAGCCGGTCTGTTTACGGACCATGCTATAACATAAGCCCGAATTGCTTGGAGACATGGTTGTATGATATCTAAAATAAAAACAAATTGTCCAAAGTGTCAAGTTTGAAGTATATAAATAGCACACAAAGAAAATGTACATACCTATTATTAATTGCATTATACATCGACTGCTGCAATTCTTATTAATTTTTTACTGTGACGAATGTCCACAGTACTTTATCAGCCTCAGGAATGGAATTTGACATTCCTTATCAATTTAAGATTCTAATTGTGTACCAGACATTTCTAGGTGCTCGCCACACTGTAGTATTAACAATAAAAGTGAAGGTCAGTCTGAGTGATTTGTTATCACTATTGACCAAGTTAATTGTGCTGTAAATAACAACAAAATATAACAACGGCCGCCTTTAAAGACCTATAGATGCATATCATAATGGTGAAAGCTGTATCTTGGAACACAAAAAATTTACACAGGGTGAAAACATGAAAATGAGAGAAAGTTTTTGAATGCAGAAATTGATGTTCCAGAAAAGTTTCTGGTATAAATTTCTATTTAGAATATATAGTAATATTCTACATAATAGAACTTCGCTGCGACTACCAGTACAACGGAGGTTGTCCTTACAAAATATACATATTTTCCATTACAAGGCAATGGTTAAAAGTCCAAGTGGTTATTTGTAATACCGTTTATTTCATATAATGGAATAATTGTGACACATGAGTGTCATACAATTAATCCACTTCATTAGGCATAACCTTAATTGCATTATTTGTATGATGAACAAGTTATTTCATTACATTTACATAAATAAAGTTACTATTGTTTATAGGAATTCGAATAAAGTAACAAACTACGTGACTTGTCCCATTATTTTAGGAATTTCATGTAAAAACTCTTAAATTTCAATGATGTGGTTGTTCTTAGACATACCTTTAAAGCCTTATTTAAAAACGGATTTTCTAAAGTGTCTGATTTTTGGTAGCATAAGTAGTAAATGGTATAAAGCAGATAGAAAAGTGTAATTTCTGTTTAAAACATTGATTTGTTCTTTATAGAAATTATACGTAACGTAACCAAAAAGTTGTGAGAGCAGAAAAGCTGTGTAATAGTAGATAAATGGCACGCATATACTTCATTTATCTATTTTTATAACAATCATTTCTTGTAAAAAGAAAAACTATGAGAACCAGCAACTTTTCTGCCTGTTATATTATTACACTGCACTTTTTTTTCTGACCTGAAGGAATAATACATCAGCAACGTAAAAAAATATTTATTAAATAATTTGTATGGGTTTTATCACAATATGGAACCTACTGCATGTTATCTATGATATTACACATAATTCTATCTAAGATATAACACGGATCAGAATTGCCGTCTCCGTTCTCTGATTTATCTTGATTCATTAATAGGTCTGTCTCAATCATTAACTTAGAATCTATTTCCATTGGTTCGGGAAGATTTTGAATCGCTTGTTGGAGTATATCCATTACTTTGTCTAAGTGTTTTTGAAACCTAAAATATATTAGTTAAAAAATACCTACGGTCTATTAGCTCAACGTTCCTCACAACAAGCTTTGCAAACAGCTTTAAAATAGTTACGTAATAGTCTTGCAAACATATTTAATTACGGTTGCGCCTTAGAAATATGTTACCTGTTGGCCGTTTCGGTGCGTTGCCTTTTCTGTAGCTCCATCATTACCCTCAGCGTTTCCCGGGCTTGATGCGGTCTAAATTCGTTTAAAAGATGATGAATATGAATAAACAGGAGACTTAGATCCTCAACTTTTTCCGCACGCTTCGGAGAATCTGGGCAATTAACTAGCAAATCAAGTAAGTCCAGAAAATTTGCCAACAAGGATTGATTTAGCTTTTTCAATTCCCGCCGCCTGTCAAAATGTTGCGGATACAATCTCTTAATGCCCTGAAAGTTGAGAGAACAAACATTGAATTTGTTTAGTGGGATGATCGTCGACTCTAACCAAATTGTATAAGCGGTGTTATGTTACGTGTAAATATGATTTACCTGATGTTCTAAGGGTCTGATTATGCTGTCTTCAGTATTAAAAGTACTGCCAAACATTTGATATGTGTCTTGAATGGGTGGTGGTGGTTTGGGAGCCCTACCTCGTCTGATTTGTTCATCTGTATATTGGTTAACATATTGCATGGGCGGCAGGGGCAGAGAGCTCACTTGAATCGCGTCCGAATTAGCCATTTCTGAATACGTTAACACGTTATGTTAATATCAAAGGTCTTGGAAACAAACCAACATAAATAAGCCAGAAGTTAGCACTGCCTTGACACCGATTTGACGTTTGTGTTGGGGAATTTTAAGCGTGAAAGTGGCGATACTGAAGATAGTTAATTTTTAATAGAGACCAAGGATTGTATAGGGAGTGACCAAGGATTGTATAATTCCCTATACTATCCTTGAGTAGAGACGGGCAAAATCGTTCCTTTTGAAGAACTGTTTTTTTAGTTCAGTTCTTTTTGATGAACTAAGTCAGTGAACTAGTTCAAATGAACTATAATCCATTTTTATTTTCAGGTTTTTTGCAAAACTTATGGCAAATTCTCGGTATAAATCTTCTTGTAGTTTAATATATGATGTCCATTCATGGTTTTGGCATAAACACGATGATATTATGTAGTGTAGAATAAAATTTTTAATTATCATTATTATTACTTTTTTATATAAATCAGTCGCATATAAAAGAAATAAATACTTAAGTGGTTATGCAAAAATGAATAATAAATTAAAAACTTACTCAATAAATAATCGTAAAATCAACTTTCAAAAGGAACTGCTGCGAACTGCGGAGAAACTAACATATTATATGTCAAGGAACTGTACTGCTTACTTACGGGTGACTGAGGAACTGTGGTAGGGGTGAGGGCACCGGTCCTTGAGGAGTGGGGTGAAATGAACGACAGTTCCGTACGATAAAGACCTTTCAGTTCAGTTCCTTTTCGGCAATAGTTCATTTGAACTAGCTCGTTCATGAACTAAAGACCATTCAATTCAGTTCTTTTTCGGGAATAGTTCATTTGAACTAGTTTGTTCATGAACTACCAACCTCTAATTTTTAGAGTTAAGATTTTAGTAACAATGGTCGACAACTACTTAAAATCTTTGTATTTAATCAAAATAAGTGTAATCTATTTTAATATTACAATCAAAAGTAAACGAGAATAAAAACACGTTAAAAAATAGTTATACCTACTAGACCGATGGTGAACAAATCTTATTGAAATGCTCATCAATGCAACAAAAAGATAGTTTACCTTAAAAGTTTTTGCTTAAATTAGTTCTGGCTTTATTATTACCAGCATGGCTACAACATGTAGTAGATGACACTGTCGATTCAATAAGGTTATGTTAAGTATAGGATTTTTGGAATTTCGAGCGGAAAAATTATTTATTTTATGTCCACAGTCTGACCGAAAAATTATTTGAAACATTATTGTTTGTCGCCGCCATTTTATAGTGAAACTATACCGAAACTATTATCGATGCGTTACATCTCCAGTGATGTTATTTTTGGATGTGCCCCGTTTTAATTTCATATTATTTTCATTTAATTTCTAACATTTTAGTAATATAGAAGTGTTAGATTATGATATTTTAAATTTAGATTATGAGAATTAGACCAGCTGAATTAGATAAAAACGGTGCAATTACTAAATACGCTAGTAAAGCATCTTTGGCAGTGAACTCTATACCCTCTATACTATACGTACCTCAAGAAGACTAGAGAGTTCTCCAGTCTTCTTGAGTATAGAGTTCACTAATCTTTGGCAGGCAGTCTTTGCGCCATCTCGTGTTTGTTTTTTTAAATCTTGAGTAGGTCGAAGCCACAGTATCATATCAATGTTATAAATGGATTTTAGTGGGGATTTGTTCCTAAATAAAATGAAAAAGAAAAAATCAAGACGTAAGTGTTGTATTGTAAATTGTGAAATTATAGAGGGTCAAAATTCAGACTTACAATTTTACCGTTTTCCTAGACAATCTTACGAATTAAAGAGAAAAAATGGTGTAGCAATGCGTCGTCAAAGGTAATATATTTTTTTTAAGATCTCAAACCATTATTAAATATAGGTTTTTTAGGCTTTGCACATATAATAACAGACGAAGTGACGAAGAAATTTACTGGAATAGACTCAAATTTATTGTTTCTGGAAAACATAGTCAACCTGCATTTTTTAAAGAAGTTTCTGCTGAGAACAGACTAGATTTGTAGTGTTGAATACATCAACATTGTCTGTTCGACTGTTGGTGGTGTGTCAGTATGAAGTTCAGTGCAATCATTTATTGCTCGACAGTTCGGGTCGTTTAAAAAACTTTGAGGCAATGTTTCTCTAATAGCCTCTTTTGATGGCTAAAAATCCACGTTTTTGTTTTAGCAATTAACGTTTTCAAAACACTTGAAAAACTGTTTACAGTAGAAGTAAGAGGTACTGTATACAAACAGCCAATAACAGCGAAAAGTAATCCAAGTTTCATCTTCATAAGAAATATCAGAAGTCTGTTGTCAGCCGAAACTTTGTTAAAAAATGCAGGTTGACTATCTTTTCTAGGAATAATAAATTTAAGTAAAATTTGGAAAAAAAAGTTTATTTCAGTAAATTTCTTCATTATTACGTCTGTCGTTATACCTATAACGACTAAAAACCTATATTTTTTAACAAAACAACAATTATTATATATTTAATGTATTAACAATGATTTGAGATAAAAGAAATAATTACCTTTAACGACGCACGGCTACAGTCCATTTTATTTTTATTTCTAATTTCTAAGGTTGTCCAGGAAAACGGTAAAATTGTACTTCTGAATTTTGATCTTTCGTATTTTCACAATTAACAACAACTACGTCTTGATTGTTCCTTTTTCATTTTATTTAGTAACAAATCCTTATTAAATTCCATTTATAACATATGACACTGAGGCTTCGGCCTACTCAAGGTTTAAAAAAACAAACACGAGATGGCGCAAGGGTTGCCAGCCAAAGATACTTTACTATATAGCGTATACACAGCAGCAATCTTGGTAGTTGTCGATAATTATAGTGAATTATTTAGTTAAAAGTTGACGGAAATGTATTATGTGACGTTTGATAATATTGAACATAGGGGTTACAAAAAGAAATGTAATACAAAACTTAGATAATGGATATATATTTTCAGCCAGAAAATTTGACGACTAAACTTTATATAAAAATTAAATCTATATCGAGACAATGTCAAACACAGATGGCGTATATGTCACATTATCCTCGTTAGATGGCACCACTCCAATTCTAAATTATATGAATTTAGAATTGGAGTGGTGCCATCTAATGCGGATAATGTGAAATATACGCCATCTGTGTTTGACACGATTACAAGAAACTGTGAACGAAATACGAGGGCGAATCAAATATAAGCGAGACTTTTTTTAATTTTTTTTATTTGAACTTGTAAAAAAAAAGAATAGCTCATTTTTCTACATAATCTCCTGATCTGGAGAGGCATTTTTCCCAGCGTGTAGGTAATTTTGTAATGCAAAACCTGATCGTAGAATGAAGTTGGTTGTGTTTCCAGCCAATTGTGCACGTAGGCCTCAACCTCCTCATCGTTGTTGAATCTTTGCCCTCCCAGGGCTTCCTTGAGAGGACCAAAGAGGTGAAAGTCGCAGGGCGATAGGTCGGGGCTATAGGGAGGGTGTTCAAGTGTCTCCCAGCCCAATTCCTCTAATTTTTCTCTGGTCAGGGAAATATGTACGGGGACGAGCATTATCATGGAGAAGTTTTACTTCTCTCATCGGTAGGTCACATCATTTGCGGCGATATGCAAGTCTAACCTCGCTTTAAATGTCGCAGTAGTACGTCGCATTAATGGTCCTCAATCATGCAAAAAATTGAGGTGTAACAAGCCACGCTGGTTAAAAAAAACTGTAGCCAAAACCTTGCCTGCTGACAGCTTTGACTTGGCTTTCACTGGCCCAGCCTCCCTTTGATGTCTCCACTCCTTGCTCGCTTGTTTCGACTCAGGGATATAGTGCTGCACCCACGTTTCATCGCAGGTAATAACGTGAGTGAAAAACGAGCCTCCCTCTTCCCGAAATTTTGTTAGGAGACGCTCACACACCTGAAAACGATGCAATTTCTGCTCAGTTGTCAGAAGGCGAGGGACCCACCTTGCGCACACCTTACGAAACCCTAGCTCCTCTGTGATGATCGAAAAAGTGCTTCCATAAATTATTCCAACCTTAGATGCAATCTCATTGGTGGTCGGACGCCTGTCACCCTTAAAAAGTTGTTGAACGTGGACGATGTTGTCGCTGGTGATGCTGGTGCGAGTTCGGCGATCGTGGCTCTCATTTTCAACTTTCTCACGACCCTCCACAAACTGTTTATGCCATGCAAACACTCTAGCCCAACACCCCACGAAGCGGGAACCCTCACGCGTTACTATTGCAATGCCCAGGACCAAAAGCCTCGTTTATATTTGCTTCACCCTCGTAATATCAAAATTCCACACCTTCCTGGTTTCTATCCATTAATCATTTCATTACTTTCATTAGCATTACTCATTACATAAGTTCTTAAATTTATAATAATAAATGATGATTTTAATTTCAATTTTCAATAAAAATAGTTAACAGAAATGACAGAAAATTATTAATACATAGATAAAAAAGTAATAAAGAAATAAAAAAAAATTGGGAATAATAATAATATATTTATTCGATTCGTTATATATACAACACTATGCACACATTATAGGGAACTTTATTTGATTTTGTCTACCGATGAAATAAGTCACTATTACAGTAAATCAGTCTCAGACATCATCAAACAAATATTCGGAATATTAGTTTCTCGGAATTTTTTGTTTAGTATATAATATATCGTACTGCCCATATCGATGTTATTTTACTGTCGACCTATTTTATCACAGGTAGTATAATTATATCCACTTAAAAATTTTTTTGTAAAATGTCGCATTTTCCGCATTTTAATGCAAATTTGCCCGATGGGAGAATGCAGAAAATGTTTTATGTTATCGTACACGTAAATGTTCTTAGATATATATATATATATATATATATATATAACTGTCCGACAGAAAAAAATTAGTTAACACAAGTTTTTCCACAAATACTTAAAATTTGTGGCTGGAGTATATTGATCGAGGAATTATTTATGTATCATTTATAAAAATTGGAGCGTTAGCAATGAAATACCTCGCAATTATAATTATTGTAGGTGTATCATTCATTGCAAGTGCAGATAAAAAGCGTATGTATTGAAGTTATTATTACATTTATTTTTTTTTTGTTTATAGTGTAAATATTTCTTTAAACACCAAATAACATTGGACCTATCGTTTTCGATCTCATTGTTTTCATTGTTAACGAAAAACCTTGGAAAAAAAAAGGTGAAATTAAATCGTAAGAGTTTGAATTCAGTAGCGTGTAGATACTCCTCTAGCTCTTATCACATGCTCATTTATTTGAGTATGCTATTAATCAAATGGTGAATGGTTTGCTGGGAAATATTCTTCCATTCGACAAGAATTACTTATACGAGTTTCTTAAGAGCTATAAGGGCAGGTATTAGGCGCCTAACTAATCGTTTTAGTGCATCTCATAGATAACTTCATGAGGTTCATATCTGGGCTTCTTGATGGCCAGTCCATAATTGGAATATTCGCAAATGGAAGGTAATGCAGTACCTCTCTAGCAACGTCGGGCTCAGCGTTATCCTGCATAAAAATGGAATTGTTCCCGATAAACAGGGCAAATGGCATCACATGTTCTTCTACGATGTTTTCTACGTAGATATGTGCATTCGTGGATCTCCAACATAGAAGAACTAACTCTACACGATCATTGAAATTACTCCCCAGAAGATTATTGATACACCAAAAAGTAGGGTTCTTGGAGAGATATTGCAGGCAACAAACAATTTTCCTGGTCTTCGTCAGACTCGTTGACGCCCATCGTGAATTAAAACTCTTGTTTCGTTTGAAAGCAAAACTCGCTTCCAGTCGTCAATGGTCTGCAATACGCAGTCTAGTAACTCTATGCTCTCTGGTAATCAGTGGAGCAATAGCTCTAGGTCTTCTACTGTCCAATCCACCTTTATTTAGACTTTCTCCTGATCGTTCGTCCAAAAATTGCTACATTTCGAATGTTCATCTCTTGCAGTAACTTCCAAGTTCATTGAAACGTGTTCGACTAATTGTTGATTGTTTAACTCCCATCAAATTAGCCATATATCTCTAGCTACGTCCCTCGTTAACCAGAGTTACCCCTTTCACTGCTTCATCTTCTCTTAAGTTAAGTGGACGATCCATTTCTTCTACTCTAAGTGTAGAAGTGTGTAAGAATGCAGTTAAATATATCGATTTTATTTGACTTTTGAAAGACGTTTGGAAAAATGGCTTGTACTCTTTCTATTTCTATCTATAAACATATAATTTTTGCATCATTTAGAAAAAATTTCATTTCAAAATTCAAATACATTTAATAGTATTTTGGGTTTTGGGTTCTATAAATTATTATTATTATTATATTATATAGGTTTGGGCCTCATCAGCCACTGATCGCATGGGTAGTCCCTTGGCGATCCCCTCTTATCCGGGTCATTATCCAAAAATGCTATCCCATAAAAGGAGCAATTTAGGCACGTCCCCCACCTTAAGCCTCGCCTCCTCTAGGATAACAGGGGTCCCTAATATAAGATACATCTTCTCCTCCAGTGCGGGACAGGTGTAAAGAAGATGAATCGAGGTTTCCTCGTCTTCTTTACAGTATCTGCAGGCCGGGCTATCAGTCAGCCTCAGCTTGTGCTTATGTGCATTCAGGCTACTATGGTGGCCCGTTATGATTCCCACCAGAGTTCTGGCTTTGTGCCTGTTCAATTTAATGAATTCTTGGGCCCATTTCTCAATCTCTGAGTATTCGATGAAGAGTTTGGTTATTCGACAACCCGTTACTCCTCTCCATCTTTTATTGTGCTGGCCTCTTGCCCAGCCATTGATGCGGTCTCTGATCAGATTCCGACTTATTCCCACTGCAGGTTCTGGTCCATAGAGGTTTTCCCTGGTCCCTAGTCTGGCAAGGTCATCTGCAATTAGATTCTATAAATAATCTTGATAAAAAAATAAATGCAAATTCAGTAATTTCAGTTTATAACGAAACACTTTTTCTCACTATTGAAAGGCCTTTTTTGTGTCACTATAGATGGAGGTAATAATGGCCATCACAATTTACACCCAAACAATAAGGTGGCTCACTCGTATCACTTAGGACACAGAAAAGCTGGGCTGAAATACCGAGATAATAGTCCAGATGTAAACCACCACCAACATTGCGATTGTCAACCAGGCGGTAAGTAGATTCCCTATATTATTACTGAAAGAGGCGGTGAGAGCCATTTTAGATAGAATTGTTGAGCATCACTGAGCTGCTTGGCCTGTATTTTTTTTATTTGCACCGGAAGATTGGCAAAAATTACAATATACGGTTAACAACATGTTCTTGAAAACAATTTCTCTAAGTAAAGAATAAAAAGTTACTTAAAAAAAATAAACGGAAGTGCCTTTATTTTGTTCATAATTACCAACAGATATATCCACTACGTGAATTATTTTAAATAGTTTTATGGAAATAGCTGTTCTGCTTTTAAACAGGAAATAATAGTATAACAAATGTACCTAACTGAGGTGCCAATTTTAATAAAATGACAGTTATTTCTCTAGCAAAATTATTTCTCTAAAAGAAAGACGATTGTTCTACCAACTACACTACCACACTTCAACAAATTATTTATTAATTAAGTATACCCATTGTCTCCACATTGGTATATTTTGGGTATTGACATAACTTGAAGATGTCTGGAGTTTTCTCACGACAAAAGGGTTTAATATGAATATTTATGGTGTATACATGTTCAAGTTCTTCTTTATTTTACATTTAAAACATACATTTGACAGCTTTTAGGTTCTTACATCACATAGACGTCTTCTGTACGATAATTTATCTACCAGCATATCTCTTACATCACAGAGTTTATCAACATAATCTTTGTTAAGGCGTGCATGAAAATCCTTTGTGGTAATATTAATGTATAGTTTATTTCATCGCTATTTGCCAAATCTCAAAACATACCGTGGCTTGTTTTTATGGCTAGGATCAGGTAGACTATTCCGTTTATCGGCAAATAGCAATGAAATAAATAGTATAATAATTACTTACACGTAGCAATGGATATTTTTGAAAGAACTGTCCAAAATAAAAAACTACAGTATCAAATGAAGTGTAATGTTTTAGGTTTGAATATAGCAATTAATAACGCTATGTTCTAATATAAACATTTTGTTTCAGATGGTCCCCCAAAGCTGACGATCATTTACAACGAAGACAGTAGCTTGATCGCAGTAATCAACGCCTCATCCAATATGGCCTTGCTACTCGACTATGCGGAGAGCGTAATAATATTGGTGCAGCCCAAACTCTCCATAATTGCATATTACAGCTCCAACACAGTTTACCAGCTCAATGAAACCCTGATACTTTCAAATGACACTCTTGAAAATGCGACTTTTCTAAAACTCTTGTTGGAGAAGGCGCAGCAGTCTGGAGCAGCGGCTAGCCTCAGCAATCCTGGCGGAGATATTGCAAATGAAATAAACGGAATCTTAACCAACCTGGGGTGGTCGTCTTCTTCGAATCCTACAGAGGATACCAAGCGGTTGATACAGCAACTCAATGGACCTTTGAAGGTGCTCTACAAAGGCACAGGAGCGTTCGAGATACACCTAGACCTCGGCACTTTCATCAAAGTGAATTTAGCTCTAGCGGATTTGCTAGCAAACGCCCAGGATGCTCAATCTATAGGTCCGATAAATCTGAATTACGTCTTTTCGGCGCGATCGGGTTTTGGAATATATCTTAACCTCCTAAGTCAGATAGGCGAACACGCTGACTTAGCTAAACTATTTGGGAACCTTTTGACGGGGTCGCCGAAATTACTATATTTGATCCAAGGAATAGAAAACGCTGTATCTCACGCCGGTATAGATGGTCACAGTTCCGCTCATATCGAAATAATGCTATGTCTGTATGGACCCTGTTACATCGATGAGGTAATAGGGTATTTGGGGAAGTATACTCCAGATGGTGTCCAGCCCAGCGAGGTGGAAGAAAAATTAAGGCAGGCCCTAGACATTTTGGATAACCAAATAAAAACCTACAGTAACCTCAATGGCATCGCCGGGTATTACGATTTCACTAAGGAACTTGTTAACGGCACTTTGGTTATCAGAAACGTTAATATCACCGATGTTGCGGATTTTCTGTACTTCAGAAGTCCGAGGGAGGTTCTACAGTCGCTCATCAGAATTGCAACGCAACTCTTCACGCCCCAGAACATCCCGTTCTTGGTCCAAACGGCATTCAACAGTAAGATCTTTCAACAGCTAGTCGCAGCGTTCGTGCCTGACATTTCCTTAAGCGATATAGCTCAGGCATTTTCTAATTGTTCGGCTATTTGGTCGCTCGCCTCCCATTTACCGGTAATCGGTCCAGCATTTCCCCAAATTTTCGAGAACGCGAGAGATTTCATCCGAAATCTAAGCGAGACTGTCTCACGTGATTTGCAAATCGTTCTGAACGACGTGAGTGACGGCAACTTGAGCGACGGGTCAATAAATATTTTGAAGAGGCTCGTGGGGAATTTATCAAGTTTCATCGAGCATATTGACAGTCTTTTAAGAATCGACCTTTGGAACCCTTTGCCAGGTAAGAATTTCTTAGGTTATAGCGTGGAGATTTCCGCGGGGTTTTCTGTCCTTCAAGTTCTGGTATAAATGTTCTGGTACTTCTGGTAGATATGTATATTTTGCTTGTGTACAGTATTAAAACAAGATACAATTATTATTTAGTTATTGGTAGTTGGCATATTATGAAATATAAATTATAAGTACCATCAAGAAAGATTATCCTGCAATATAGACAAGAAAGAGATGATTTGCTCTTGATGTCAGTATAATCGCGGAATTTTGGTTGCATAATTGCAACTACACGCCGCAAACTCACATAACCTTTCATATATCAGTACAATAATTTACATTATGTATTACAAATATATATAGGTATTTATCTTTAAGGTTTGATTCCATCATATCTAACTATATATGCAACTAGTATATAAAAATTATCGTATTGATGTAGTTTTAGTTATTCGTTAATAGGTGGCAGCACTGTCGCACCAATAAATTGTAAATTATAATAGCCTGTACAACTGGATCTTCCTCTAAAGGGCCCCATACACACTCAGTTTTTAACGCAGGCCAAACTTCGCAAACCAGGTTTGTGCAGGTATAACTGAGCGTCTGTGGATAGTTCAGGCCGGCCGCCATGCCGCCGGCCTGGCCTCAGCAATTTCAAGTTGTGTTTGATTTTGACCTGCCTAGACCAGTGAGTCTGCACGTGTGTTGGTCAGTTCAGGCCACGTGTTCAGTTCAGTACGAAGTTATAAGCCATGGATAGAGAATCCAACGCCGAATTCATCGAATTACAATCGACATCGACAAATATTTTCCGCGCTTATGGAAAGTTAAGAGAAAGGAATATTCTGACCGAAACAAGAAATCGGCTGGTTATGAGGTGCTAGTGAATAAACTGCAAGAGACGGAGCGTGAAGCGAACAGAGACTCTGAAACTGACTGTCTCATGCAAGTATCTTGCCGTTGAATCAACGGAGAAACCAATTTCAACAAGTGTGTCTTCGTCCATTCTCAAATAGTTAAAGCAACCCTGTTTTTCCAATTTCAAGTCTTCTAGTAAACCAATGTGAGACAACAGGTTTCTTTTTAACAGCCAACTGTTCGTCCATTGGGGCCTGTTTACAGAACGTTCCTTTTGTTGCTTCTTTTTAATAGCACAAGCGAGGAGAAGGAGGCAGGCAACATCACTTTGAGAAGCCATTGTGAACTGAGCAAATATCTAGACAGTTGAACTGTACGTGTAGGCCCAAAAAGCAACACATGCCAATCTGCGCAAACTTGATTTGCGCAGGCAAGCCTGTGTTGAAAACTGAGCGTGTGTGGGGCCTTTAACAGTGATAATATCGTTGCAACGGCCTGGTTGATTTCAAGATAGAATATGCAATCCTAGGCATATTCTTTACCTAAGTAATTGATATTTATTGATGATAATATTCTGTATGTATGTTTATTACCTTACAAACAAGCACTGTTTAAATGTTAAGAATTTGTTTAACCCAAGAATCTTTTTCAACATATTTTTTTAAATATTAAATAAACTTGACCATCAAAATCGAAAAATGGATAAAGTAACCAAGTTTTAACTATTTGCAGAGAACTTTAAAAGAATTTTATTCGTATTTTATTTATTATTTAATTTGTTATTAGCAGATGAACATAGTAAATAATTCATAAATAAAAACGAATCTAATACTTTCAGATGAAATATTTATTTTATTCGCTAAATGTAATAAATAGTTAAGCATAAACGAAACAGGTTTATATCTGTTTTATGAAATTTTATTTATCGCAGTTCAATGGCGATTTCATACACTACTGAAGAATTCACAACAAATAGGACAGATGTTGCATTAACAACATGGCCGCTATAACCTAACAAACTTCGATAATCCCTATTGAAAGACCCTGTATATACTTGTACTATATCGTATGTAAATTTTTAGCCGTTTTCAACTTCATTGGCAGTCTATCCAACGTAGCAGATATCAGTGGCTCAGGTAACGTTTTTATGTTGCATTTCTATATTCAATCAAGGTTGTTTCGGGTGTCGTGTTTATATGTTCTTCCATATTTAGAAGATTCAATTCAAATAACAAAAAATATACTTTGATTACAACAAACTAAATAGTGTTAATATTAATAGTAGTTAGTACTAATTACCGATCCGATAGGACTTGAACCTTGACGAAGTTCTAGTGCAAACTGGAACGGGTGGGTCGGCTTGCGCGTTTTAATGATTTAAGGAGCCGTACCATAGGTTTAACCATAGTGGGAGGGTCCTTATTGAAAAACCAGACTAAGACAAGTCCCTGAAGGAGGGCAGCAGCTCTTTCAGTAGTCATAGTGGCAGAAACCGTGGGGGTTGGTATGGTGCTATGACACACACGACTGCGATGTGGAAGGCAAGAGGAAACCACCACATTATAATCCTCAGAACAGCTAGCAGAAAGCTTATCCTAAATTAATGATGGCGTCTCCTGGGACAAAAAACTCCGGAGGTAAAATAGTCCTCCGTTCGGATCTCCGGGTGAGGACTGTTCCGGGAGACGTGATCGAGTGCAATCATAATAAGAAGTGTAGCATTTCACGAGTCGGAGCGTGGAATGTCAGAAGCATGAGACAGGCAGGGAAGCTAGAAAATCTGAAGATAGAAATGGATAGGTTAGGATTAGATATAGTAGGTATAAGTGAGATGCGCTGGCCGGAAGTAGGAGATTTTTGGAGCGGTGACTATAGGGTAATACACACAGGATCGGTAAATGGAAACGCGGGAGTAGGGATCGTTATGCGGAAGAACGCAGGACAGTGTGTAGATAGCTACCTACAATACAGCGAGAGAGTAATGATGGTTAGGTTAGATTCGAAGCCAGTGGAAACAGTAATAGTGCAAGTATACATGCCTACTTCTAACCACAGCGAGGAAGAGTTAGAAGCCGTTTATTCGGACATAGAGCAGGTAATAGGATTTGTGAAGGGTCATGAAAATTTAATAATAGTAGGAGATTTTAACGCAGTCGTAGGTGAGGGGAAAGAAGGAGAATTTGTAGGGTCTTATGGATTAGGAAACAGAAACGAGAGAGGTAGCAGACTGATAGAATTCTGTTAAAAGCACAAGATGGTAGTCGCGAACACATTGTTCAAGAATCACGTTAGGAGGCGGTACACATGGAAAATGCCAGGAGGGATAGACAGGTATCAGATAGACTACATTCTGGTTAGGAAGAGATTTAGAAATCAAGTAAAAGACTGTAAGAGTTATCCAGGAGCAGATGTAGACAGCGATCACAACTTGGTAGTCATGAAAGCTAGATTAAAGTTCAAAAATCTGAAAACCCGGAAGGATAAGAAACGTATAAATGTAGACATATTGAGGGATCAGAATATGAAAGATAAGTTCCAGGAGAAAACAGATCAATTAATAAATAAAACGAGTAAGGACGAAATCAAGAACGCAGAAACTGAGTGGGAGGGTATCAAGATTCCGCGGCTACGGACGTTTTAGGACACGATAAAAGGGAAGCTAGGAAGCGCTGGATAACGGACGAAATCTTAAACTTAATGCAAAAGAGACGAGGCTACAAAAACAGACGAGACGAAGAAGGACTGAAAACGTATAAGGCAATAAAGTGGGAAATCATTAGAAAATGTAGAAAAGCGAAAGAACAATGGATAGAGGAGAAATGCAAAGAAGTAGAAGATAAGTTGCAAGTAGGTAAGACCGATGAGGCTTACAAAATAATTAAGAGGAACTTCAGGGATGTAGGAACAATAAGTAGAAATGTTAGGAGTCAATCGGGGGACATACTGATAGGAAGAGAGGAGAAAGCGGATAGATGGAAGCAGTACTTAGGAAATTTATACGAGGGCCAGGAATTAGGAGAGATATTAGAGGAAGAATCTAGCATCGATAGGGAAGATGTAGGAAAACCTATATTGAGAGAGGAATTTGAAATAGCACTAAGGGGGCTAAAGAATAATAGAGCGCCGGGTGTAGATAAAATACAGGCGGAAATTTTGAAATGTGCGGGACAGAAAGTAGTAAATAGGATGTTTGAACTGGTAAAATACATATACGAAACGGGCGAGATGCCGGAGGATTATAAGAGGAACATTATCGTTACTATACCGAAAAAGAGAGGAGCCGACAAATGCGAGAACTTTAGAACGATTAGCCTAACTTCCCATGCGTCAAAAATCTTAACTAGAATAGTGCAGAAGAGGATGGAAAATAGAGCGGAGGAAATACTAGGAGAAGACCAATTCGGGTTTAGGCGAAATAGGGGAACTCGCGAAGCTATTCTGGCGCTAAGAGTAATGTTAGAGAAAACAATAGAAAAAGGAAAGAACGCTTATATAGGATTTGTAGATTTAGAAAAAGCTTTTGATAACGTAAGATGGGAAAAAATGTTCGAGATACTAAAGAGCGCGGGAATGAAGTATAGAGATAGGAGAGTAGTACACAATCTATACATAGAGCAAACTGCTGTTATAGAAGTAGAAGGGGAAGAAAGGGAAGTAGGTATTAGGAAAGGAGTAAGACAAGGATGTACGCTATCACCACTAATTTTTAATCTGTACATCGAAGAGGCGATTAATGTGGTAAAAGATAGAGTAGATTTCGGGATTAAAGTACAGGGACAGAAACTAAAAATGCTGAGATTCGCGGATGATATAGCAGTATTAGCATCTAGTAAGGAGGAACTAGAATCAGTATTGAACGAAATGGAGGCAGTGTTGACAGAGGAATGCGGAATGAGGGTGAATAAAAACAAAACTAAAGTGTTAGTGTGCAGAGGGCGCGAGAGCAGAGCAAAAACGAAAGTACAAATTAATAATGAAAGATTGGAGGAAGTTAAAGACTTCACTTATTTAGGAAGTAAAATAAATTGGGATGGAAGAAGCGATAAAGACATAAAACAAAGAATAGCGCAGGGTCGAGTAGCTTTTAACAAAAAGAAAGCACTTTTATGCTCGGGGATAATAAACTTAGAAACAAGGAAGAGATTTTTGAAAACATATGTATGGAGCACGGCACTTTACGGCTGCGAAACCTGGACGGTAGGGGAAGCAAGTAGGAAGAAATTAGAAGCTTTTGAGATGTGGTGTTACCGAAGAATGATGAAAATACCATGGACTGATAGGGTTAGAAACGAAGAAGTATTGGAGAAAGTCGGCGAGAAAAGGAGTATGTGGAAAAACTTAAAGAAGAGAAGAGATAGAATGGTAGGCCACTTGCTGAGACATGGGGGAATAGTCCGCGATATTTTGGAGGCAGAAATAGGAGTGAAGAAAGGCAGAGGTAGGCCTAGATTAGACTACTGCTCGCAAATAGTAAGGGATGTAGGTTGTAGCACAATTAGCGAAATGCGTAGGTTAGCACAAGATAGGAGAAGCTGGAGGTTAGCGTCCAACCAGTCTTAGGACTGATGACCTAATGATGATGAGTACTAATTAGTGGGACTTAGTACTGACTAATTCTTATGGCAAGATGATTCAAGTTAAAAATGTTGTCGATTTATTTCACAAATTCTTCTGGACTTCAAATAGAGGTTGAAAAATGGATTTTGGAGGTATGGCCAAATCTTCTTGCCCCATGATTATCTCGCAGAAGATCTCGAAGTTCCCTGGAATTACCCCGTTCGATGCCAACCGTTTGGACCTGGCCTAGATTGCCGGATCGAAATTAATCCCGGTATAGGTTCAATTCCCACATCACTGAGCTGGCTGAATGTGTCTCTGTGTGTCTGTGTGATTGTTTGGGGTTAGGTGGAAGAGCTAAACCTCGCCCCTGTAAAAGTAGACAATTAAACAAGTTCATGGGTAGTTTTAAAAGAAATACATGATAATATACGCACAATAAACAAAATAATGTAATACATATTTAAAATAAGAAAGTTAGTGGGCGTTTCCAGTGCAATCATCTTGAATAAAATTATTTAAACAATCAATACACGTTAGAACATTTACAAATTTTATATGTATTGTAACATGAACAATTTTTAAAGAACTTGTTATGTGATACACACAGTATATTCCGTATGGCTCAATTAATTATATTCTCCCTAAATTATATTTTGTACTATGTTTATGTTATTCAGTGTAATTGAACGAAAAAATTGGGCTAAAAAAACGTGAAGTTGTTTACAAATTATATATTGTTCTTGACCTGTATTAATACCTGTATTAGTACCTGTAGTAATACCTGTATTAATTTAATCTTCAGATACCTTTCTCTGGAGTTTGGGATTCAACGAGGGAACAACTGGATCAGGTAAACCATCTTCTTATTCTTTTATATAGACAATAATAAAGAAATACTAAAACATTATCACATTTGTCATAACAACTCTAGCTCGTTGGTTTTGTTTTTATTTTTTATTTAATAACTGGTAATGTTTTAGGTACCTATTCTGATTTGAAACCAAAGTGAGCTTATAATTAATCAATAAATTTTATAAAATTAATTTTATAAAAATTCTAAGTTATGGCAGTTTGTTATAGTCCTTAAATCTTTTATACAGGGTGGAAACCGTTTGTAAATATTTTATTTTAATACATTTAAATAAGCAAATACATGGTGTTCCATTAAAACATATCTATACTGTACACCACTTACTTAGATATTTTATTTACTACTTTTTATTTTATCCCCCAGTATATGTACGAAATCTCTCCGAAGATGTATATTTTAGATTAAATGATGTGGAATGATTATCATATATCGTGTTTTAGCTGCTGGTAATACATCTTCATTGCCGATTGCAAATAGGAAAACCTCATCTAATCACAAACATGGCGCACACAAAATAGAAGGTAGGAGCATACAGTTATTTTATACATGTATACAGGTGTTATCAGAATGTTTGCAAGGAATATCTTTGTTATTTGAAGAGATAGAAAGCAGTGGTGGCTGGTGAGATTTTAAGGGTCAGGGCTGTAGAAAAAAATAACTCAAAATTATTGAGAAAACCTTACAGTACCTTTTAATGTCGGAAAATAAAATCCATTCGACGATTTTTATAATTCACAAACTTGTCTATAACTGTAGAATTAAAGTTATTAATATTTTGAACCAAATGCTTTTCTATTGATAACATAGCTAAAGCATTTAACCTTTCTTGTGCTATAGTGTTTCTTAAAAATGTGTTTCTCCTTTTTAAAGTAGAAAGAGACCGTCCTGCTCCGGCAGTGGACATTGGCGTTGCAACTAAAATCCGTAAAAGTTTACTGATTTCTACAAAAGTAAGTCTTCGATATTATTACGAAGTATATAATCCAACAAAGGCAATACCATCAATTTTTCGTAGATTTCGTCTATCGTATAATACTGTCAGTTCTAGCTAAATTCCGCTCTATCGATTAATTTTGCGATGTCAAAGTGTTCCACAAAATTAAACCTGTCTTCAACTTGTAATATTATCAAATCACATACTTACTTCCTTTGCATCAGCTGTTAGATACTCTTCCTGTCTTCGGCGTTCTGAAGTAGCAGCATATGTTTCAGTACCATTTACTGAGATTTGATCAGTATCATTGCGCACTTTTTGAATAATATCTTTAAATGAATTGACGGCTTGTTTTACCCGAACAGCATTTACTTGGCGAGATTGTACTTCATGGAATAAAATATCAATGTGTGGCATAATTCTTTGAAAAAATGAGAGCCGAAAATTGAAATCTTTATCTTCCAGATGATGTCGAAGTGCTCGTGCTTTTTGAATAGTTTCGGCAGATTTAAAATTCTCTAGTCCTTCGAAACACCCAATTAATGCAGCTTTATTCTCGTATACTACGTTTACTACTCTAGATTTAAAATTCCGTCTGGTAACACTTACTCTAGGAACCCTACGAGCCACTGCTTGATCCAATGCAGCAAGTCGCACATGTGAGTGCTCTCTAAAAACACTCTAGCACCCTTATTTTGTGGAGCACATTGAGTCATGATAAAATTCAACTGGCGTGTGTAACAATGTATAAAACGAGCGTTACTATAAGTTTCCCTTACTTTGGCTTGAATACCATTTATTTTTCCGATCATAACCGCAGCTCCATCATAACTCTGGGCTATTAATTTTTCATTGCTTATTAATGGGAAAATTTCCTTTAAAATGCATCGTGAAATCGCCGAAGCGTCCTGGCCTTCGAGATTTAAAACACTCCAAAATCTTTCATACACTTTTCCATGCTGTTCATACTTTAAAACTAAAGCAGTTTGAGTTGTTTCAGAAATATCGCTTGTGTCATCAGCAATAATTCCAACAGATTTCATCACTTTTTATTTTTTCTTGACAAATCGCTAATATACAATCCAGGACCTAATTTTGAATTGTCTTTGATATGCCCTTAAAAACGTTATCGCTTTTAATATGCTCCTTAATTGACGTGTGCACGCTACCCAGTGGTGGCGACAGGGGTGGGACGGGAGAGGGAGCACCCAGGCAAAATCCTTTTCGCCCAGTCAGTCACCCAACCTCTTATAACACCACTATATCACAATCGCACAAAATAATATATTTAATGCCCTCGCCCACCCTAGATATTTCCCTCCTATTATCGCCTAACCGCAGAATAATTCTAGCGCCGCCACTGACGCTACCCATTAAATAAATTAAGCCTCGAAAAATTCTCGGATTGTTTGATGATCCCGACTCATCATGCCCGCGAAGCGCTACTTCGATTGCCCCACAAAATTTAATAGAATCAATAATTTTTGACAAAATATATCTATTTCTCTCTACTTGTTCATTATGTTTCTTAATTGATTGTTTATAAGAGCTATCTACATCGGCGGTAATATTTACTTGACTAATATTCGTCAGATTAAGAACGTTCATTATATGTGTTTTATTTTCACGGTGTTTTTTAATGTACTCCTACAAATGCCCCAAATTTGTCACGCCCTTGAAACTCCATGAAGGTTCATCTGTAAATAACAAGCATGGAAACCAAAATAACGCATTTCTTATTTCACAACCACGTATCGACGAAACTTCTTTATAAGTGTTATTATTAAACTATATTTTATAAGAACTGTTGTTGCTTCTTCTACTTTGATTTAAAATTAATGTAGGCGTAGGGCGCCCCGATGTTTGAAATTCAAATTGTTCTTCAAAACTCCGTATTGAAAGGGGTTTTTCAAAAATTCTTCAACAGAATTCCTATTGAATTTATTTAATTATACAATTATACAACAACTTAATATAACAAAGCACCCCGTACAGGAATAACTCAAATTTAGACGAAACTGATCAACATATAGACAACTCGTGCTGGAAACATCGGCAGCCCGCTGGCGCGATTACTTCGCAGTGCTTTAAACACGTATTCCGTAATTCGTACCAGGGGCAGGCCGGGCTGAAAATATCTCCGCTTCATTGACCTTTCACAATCTCTGAAGTTTGAATCATGCATTTAACTCGAACTGGGCGTGCAGGGTGGTATTTTTGGAAGCAATTTAAAGCCTAGCTTTACTTGTGACTTAATTAATGTTGCAGATGAAAATATAATGTAATGCTGTTTTAATTAATACGAATACATAAATTAAATGGAATTATTTTTTATTTTTTATTACACGCAAAATTTAATCAGTGCTGCCAGCACGGCAGATCTTATATACCGGCCGCCACTGAAAGAAAGATGGAATAGAAAACAACGTCAACTGCATCGAAAATTCGTTGTAGATGCGTGTTTCAAACCTTGTCGGTTGTTACGATCCCCAAGATACCACCTCTAACGGTTTTCTCTTAGAATTTAATGAAACCTATTTCTCATTAATGACAGTGGTATGACACACTTAATATTTTATACAAAATTTTTACTGTACTTATTTACCAAACAAAATTGTCTTAACTTCTACACAGCATTATTTATTGTAAAAATAAAGTTAAGAGTCGTAACACCTTGCAGTACATTAACGGGTTTAAAAAAGCCATAATGGGTTTAAAAATCGACCAGAATTTTATAGTAGCGCCATCTATATTTCAATACCTGAACCATGTTGTCAATATCAATACTAGTAAGTCAATATTTTTCAAAAAGGAGGCCTTTAGAGACCATGAGACCATCTATCAATAAATCAAGCATCATAGGATCGATTTCTAGTCACGTTTTTGTAATTTTAATCATCAAATAACATTTTAGATACCGACGTTGAGAGACAGAGGTAATACCAGCGCCACCTATATTTCAACACTCTTACTTTATCATGAATCGTGAGACTTTTCGTTTATATACACAAATATTTTTTTCATTTTTCCAGGTAAAAAAACGACTGGAGCACACCAGCAACAGTCTAGAAAACACAATCTCGGTAATATATGATGAATAGCACACGAAGATCTGACATGAATTCTAATTTATAATACATGGGTTAAGAACTGGAAAAATATACCTAACTAATACTAATTTGTTACTACTAACAAATACCTATACCTTGTTGGTTATTACTAACAATGATATTATTGTTTATTGACATTACTAACATTGTTTTCCATATACATAAAAGTAATGCAATTCAGTGGTAGTTTATTTTCAACCCTCATCTTTGAAATTGCAGTGGCACTAAAACAACATTTTACAAATGCAAATGTAACCTTGAGAAACACAGTATGTTGGTATTTCTTGGACCAAATAATTCTAAACTGCAATTAATACCCTCAAACATATTTGAGAAAATTAATACGAACCTTAAAGAATTAAATATTACATTAATATACAAGGTATTCTGAAATGTCCTCATTTGTTTGCTGAACATTTCGGAAAGTAGAGGTAAATGCGCGTGCACATGTGTTTGTTACACAGTAGATAAGATGGGGTTACAGCCCAAACTGAAAATTTATCAATGGAAGCCATTAGAGCGATATTTCCTGGAAAAATTACCTCTAAGTAGGGGGACATTAATTAGCCGCCCAGAAGTCCAGAATTAACGCCGATAGATGTCTTCTTAGGGGGTTATTTGAAATACAAAGTGTACACTGATGCTCCTAGGATTTTTCTTCAATTAAAGTACGCGAGGAAATTCAGAGAATTGAACCAGCATTTTGTCAGTGAGTTATCGCAAATTTTGAAAGGTGAAGCAATGCAGCTTGATGTTAGTTTTCATATATAAATTTCCCTGTATTGCAATTTAAATAAAAAGTAGTAAATAAAATATATTTTTCAATAACTGGCTTCTATTTAACCAAAAAAAGAGGACAACATCCCAAGACAACCGTTATTAAATAATTATCCAAATTAGATATTTTTCTTGAGCAAAGCAATATTCTAATCGACTTTATCGATTATCCTAACCAAACTTATCAGTGAGGCAACGCCTTTCCTGATAAACTTCTACTCAACACTAATAATCTTCTACTCAACACATGTTACCTTTCATTTACCGTAAAATTTCATGATATTCACTCTATTGACACTCGTACCCTAACCGTCCCAACACTGCCACTCTTTCGACCCTATTCCTATTCACAATATTGCAGTTTCATTTGTATATTCGTAGTCGTTATCTATATGATAAGTTTGCAGGTTTTCTTTTATAGAAGTTTGATGACTGACGACAAACCAAATAAAATTATGTTTGTAAAACTGTCAAGAAACTCGAGGCAACAAGCCTACACTGATGAAGTAGTTGTAGGTCATTTTTCATGAAAACACTCTTGGTTTCTCCTAGTTAAAAAAATTCAGGAGGTTCGTGTATGCGAATGGATTCGCAATCAAGAATTCTGACGTAAAATACTTGGAAGATGAAAGAAAGGTTAGACGTTTTAAAGACCAATGTAATACTTTTCTGGAACATCTAAATTATTTACATACTAAGGTACATTTCAAAGCGAGTAATGACGAAATCAAGAACGCAGAAACTGAGTGGGAGGGTATCAAGAATAGTCTAGATTCCGCGGCTACGGACGTTTTAGGACACGTGAGAAGGGAAGCTAGGAAGCCCGGACGAAATCTTGAACTTAATACAAAAGAGACGAGGCTACAAAAGCAGACGAGACGAGGAAGGACTGAAAACTTATAAGTCAATAAAGTGGAAAATCATTAGAAAGTGTAGAAAAGCAAAATAACAATGGATAGAGGATAAATGCAAAGAAGTAGAAGATAAGCTCTAAGTAGGTAAGACCGATGAGGCTTACAAAATAATTAAGACGAACTTCAGGGAAATAGGACCAATAAGTAGAAACGTTAGGAGTCAATCGGGGGACATACTGATCGGAAGAGAGGAGAAAGCGGATAGATGGAAGCAGTACTTAGGAAATATATACGAGGGTCAGGAATTAGGAGAGATATTAGAGGAAGAATCTAGCATCGATAGGGAAGATGTAGGAAAACCTATATTGAGAGAGGAATTTGAAATAGCACTAAGGGGGTTAAAGAACAATAAAGCGCCGGGTGTAGATAAAATACAGGCGGAAATTTTGAAATGTGCGGGACAGAAAGTAGTAAATAGGATGTTTGAACTGGTAAAATACATATATGAAACGGGCGAGATGCCGAAGGATTATAAGAGGAACATTATCG
Source organism: Rosalia funebris (assembly GCA_037954035.1). Lineage (NCBI taxonomy): Eukaryota > Metazoa > Arthropoda > Insecta > Coleoptera > Cerambycidae > Rosalia > Rosalia funebris. The sequence goes on along the minus strand of JAZFAV010000013.1, from coordinate 3,060,358 downwards.
TTACTATACCGAACAAGAGAGGAGCCGACAAATGCGAGAACTTTAGAACGATTAGCCTAACTTCCCACGCGTCAAAAATATAAACCAGAATAGTGCAGAAGAGGATAGAAAATAGAGCGGAGGAAATACTAGGAGAAGACCAATTCGGGTTTAGGCGAAATAGGGGAACTCGCGAAGCTATTCTGGCGCTAAGAGTAATGTTAGAGAAAACAATAGAAAAAGAAAAGAACGCTTATATAGGATTTGTAGATTTAGAAAAAGCTTTTGATAATGTAAGATGGGAAAAAATGTTCGAGATATTAAAGAGCGCGGGAATGAAGTATAGAGAGCAGTACACAATCTATACAAAGAGCAAACTGCTGTTATAGAAGTAGAAGGGGAAAGAAGGGAACTAGGTATTAGGAAAGGAGTAAGACAAGGATGTACGCTATCACCACTAATTTTTAATCTGTACATCGAAGAGGCGATTAATGTCGTAAAAGGTAGAGTGGATTTCGGGATTAAAGTACAGGGACAGAAACTAAAAATGCTGAGATTCGTGGATGATATAGCAGTATTAGCATCTAGTAAAGAGGAAATGGAATCAGCGTTGAACGAAATGGAGGCAGTGTTGACAGAGGAATACGGAATGAGGGTGAATAAAAACAAAACTAAAGTGTTAGTGTGCAGAGGGCGCGAGAGCAGAGCAAAAACGGAAGTACAAATTAATAATGAAAGATTGGAGGAAGTTAAAGACTTATTTAGGAAGTAAAATAAATTGGGATAGAAGAAGCGATAAAGATATAAAACAAAGAATAGCGCAGGGTCGAGTAACTTTTAACAAAAAGAAAGCACTTTTATGCTCGGGGGTAATAAACTTGGAAACAAGAAAGAGATTTTTGAAAACGTATGTATGGAGCACGGCACTATACGGTTGCGAAACCTGGACGGTAGGGGAAGCAAGTAGAAAGAAATTAGAAGCTTTTGAGATGTGGTGTTACCGAAGAATGATGAAAATACCGTGGACTGATAGGGTTAGAAACGAAGAAGTATTAGAGAAAGTCGGCGAGAAAAGAAGTATGTTGAAAAACATAAAGAAGAGAAGAGATACAATGGAGGCCACTTGCTGAGACATGGGGGAATAGTCCGCGATATTTTGGAGACAGAAATAGGAGTGAAGAAAGGCAGAGGTAGGCCTAGATTAGACTACTGCTCGCAAATAGTAAGGGATGTAGGCTGTAGCACAATTAGCGAAGTGCGTAGGTTAGCAAATGATAGGAGAAGCTGGAGGTTAGCGTCCAACCAGTCTTAGGACTGATGACCTCATGATCATGAAGGTACATTTCACTAAGTAAACTGAAAAAAGTTATTTCTTTTATTTCTTACACCTTGATCATCAACCTGTTATACGTAAACTCCTTGGTTTTCAGCAGTTTTTAGAATTACAATTCTTTTTATAGGTCCTGAACACTTTCTAAACAACAACGACCTTCGTTAACCATCTGATATTAACTGTATTAAAAGAAAAGTCTTACTGATATGATATTAACTAATGGAAAAGTGTTGCTATTATTTTTTTAAAAGAAAATTGTTACTATTCCTTTGATGGCGCCACAAATATGATTTGTGTGGGCCGTTACTTCAACAATGTGTGTTCTAATTTAATACATAGTCCGTGTATACTTCATGTATGATATTACTTGCCACTGAAATAATTGGAAAGTGTTATCTGGATGTAGATCAACTAGGTTACATCTTTAGATGGTTATACTTTCCACCGCGCTGCATATCGCTCATCGAAACGACTTAATAATAGCGTAATACACAATGTGGCAGATGTTTAGCCAAGCCTTTCTGGATTTTTAATGCCAATTGAATAATTAACAGATAAGAAAGCATCTACAGTCACTTCCTTCCCCTTTAATTTTGGAGCTGAGGCCCCTAAATGTTCGAAAGTTGACATTAATAAAAATCATGTTTTAGTTAATAAATAGTGATATGATCATCACAGATGGTGTTGCAAAGCCATTTTGAATATTAATTTTTAATGACAACAATGTGCGAATAAAGGTAGCCATACACGTACTGGAAATTCTCAAGGAAAAAGTCTAGGGAATTTCTTTGGGAATTTTCTGTACCGAAGCCTTGCCCACACATGAAGAGGATGTTCATGAGGAATTGGGATTTTCACCAGAAGGCTTTTCAATTGTTAATGTCGACTGGTGGTGGTTGCTGGTTGTTCTCGCGATTTTGCAAATTTAGGATGTCGTCATGGCATCAACGGATGATGATATATTGATAACAACGCATGTGACTGCGTAATTCCAGCCTCGAGGTAAAATAAGAGTTGTTTTTTTTGTTCGAAGAAGTGAATTGTTTGAATTCTGGGCACTGCATAGTCGACAGGTGGCCTCAAAGCCGTCTCCACACACGGTCGGGGATTCCTCCAGGTCTGCACGTTCCGTTTAAAATAATTTCTAGGTTAATGAAAAACAATAAATTTACACATAACAAAATGATAAAAGTAGAAAGTAATACCAGATATCTGTAAAGAGCTTTAAAATAACTACTCAAAATATGCACTTTCCTCTTGCCGACAGTACAGAATCCTATTATAAAACTATTCTTTCACTCGTTCTTGTTTTTACGAAATTAACCTATATTCTTTAGTAATTCTCTATTTCAAAACCTCGATATTAGTAAATTGCGTAGTGTGTATCTTACATTTTCAGTAGCTCCATAAAAATAAATCTACGGCATTAGATCTGGAGACCGAGCAGGCCACTCCATTGTACCCCAGCGTCCAATATATATATTGGGACACCGTTCATTGAGATAGGATACTGAACTCTTACTACACCATAAGAATTTCGCTAGAATCTCCAGAATTAGCGGCTCAGTAACATTTTGTAACATGTCCAAATATACCTCTATTGCTAAATTTCGATTCAAAAACTCACATTCAATATGTGATTACTGCCCACATGTTGACCTTTTCTGCAAGTTGTGTATGCTTCTCACAAAAGTTATGACAGTTCATATGATCTCTAGTACCATTTAGGAGAAACATGGATTAAGCAGTAAAACAAATTATTTTTTAATATCCAGTTTCGCAGGCTATTCTTTCCTATCCTTTAGAACTTATATAATTATGCTGAAAACTATTTAAACATATTCGCATGAAATGCCGAATTTTCCACATTTTAATTCCATTGAAATTTTCGCGGTATATTCGAGATTTCTATTATCACATACCGTAGAACGACTATATATTTGTATGCGGAAAAATTTTTTGTTAGCGAGCATAGTTTTGTACCAAATGTTTAAAATATCTCATTTGAGTATATATTGATTGGGCCGATGTTTAGTTTCAGTATACTACATAGAAAATGCATGTTAGTGGTGAAATTATATACCTCGGAATTATTATTATTCTGAGCGAATTGTTCGTTGCAAATGCACATGGAAAACGTAAGTTCTTTTATATATCTGCAGTAACGTAGTTGTCTCAAAGTATTATTTTAAAATTATTTATTTGCTTTTTTTTACAGCAAGTTTAAAAACAAATGTTGTTATAAGTATATTATATTGTAATGGTATGATATAAACAACTGTATACGTTCCAATTTTAGTTAAACCAAACTTATTGCTCATTTAGACTGTTGGGTGAATAATAAAGTGGTAACATGTGAGGCCAAGTCCGTCTTAATCGCCTGCGATACGTTTTTTCCAGTAGAATTAGTGGAAATGTTGTCTATAACAGCATTAAACTATATTGGTATGAAAATTGTGCCAAATGGGCTTGTACGGGGTATCGCATTTGAAACGAACCATCCACGAGAACTCACGAAATATATTAAAAAAAGAAAAGTTTATGTACATGTAATGCCGATATTAAACGTTCATATTATGGTCAAAGGTGGTCATTTTTATGCAAGGACAAGCGTGTCTTAAATCGTGTTACCTACAGGATGGCCAGCAGCGTATTTACATAATATCGATGACGTCATACCTTCTACACGAATCACTCTATATGTATTATTTATGTTTTAAAAAATACGCAACTGAAAATAAAATTTAACAAGTTTGAGAGTTTATTTCTCAAAAGTTATTCCTTGAATTTTTAACAAATTTAATTAGGTTACTTTAGGAAAGTACTGTATATGTATCATATATTGAACAATTGCTTATTTATGTCTTTTTTATATTTTTCAAAATTTTATTGTTTAATGAAAAACGATATTTTTTTCTGGAAAAATTAATATATAAGAGTATGATTTTCGACCTCTTTCTTTTGGCTTTGGCTCGAAAAGCTTTTCAATATCAGTGCTCACATCTTTCTTCGATTTGTGGGATCGGAAGAAATTTTATTCTGTTTTCAAAAAACAACAAAGTATTTAATTTATTGTTTCAAGTTTTTGTTACTAATGTCAGTGTTCACAAGCAAATTTCTCAACTTTTAAAACCGTATTTAATTTTTCCGTCTTCAAAACAACAGGCTACAAGACTAATCGACTACATTCCTATTCTGATATCGATAGCGAAACGCTATAGACCGTGGTGGAATTATACGATTCATCCTATCTTAAGCCGGCCATACACGTTGCGGTTTACCGGAGAGGTTTACCTTCACAGTTTTTCTGCGCAGGCAAACCGAGGTGTGTATGCCCTTTCTGTGAAACTATACAGGTGGCACGACCTGTTCAAGTAACCCAGGAAGAATCGATAATCGATTCTTTCTATCTGTGCCTTTGTGCATACCGGAATGTGTATGTGGGTCACTCGATACCTGCACAGACTTCTGTGCAGGCCTATTAGGAAGAGCTTGAATTTTTTGTGGCGTTGATTGATTTCAAGTTTTTGTACAAGACATGTCAAATCGGATGCGCAATCAAATTGTTTAAGAGTTGATTTATTGCTGGCGTGTAAAGCGCAGCGGAGAAATAGCAATTTTATACACGTATAACATAAAAAGTTTCCCTTTGTTCTTTTATTTTTAGACGGAAATAATAAGTTGCATTCAGGACCCAGAAAATCAATCTTGAAATACCGAGAGAAAACTCCCAACGGATACCTGAATAATGGACCTTGCGTTTGTCAATCAAGTAGTGAGTAATTTTTTATTTTGAGTCTATTAATGAATTTCTTTTCACTTAGGCTATATACTATTGATTTAAACTGATCCAGGTATGCTAATCGAAATATTATATGATCATATTCTACTTGAAATAACTGACACTGAGATGGTATGCCTAGTCACACATATAGTTATTTATAAGTAATATTTTCGTTATTTAAACGGGTAGAAACATGGAATAAATACCCGTTTGATTAACATCAGAAATATAGTAATACATATAACATACTTAATATTTCAATTACACTTTCTTCATCCATCTGTTACCTCCAGGTGAATTTATCTTTGGCTTCGCTGGAAGAAACAGAATGTCCGTTTATACCTAATCCAGGATTATACCTGATCAAAGTAGCTGTAACCCTAATAGAGATTTAGGGACTCTCCAATTGTTGAATATATTCTAATCACGTTGTTTCAGGTGAGCTCCCAAAGCTGACAGTCTTGTACAACGAAGACGCCGGATTGCTCGGGGTAGTCAACATGTCGTCCAATGCGGCCATTATACTCGACTATATAGAATTTTTAAAATTAGTATTTGGATCCAAATTCGAAATACTCCTAGATTACAACGCAATGATAGCTTACGAATTCAAAGACGCCTGGACACCATCACCCCAGGAGACTTTCAGCGATGCCTTTAGAAATTTGACCTCTTTAAAATCCGATCTTGAGTTAGGTCGACTTATTGGAATAGCAAACAATCTCACCAATCTTCCCCCTACTACTCAATACAACATAGAAAAGGTCCTGACCAATTTGGCGGAGACACCGAAAAAGAACGATATAGAGATTTCTAAGAGGATCATAGAACGACTTAGGGGTCCCCTGAAGGCGCTCTACAAAAGGCAAGGCTCCTTCGATGTGCATACAGATATAGACACTTTCTTCAGAATGAACTTAGCTCTAGCGGATTGGTTGGAATACGCCGAGGATATCCAATCTATAGGCCCTCTAGATCCGGGTTTTATTTTCTCGGCCAACACCGGTCTTGGTATTTTCCTGAATTTCATCGGTCAGATTGGTGAGCGAGCCGATTTAACTAAACTGTTCCCGAAACTTTTCAGTACGCACGATAAATTCTTGCGTCTGATCAGAGGAGTGGAGTACGCCATGTCCTACGGAGGTGCGGATGGACTTGACGCTGCCGTAACGGACGTAATTTTGTTCCTTAGAGGACGCGGCTCTATCCTCGAAGTCATGCAAAGTTATTTTAATTATTCTCCTAACGGCGTACGACCCGATGATATGAGATCATTAGGCGAGCAAGCTCGAGAAATCTTAGAGAATCAAATAAGGAGATATAATAACACGAAGGATCTTTTGTGGATTTATAATATAGTGACGAAGAAACTTAATCATACTCTGATTATCAGTAACGTTAACATTACCGACGTGGTCAATTTATTATATTTTAGAAGCCCCAGGGAAGTTTCTGAGTTAAGGAATAGAATTTTTGCAGGACTCTTCACAACTCAAAATATCCCACTCTTGATCCGGTCGACGCTTGACTTCGTTAAAGACCTGGCATCAATATTTCTACCTACTTCTGATTCTTCAACCTCATTACCGGATATCTTACGTCTGCCAATGACGATTCTTCCTCAAATTAAAGAAGGCACACTAAATTTTACGAATTTCACTTTGGTAAGGCAGATTACCGAAAAGTTAGGAATCCGATCAGGTATGAACATTTCAACATTTCATATTCAGTAGATTTCTAAAAAAATTAGTAAATTCAGTAATCATATAAATGGTATATTGCAAAATAAGCAATGCGCTACATAATTTATAATATTTTTCTAAATGATTTCTTTTCTTTTTAGAAAGAAATAATGAGTTGTACCCAGGACTCGGAAAATCAGTCTTGAAATACAGACAGAAAAGTCTCAACGGATACCTCAATAACGGGCATTGCGTTTGTCAATCAAGTAGTGAGTAATTTTCAATAACATATTAATTTACTCCACTCTGTTCGTGTCTACTCTGGCTATACTATTCACTCGGGCTCTACTGTTTCACGTACGCTAATGTTTAACATATGAAATCTGATTATATTCTAAATACATGAAATAGTTGACAATGAGATGGTATGCCTGTTCACATATATAGAGGGTAGTCCAGAGTTTTTTCAGAAGTATTATTTTCGTTATTTGAGCGGATGGAAGGATGAAATAAATACCCGTTTGATTAACATCAGAAATATAAACTCCTGAACAACATTAACGCACCAGTAAAACTTTACATTATTACTTTTTGAAAAACTTTAGAAAAACAAATTGGAGGTGAAACTAAATCGTAAAAGTTTGATTTTAGTAACGTGCAGATTGTTCTCTAACTCTTATCATTGCCTCCATTCGTCTGTGATGAATTCGACCAAGTGATGAATAGTTTCCTGAGGAATATTCTCCCATTCGACAAGAACAACTTGTTCGAGTTCCCTAAGAGTCATAGGGGTAGGTGTGTGGCGCCTAACTGATCGGTTTAGTGCACCCCATAGATGCTCTATGAGGTTTATATCTGGGAATCTTTGCCTATTATCTCATTATCTAAATAAACTCATTCTATTAAATCTCAATCAGTTGAGGCTTCTTTTATCCGAGAAGCTAAAGTTAGGGTATTCAACTAAGTTTCCAAATGAAACTAGTATATTTACATATGGGGCTTGTAGAACGCCTCTATCTTATTTGAAACTTTTTTTTCTGCATTCTAAATTCCATTCAATAGTGAGATTAAAATATGAAAATTCTATATAAGATTTCTTCTAAAAAGGATGAATAGTTGGATTAATTGAAATAATTCTCCACCAAATAAGTTTAATTATTGATGTGCCTAATAATGGTTTATATCTGGGCCAGTCCACAATTGGAATATTCGAAGTTAAACTAGTACCTCTCTAGCAGCCTAAGGTCGAGCGTGATCCTGCATAAAAAAGTGAAATCGATGTTGTCTACGTAGAAATGTGCATTTATGGATCTCCTCCATACAAGAGCTAAATCCGTGCGACCATTAAAACAAATTCCTCCCCAGAACATTATTGATCCACCAAAAAATGGGAGCCCCGGACAGATATTTCAGGCAGAAAACCTCTCTTCTGACTTCGCCAGATTTGTTGACGTCTATCTGGTAAATTAAGACTTATTCTTGTTTCGTCTGAAAACAAAACTCGCTTCCAGTCGTGAGTTGTCCAATTTATATGTTCCTTTTAAGTTAATTGAAACGTTTAACTGTTTGACTAATTTCTAATTGTCTATCTCCTAAGAAATTGACCACATGTCGCTGGCAACGTCCCTCATTAACCAGAGTTATCGCTTTCCCTGCTGCCTCATCTCTTAAGTTGCGTGGACGAATTGCAATTGTTTATCTGATGGGACAGAGGATATCCTAGGCCATCTATATAAATTGTTTAGGAAGTTGGAAAAATCATAATTGTGAAAAATTTTGCTGATGCGTTAATTAATTTGCAGTGTCCAAGAGTGTAGTAATATATCATATTTATTTTCTTTACATTTCTTCCATCCACCTCTTACCTCCAGGTGAATGTATCTTTGCTTTCACTGGAAGAAACATAATGTCGGTTTATACCTAATCCAAATTTATATCTATAAAAAGTAACTCTAACCTTGGTAGACATCTAGGTAATCTCGAATTATTGAATATTTTCTAATCTCGTTGTTTCAGGTGAGCTCCCAAAGCTGACAGTCTTGTACAATGAAGACGCCGGATTGCTCGGGGTAGTCAACATTTCGTCCAATGCGGCCGTCGTACTCGATTATATAGAATCTTTAAAATTAGTAGTGCGACCCAAATTCGAAATATTCCTAGATTACAACGCAATGGTAGCTTACGACTCCAAAGACGCCTGGGCACCATCACCCCAGGAGACTTTCATCGATGCTTTTAAAAATTTGACCTCTTTAAAACCCGGTCTTGAGTTAGGGCCACTCATTGGAATTGCATACAATCTCACCAATCTTCCCCCTATTACTCAATATAACATAGAACAAGTCCTGACTAATTTGGGGGAGACACCGAAAAAGGACGATGTAGAGATTTCTAAAAGAATCATAGAACGGCTTAGGGGCCCCTTGAAGGTGCTCTATAAAGGGCAAGGCTCCTTCGATGTGCATACAGCTCTACGCACTTTCCTCAGAGTGAACTTAGCTCTAGCGGATTGGTTAGAATACGCCGAGGATCTCCAATCTATAGGCCCTCTAGATCCGGGTTTTATTTTCTCGGCCAACACCGGTCTTGGTATTTTTCTGAATTTCATCGGCCAGATTGGGGAGCGCGCCGATTTAACTAAACTGTTTCCTAAACTTTTCAATACGCACGATAAATTCTTGCGTCTGATCAAAGGAGTGGAGAACGCCATGTCTTACACCGGCGTGGATGGATTTGACGCTGTCCTGACAGAAGTAAGTGTGTTTCTTAGAGGACGCGGCTCTATCATGGAAGTCATGAAAAGTTATTTTAATTATATTCCCAACGGCATAGAACCAGACGACATACGCCCATTAGGAGAGCAAGCTCGAGACATTTTAGAGAATCAAATAAGGACATATAATAATACGAAGGATCTTTTTTGGATTTACAATATGGTGACGAGGAAACTCAATCACACTCTCATTACAAATAACGTTAATATAACCGACGTGGTCAATTTATTATATTTTAGAAGCCCCTGGGAAGTTTCCGTGGCGGAATATAGAATTATGGTGGGACTCTTCACACCTCAAAATACCCCACTCCTGGTCCGGTCGATACTTGACTTCATCAAAGAGGTGATGCCAATATTTCTGCTTACCGCTTCAAATTCTTCAGCCTGGGTATCGGATATCTTACGTCTACCATTTATGATTCTTCCTCAAATTAAAGAAGCTGGACTAAATTTTACTGATATCAATTTCATCAAGCAGATTGCCGAAGATTTGGGAGTCCAGACTTCTCACTCCCTGTCAGGTATGGACGTTTCAACTTTTCATACTTAGTAGTTCCATCAAGCCTTAATAAATTAAATAATATATAAATGGTATATTATGAAACCTTAATCCTGTACAAGTGGTAGAAATATGCTTTCGTTCTCTTGAGCTAATCCGAAAATAATTATTCCTGCAATGGCACGAAGAGGATCGTTGATAAACACTAGAAATAAAAAGTGGTCCCAAATTAGACCTTTGAGGCATACCTGAACAAAAAAAATTAGCTAATGTTAAGTTTTGACTTCAAAGCGCCTAGTGCATAGATAAGAGAGGAAAATTATCAATATCGATGCTAAAAAATAAACAGGATAATTTCTCATGTAATATATAACTAATATATTTAATTAAATATCAACATGATGTTAGATATTATTCAAAATACGATTGATTGATTCGAACAACGAATTGGCAATTACTGAATTATAGATAATAATCAGACTATACTTTGACCTTTTGCCTTAATAATAATTAAGTTAATGAATCGATGTTATTGTTTTCGTTATTTTATTTGTCGACAATATACTCTAGTATCATATTGACATCGTGATATTCATACTCACATAGAAATTCCATACAGAGTCTAGTAAAATATGAAATGAAATGATATCATATTGAGGCCTAAATCCGAATTTCACATCATCTATTTTTACGCACTAGGGCCTTGAATACAACAGGTTTAAATACTATATGACGATAGGCACTCTTCATTCAACCACCTCGAAAAGGGTGTGTTTGTATTATAAGACCTAACAAGTCCGAAATTCTTATCCAGTTAGTAATAATACTGACATAAGAATATTGTTATCCGCGCTTACGAGCTTTTATACATATTTACGACAACATTCTCTTCGTCAGATTTTATTTTAGTTTTACTTTATATAACTGAATTAGCAATTCTAGCATATGTTTTGTAAATCATTAATTTCCTGTTTTCTTATTCTATTGATCAGAGTCCTCTTGATTTGATTATACGTCCTCTATTTTGATAATAGTATATTGTACTACTTGGAATTTTTTAATAGAACATCTACGCACACTGTTATCAACGGTGTTCCACAAGGTTCCATATTGGGCCCACTTTTCTTTCTAACGTTTGCTGCACATCTTGCATTGAACATAAATAAATATCACACATTATGAAATAGCGTGTTGATAGTACAACACTCAATAGTACTGTTTCTAATAATAATGACGATTTTTTTATTAAAATTTCTTCGGATCGTCGTCTGAATCTCGTTAGGTCTGGGTCTGAATGCCAACATTTCGTCCATTCCAAGTGCCTATCTCAAGTAATCCTTCGGGCAATTCCTAACAACTGGTCACCAGTATGACTCCAGTAATTCTCCAAAGAAGTACTCTGAGGAAGTCACCTAACATATATGACGAACTATCGAAAGTCTAGTTCGGGGGTCGATCTATCCGAAAGCCAGAAAACGAATTTTTAACGATTGCTTTTATCATTTATCTGTGCATTTTTTTTAAACTTGATATTTTAATTTTTATAATCTATTCTTTACAGGCAAAATGAGTCCATGTGGTCCACTTTAAGAAGATCATGGGGAAGACCACTAACATCCAGCGCAGTAACAAATATATAATAATGATTTGCATATGAAGACACTGGCACACAAATATTAGATATTAGTTGGCGGTGTATACCTCTAAAATTGTCTACATTATATCTTGTATCAGCTATATAGCTAGTACTGTATTGAATGTAATGTAATAAGTTATAATCAATAATAAATATAATAAATAAAGAAAATAAATCGATAAAACATTCCATCGACTAATCAATAGCATATTCCTTTGAAAAATTATTCCTCTTTTTTAGCTCCTCTTCGCTTCATATTTTGAAATATTTTAAAGCCCACGATCATCTTTGACCAACACAATTTTTGGTATATCGGTTATCGGTTGATTAGGATTATCGGATTTTTAGGAGAGACTTCTTCACGTGTTCTACGAGCTCCAATTGCTATCTTCGGAGCTGGTAGAAGAGAGATTGGAGATCTTTCAATCACGATAACTGTTTGGGTTCGTTTCTAATTGCGATTGTTTTTTATCTATTAAATGTAATTTTCTACTTCGTATGCAAAATACAATTTTATACGCTAAGTAAAGCTATAATACTTCTCTGAATAATACAAGTTTCTCTTTGTTCTTATCTTTTCAGAAAGATATAATGAGCAGATTCCAGAGCCAAGAGAATCAGCCTTGAAACACCGACAGAAAATTCTCCACGGATATATAAGTAATGGACATTGCGTTTGTCAACCAAACAGTGAGTATTATATTAATTAAGTTTCTATCCATTAATAACATATATAAGTTTCTGTCCATTCGGGCTCTATTGACTTGAGGATGTATCATTTCCAGTATTAGCATACTTGAAAGGTATGCATATCGATGGGTATGTTGGCGACAACTTGACTCGTTGCTCTTCAGGTGAGTCAGGGTCCTAAGACGATCGTTGTAAACAAGAATAAGCAAGCAATAACCATTTTCTCGAGCAACAAAATCGCGTGGATTAAGTTCCTGCACCACAGCCAATTTGTAGGGATGAAATCTTAGTTCGTCATGAAGGATTCGCCTCACAGAACGAACAGACAATCCAACAGCAGTTGCACGTTTGCGGACAGAGCGCTGAGAGTCATCGCAAAACAGAAAGCATTACCATGTCAATGTTTTGGTGTGACTTTGCTGATCGTGGAAGCTCAGGTTTTTTTCTTCAGGTCACCAGTTTCCTTGAAGTTATTTATCCATGAAACAATCGACTACCGGCCAGGAATATGACCACGGGGCGCAATATTGAAATGGGTATGGAATGGCCAATATTGAAATGGGTACGGAATAAAACACTTCAAGGTCCTTGGTATTTTCAGAACGTATTAAAACTGTACCATCAAAATAATAATCATAAATTAGTGGTTGCTTTTTTAAGGTATACAAACAAACTTCACATTTATCTATGTTTTTCATAATTTATTGTCTGAACGCCACGATCGATGAGTTATTGCAATCTTAAGTGATTATCTAAGCAGGTTTTGTTTAAAAATAATGTTATGTCATCTGCAAAGAGAACATGATGCGATATGAGCGTGAATGATAAATAGTTAATAAATAATATAAAGAATGATGGTCCCAAATTTGAGCCTTGAGGTACTCCAGATGACGCTACGAAGGTTTCGGATTTAAAGCCATTATATGACACAAATAATGTACGTGGTAAATATGATTTTACTAAGCGAAGAAGATTACCATAGAATCCGTACAATTCTAAATTTTAAATTAGTATATTATGATTCACCTTGTCAAAAATCAGTATACACTACATCCATTTGACCTTTATTATCTATGTGATTTGCGATTATCTGGGTACCAAGATAAATGCGGGTGTATAATGTAAAAAACATTTCGAAAACCTTTGCAATAGTAGAGAGAGAGTTTGGGTAGAGCGTATCGGATATTATAAAATGAGAAGTGGCTCTACTAAAGCCCCTGAGTAATCATTGACGAGAAAACTTGGGATTGGGTGTTTTGACAATGTTTGACGAATATCCGCTTCTGGAAATTTTACTATATTGATACAGGTTGAGTTATTGCCAGAGTTTGTGTTTGTCGCCTTCACATCGTCAATGGAAAATACACTGGAAAAGATGAAATAAATACCTGTTAGAATGACATCAGAAATATAATAATATGTCTATAGCAAATTTAAAAAATGTCATTTAAATCAAGTGTAATAATAATTTTATTTTTTAAATTACATTTTATTCTAATTACTCTTCTTCCATACATCTATTACATCCAGGTGAATGAATCTTCGCTTTTACTAGAAGAAACATAATATCGGTTTATATCTAATCCAGGTTTATATCTGATCAAAGTAGCTCTAAACTTGGTACGAGGGACACTATTTATATTTTGAGCCTTGGCAACACTAAGTGCTGTCAGACGCCATCTAACATTTCCAATGGAAAGTTCGACATCTTTTACGACGTGGATTATCAAGACAAGACTGCATCGATCAACTTACTTTTGGCGATAAAGCATCCCTTGCCATCCTGTGAAACACTGGTATAACAAATTTAATTGTGGCTGCCATTCGTTCACTGACGAAAGTCGTGAAGTCCAAATCGTCTAAAATCAGTTGTTGTGCCAGAAAACATTGTCATGTTTGCAAGATTGTCATGTGACATACTGTGAGATTGAGGCAACCTTAGGCATTAGTTCGACTAGCATATATAAAATATTGCATGATCATTTAGATGTAAAAGAGGTTTGTTCTCGTTGGATACATCATAATTTGAAGTCTCAAAAAGATGCTAGTGTCGATTAGTGCAAACAAATGCTCAAGAAATACAATGCTGGTGCTTCAAAAGCCGTATATAACATTGTAACAGGTGGCGAATCATGGATCTATGCATATGAGCCGAAGAGTAAACAGTAGTCGACTGTATGGGTGCTTCAAGATGAACCAAATCCAACAACAGTTGTTCGCGCTCGAAGCACTTTGAAACAAATGGTCGTCTGTTCTGAAAATTTGGTCAAGTGGCAACAGTGCCTTTAGAGGAACGTAATATGGTCAATTCTGAATGGTACACAACCATTTGTTTGTCGGAAGTCTTCGGTGAAATAAGGAAGACAAACAAGCGCCGTCGGATCATTCTGATCATGACAATGCGAGCTCTTACACATCTCGTCTAACAACTGAATGTTTGAACACTCAAAAAATAGAATTAATAGGTAATTCGCCGTACAGTCCTGATTTGGCATCCAATGACTTCTTTCTGTTCCCGAACGTCAAAAACAAATTGCATGGACAATGATTTTCGTCAGCAGAAGAAGCCGTTGATGCGTTTAAAATGTTTTGGAGATATCTTAAGCGGAATGGAAAAAATGCTTTGACAAACGGTTCGAACGCATGCAAAAGTGTGTAGAATTTTCAATGACAAATTGATTTCTTTTTTATTATTAGGCTCAAAATATAAATAGTGCTCCTCGTAGATATGTATATAATCTCGAATTGTTTAACTTACTCTTATGACGTTGTTTCAGATGAGTACCCCAAGATGACAGTGATCTACAACGGAGATGTTGGATCGATCGGGTTAGTCAATGTTTCGTCCAATGTGGGGGCCATAATGGTATATTCAGAGAGATTAAAAAGGATAGTGCAACCCGGCGTCGTTGAAATGCTCTTAGATTACAACTCGCTCACAGCTTACCAACTTAAGGAGACCCGAACATCTTTGCAGCAGACCATCAGCGATAGTTTTAAAAGTTTGACCTCCTTAAAACCCGATCTTGAAGAAGGGCGGCGCAATGGAATAGCATCCAATTTCACCGACCCTAATTCTCCTACTCGATACGCAATAGATCGAGCCCTGACCGATTTCACTGGGAAACCGAGAACGGAAAATGTAGAGCTTACTAAAAACCTCATAGAACAGTTTAGGGGTCCTCTGAAAGTACTTTACAAAGGTCAAGGCTCCTTCGAGGTGAATGCAGATCTTGATGTTTTCCTCCAACTGAATTTAGCTCTGGCAGAATGGTTGGCGTACGCTGAGGATCTCGAATCTATAGGCTCTCTAGATCCGAGTTCCATCTTCTCGGCTAATAGCGGTCTTGGTATTTTTCTGAATTTCATTGGCAAGATTGGTGAGCGCGCCGATTTAACTAAACTGTTTCCGAAACTTTTCACTACGCACCCTGAATTATTGCGTATCATCAACCGAGTGGAGAACGCTGTGTCTTACGGCGGTGTGGATGGACTCGATGTTATCGTAATGAAAGTAATTTTGTTTCTTAGAGAGCGCGGCTCTCTCATGGCAGTTGTGAGCAGTTTTCTTGATTATTTTCCTATGGCCGTACAACCTGAAGACATGCGACTGTTAGGAGAGCAAGCTCGAGATATCTTGGAGCACCAAATGAGGACGTACAATGACACCGAGGAACTTGATTGGATTTACGATATAGTGACGGGGAATCTCAATCGCACTCTGGTTATCCGTAACGTTAACATTACCGACGTGATCAATTTATTATATTTTAGAAGTACCAGGGAAATTTTGGAGTCGCAAATTAGGATTATGGCAGGACTCTTCGTTCCTGAAAATATCCCATTCTTGGTCCGATCGACGCACGACTTCCTCATAGAGGCACTGTCAATGATCGCACCTGCTACTTCAAATTTTTTAGCCTCGTGGTCGGACATCTTACGTCTGCCGACGATGATTCTGCCTCGAATTAAAGAAGCTGTACTAAATGGAACATCAGGAGATGATTTGCAAACTGTTCTGCAGAATATAAATAGCGACTTATTTGGAGAAGCTTTATTGAATATTGCAGGAAGGATAGCAGCCGGATTAAATTTCATCAAACAGATTACAGAAAATTTAGCGCTCCACACTTGTAACACCATGTCAGGTATGAATATTTAAATTTCTCATGCTCAGTAGCTCCCTGAAAACAATCAACAAACTATAAACGGTATATTCCAAAGGTAAAGAATACATTTATTTTCGGAGAGTAATTGTTAGAGCATCTCATTCAAATATCAGTACAGAAAAAATGTTCTAGTAATAAAATTGAGTGCTTGCTTCAATGCTTCGCCTCCGCTGTATACCGTCTGGCGTATCACATCACAGCAATTTATTCTCGTTTATATGAGACGTCTGTTTATCATAGTCTACTCTAAATATCAGTTGTGTTGAAGCAAAATGAGCCTGTTGCTTCTCCACTCTGATCTTTCTTGATATTTCACTTACTCGTAACTACTGGGAGATTTCATTCTCACTGAGTCTCTCTATCAACACACTCTGAATACTACGGATCATTGGGTTTAACCTTATATTCTGCGAGCGATTTTAAGCTCATTAATCGACGTAGAATTCTTGGCCTTGTAACCTTTTTACTATTCTGTTCATTGGTTTCTGTATCGTACGAAGATTGCTTCATAAGTATACTTTGTAGGATTTTCAACAAGAGGATGTGGAACTGAATTCCTTGAGTCAGTTACGTAATCGTAAACGTCTTTCCATGGGTCTAGGACAGACCCATGCCCCAGACCCATGCTCTCTTTACTATCAGCAACAACTGGTTCACCTATACCTACAGTCTTATATAAATTTGCGTTGGGGTTTTGTAAAATTGGTAAAGTATCTTTGGCAATAATTGCACAGCGTTTTTAATGTCGGTACAGCTTTTCTCTATCGAAAGTTGATCGTCGAATAGATAAAAATAAGATAAGAATTAATAAAGACTTAATAAACACCAGAAATAAAAGAGCCTTAAACTAGATATTTGAAGCACGCCTGGAGAATGAAGCGAGGAAAATTAGTACTAACGAATCTGAAAATCAAAGAGCAAAAATATAAAAATAATCTATTTAATGAAGTGTATACGTACTATTAGATATTATTCGAAATTGATTGGCCTGAACAAGGAATTGGTAATTACTGAATTATAGACATCAACCACGTCACACATGCCATTTACCTTTTAAAAGTTATTATTGATGTGATTGTTTTCCTTACGCTATTTTTCGATATTATTCTAAACGACATAAAATATATAGGGCCATTTTGATAGCGTGACAATCATAGCTACAGAAATTCCAATAGGGTCTAGTGAAGTATGGAATGGGGAAGGGCATCGTATTTAGTGATAAATATTTCCTTGTTTTCCTTGGTCCTTGTTTATTTTTATTTTATCATAGGCCCTCTGTTTTGATGAGAGTTCATTGTACTATTGAGGATTATTTAATAGAACATATACGTGCGCGTCAATAACGGCGTGCCACAAGATTCCACATTAGGCCCGCTTAGTGTGGATTAGACGTAAACGTCCAAAATTGTCATGCCAGCTGGTGGTACAAAATTTAATAGTAACATTTCTAATAACCAATATCTTGTTTTATTATCTTCATTCGTTTAATCAAAGACACAACCTTTGGATCGTTGTCCGAATCCCGTTTGGGCTGAACCCTAATTCCAGCGTTTCGTCCGTTGCAAGTAACTTGTTCAGGCAGTTCTTTAGGCAATTTCTAACCAACCTATCAGCACAGAAGTGTCGCAAGGAAGAAACACTCTGAGATAGTCACCTGAAATGGATCGTAGCTTAGTTCCAGTTCGACGGCTGACCCATCCATGTCAGAAAATCTATGTTTAACGCTTAAATTTATTTTTGTTGTGCATCTATAACGTGCCATTTAATTTTCATCGTTTATTTTTATTTTTTACAGGTAAGGAAGTGAGTCCTCGCGATCCACGTTAAGGAGATCATGTGGACGACCACTTTCATCCAGCCACCTCCAAATGTATAACGACTTGCTTATGAAACCACTGGTATACGAATATTAGATATTAGTTAGCAGCAAACTAAGAAAATAAAAAAAAAGAAGTGTATATCTGTAAGATTGCCTATATTGTATCTAGTAGTAGTTGTCTAAATAGTACTGTATTAAATGTAGTAAATAATAATCAATACTAAATAAATAAATAAGTAAAATATTCTATTTGTCTCATCAATAGTATATTTCTCTGAAAAATTACTTCTTTTTATTATCTCTAAAAGAAGAAATATAATAATTGTTTTTTTTTTAAGAAGAAAAGCACCTCTTAAAACATATCACCAATTATTATTGGAAATCAGATTAATCACATAATGAATAATACTCTTTTCTGAAACCAATACGTAAGTAAATTATTTGATTTATGTTATTGTTAAAATTACTTATCATTTTTCTTTTTAAAGACAAATATAGGCGAGATTAAATATTTGATGTGCTATTGAACGAAATTTTCAAGATTACCTAAATACATATGTTTACTTTGAAATTATCTGTGACCTCACCGTATATCGCTATTGCATACTTATTTTGCAATAACAAGTAGGTAGCCTGCCTCCAATTTTATTTGCAGGTGCTTTATCGAGGATGATACAAATAAAATAATAGTTAAATTAAAAAAAAAAACAGAATATACCAAATAAGGTCGACAGTTTGAAATAAACCGAGTCAAAGGGTTTTTGGGCTCTTTAGAAAAAGAATTAGTCATATTGTTAAGTGGAATTTAGGTAGGAATAGTGTGTTCTATATGTTAAGTGATACAAAAAATATAACCCCAAGTAAACGTGATTTAATTCAGTCAATATTTTTTGAATACTCCTATGTACTAACTAAACAGGAAATATATGATTACAATTTGGGTTAAAATAATATTAGAAATACCGAGTAATATTCAATAATATGTTGTACTGATTTCATGAACTATACACTGAGATAATTATTTATTTGTTAATAGTTAATTATGTTTAAAGCAAATAAATATTGAGTTTGGTAAACATAGCAAACTCGGATCAATGTCAACATAAATATAAACACATTTGTTACGGGAATTCAATTGTCATTTCAGTATACACAAGGAGACAGATTAGTAATATTAGTATCAAACAGGTTAAATGTAGAATGATATTTTGTGTTTATAAAGAAAGATCTTCTAAAAGAAGAGGAAGAAGCAGAACAATACAAACAAAATAATAATATAACCAAATAAGTACTATGCCCTTAAAGTCTGAAATCTAGTCGAAATTGCATTTAACCTTAATGGCAAATGACAAGCTACTGGGATGACTTAAATCCATTGGATACATGAGACCCATTCCCAAAGACCACAGCCATCACCAATTTAAGGGTACAAGTTGGCAAATAAAGTCCTTAAATCTACGTTTTCAAATTAATTTATCTACTATATGAGAAGAATACCGGTTACTTCGAGCAATGTCCTTAATGATCTCCGTTTTTTTTTTTTTTGAATCCATCGTTACTAATCGGATAACTCAACAAATGATTCATCAGAAAATTTAAACTTGCCATTTTATGTTGATAAAAAATGAAGTGAGTCATTAAGCTTTGTTCCCACGGCGTGTGGCTTGACGAGCCTGGTCTCAAGTCTGTCACACCTCACGCCGTGGAAACAAATACTCGTTCCCGTGTATTGTCGGTAAATACTCGTACTAGGATATCAAAGGCTTGGGGTTCGACGAATGACAAGCCTCAGGACGGCTCGAAAACCCGTTCCCATGATCTGTTATGGTTTGTTACAGTTATAGTCTTATTCTCAACGTTTTCAGTGAGTGATTTGGGAAAATTATAGAGTGGTCAAATGAAGTTATTATAGAGTATTTGGACGTGTACGAGGGAGAACCTTCTATCTGGAACACGCAAAATACTGACCACAAAGATAAAAATAAAGTATATCTAGATATAAGCTAATCCAAGGTAGCATTAGTGCTGAATGTCCTTTAACAGATCTAAAAAAGAAGAAATATAATTTGATGACGACTTACAGGATGTTGCCGTTCATTATTATAAAAATTTAATAACGCAACGGGCGACTAGTGGCCGCTCTAGATTCGCCAAGCCACAAGCCAATGGCAGCGGCTTTCGGTCAGAAATCGAGAGACTACGACAGGCCACAAGTCTGTGAGTACGCTCGTCAAGCCACAGGTCGTGGGAACAAGGCTTTAGAAATATATCTAAGAATGCTAGTTTCCTTCTTGTATGTATACATCAAATTATAATCTATGTTCTTTATTTCTAATTATTAATACACCAAGAAAGTGTAGTTGTTCATTATTGTCAATGTCATATTTTATATAAAATTTATCGATACGTTTTCGTAGTATCGAAGACCGCAACAATATCGTCGTATCTGAACCATACTCTAAGAAAAATAGTCGAATTCTTCTTTGGCTTTCATCTCCAACCTACTCATAAAAAGATTTGCAATAAGAGGAGAACAATGAGTGACCCATTGCAGTACCCTCATGTTGTTCAAAATTTTCATTATTGAATATGAAACAATTTAGCTCATAAAAGGTGGTCCAACAAAAACGCACGATGTTAATTGTAAATAAAACAAAAAGCATTCAGAGAATTTTCTTAATATTTTTTATTATGATAGAAGGATCTATGACAATTATGTGTGAAACAAAATATCGGCCAAATGCTCGCCACGGCTTCGGTGGCATACCTCTATCCGATGGTCCATATTTTCAATGACTCTGAGACATAATTAAGGTTCAATGTCGTTAATGTGCCGAATTATCTCATCCTTTAGCTCTTGAATTGTTCTTGGCTTATTGACGTACACTTTTTCTTTTAAATATCCCCAAAGAAAGAAGTCCAACGGTATCAAATCACATGATCGTGGCGGCCAATTAACATCGCCACGACGTGAGATAACACGGCCATTGAATTTCTCGCGCAAAAGTGCCATTGTTTCGTTGGCTCTGTGGCAAGTGGCACCATCCTGTTGGAACTACATATCGTCCAGGTCCATATCCTCACTTTCTGGTCACAAGAAGTCCGTTATCATCTCGCAATAGCGAACACCATTCACGGTAACTGCTTGGCCGACCTCATTTTCGAAGAAGTACGGCCCGATGACGCCGCCAGCCCATAAACCGCACCAAACAGTCACTCTTTGTGGATGTATCGGCTTTTCAACAATCACTCGTGGATTCTCATTTGCCCAAATGCGGCAATTCTGCTTGTTAACGAATCCACTGAGGTGAAAATGTGCCTCGTCGCTGAAGATGATTTTCTTTGTAAAGTCACCATTCACTTCTGTCTGTTCAACCAACCATTCGGCGTATTGACGACGCTTGCTCAGTAGGCTTCAGCTCTTGAGTCAATTGAACCTTGTAAGCGTGTAAATTCAAATCTTTATTCAAAATTCGCATCAGTGATGTTCGTGAGATGTTCAATTGTTGGGCACGACGACGAGTCCAGGTTGACGGCTCTTCTGCTACACTATCGCGAACAACAGCAATGTTTTCCGCAGAACGAACTGGGCGAGCATGCACAGATG
Source organism: Rosalia funebris (assembly GCA_037954035.1). Classification (NCBI taxonomy): domain Eukaryota; kingdom Metazoa; phylum Arthropoda; class Insecta; order Coleoptera; family Cerambycidae; genus Rosalia; species Rosalia funebris. The sequence continues at coordinate 3,038,384 of JAZFAV010000013.1, read as the reverse complement.
TTTTCACATTTCCATAAGCGTGAAGCCATATACTCGTAGTTGCCTGAGTTCCCTGAGATATTCTGAGTTTGTGGAATAGAAACAGTTGAAAATAATACATAATGTTGTTGCACCGAAGGTTCCAAATCATTTTCAGGAATACAAACAAATACAATTTATTTTATAAAACTTCTAGGTCTCTATAATAGTCTTATGTTTTGTTGTAACAGATTTGTCTATATATGTGACGAGAATATTGATTACAAACCATACCTTTACTAGAGGGATCTATTGCAGTAATAATTATTTAAATAAAAAAACATAATATACCACGTCTTTAAAACGGACTAAAAAGTGTAAAATAGTTTTTCCTAGCCCCGTGCAGATTTATAACCCCATACAGATAGTCCTGAGAATTTGTGATTATAAATTTTTAATAGCTATGAAAATACTTGTAAGATTTAAAATGAAACGTGGGGCGCATGCAATAGATAATAGTAAGGAGGGTAGAGAGTAGCCGTGGAGAAGAGTCACACAACAGTTCATATAATTTCAGTTCCATAAAATTGTTAGTGACTTAGGTGTATCATTCATGCATCGTAAATCTTACGTAAGTATTTTCATAGCTATTAAAAATTCACAATCACAAATTCTCAAGGCTATTTGTATGGGGTTAGAAATCTGTATGGGGCTAGGAGAAATTATTTTATAGTTTTTAGTCCATTTTAAAAACGTATATTATTATTTTTTATTCAAATAACTATTTTTATTATTATTTCTCTTTTCTCTCTCTCGCTCTCCACTTTTCACTAAACTATATTTATTTCTTTATTTATTTTTCTCAATCTGAAACCTGTTGAATACTGTTAACAAACTCGCTTTCTTCAAATGTCATCCAGTTCTGAGATATGCTTAACGCTTCAAGTCTCTAGCTCATCGGGAGATAGGGGGAAGTTAGCTTAAAATCGATTGCAAAATTTATCCCAAACAGACAAACAACCAAACAGACAGACAATATAACGAGTTGATATTGCATTATCATCCAGTTCTGAGCTATGTTTAAACTTCCGTCGGGCGCAGGATGAATCCAAACACATTCGGGCGCAATGTATCTGAGGGATCCCATAATCAAGTATTACTCAGTTTAGATTTTAATGAGGTGGATACTTAATTAAACGTTTATTTTAATTAATACAATACAATAATAAATATTTCACACTAGTTTTTAATCGCAATAATTAAATTTACATTACTCAAGGAACCATTTTTTAAAGGAACTCATTTAATGTTCTAAAACAATAAATTTGGCAGATTTTTATAGGAGAACCAGCAATTAGTAAGTTTTTTTCTGTTTTAGGGACAAAACACAAACATAAATTAGTATTGAACAATATTTTGAATACAGAAAACCTATTTTTTCATGTAAAAGTCATAAAGTTATATATAAATAAATAGTTTTAAAACCTTAAAACGGACTTTTCCGCACGTAGAACATCTCTATCTTGAAATTGAATGGCCGAGAAAAAATAAACCAACACATAAATGCAGAATATGTGTTTTATCCGACAGTTTTACTTTTTTCAAATAACCTACCATCGAGCTTTCTCATGACCCATGGACAGGGTGGGGTGTGTTCTATCCACCTCAAAATCAATAGATGTAGTCTGGTAGACGTCCCTAATCAGAATCAGTCGAAACCCGATCGATCCTATACGATTTAATTGAGTGATCGTGCTAACAAAAGGAATTTCTCAAATAGTCCACCATTGTACTTTCTCATGACCCATGTACTGGGTTAGTCACCTAAAATTGACACCCCCTTTATTTCTCTTAATTTCAATCGAATCGAAAAATTCAAACAAGGATTTTATATGATTTTTTATAAATTTTTTGAATATTTAAATAAATTTTCAGAAACTCTGCAAATTGAAAGGGGCCGAACATTTTTTTATTTTTTTTAAATGGAATACCCTGTATTTTTTACATAAAAAAGTTACCCATAGTTTTCTGATCACAAAAATATATAATTGTTGTATCTTGATAAGTATAGTTCTTGAGATATTCATACAAATATATAGTCACATCACAGGAATAAGTTTGGCATAAGACCATAAATCAGGAGAGCTATGAACCGAAATGATTTAAAGAAACAATAATGCTTCGTTTGACAGTTATGTTATGTTTGACTTATGTTTGATTGTTATATTATTAATACGCTTTAAGTTAAGTTTTAATACACTTGTTAATATATCTAATATATTGATATGGGATATTCATTAGTCGAAAGGAAAGAAATATTAGAAATTTACTTAACCAGCAATAAAAACAAATATATAGCTAAAAGAGAATATGCAAGAAAATATCCTGAAAGACGCGTTCCGGCCAAGGACACTTTCTCTAATATTTATCTCAAGTTTGGGAACAGCGAATCCTTAAAAGATAAGAAACGAGAAAGAAAGAAGCCAAAACAGGAGAAGATATGGAAATGGACGTTTTACTTTTTTTTATCGAACACCCCAATAAATCTACTAACGCTGCTGCAGAAGAATTTAATATTTCTCAAGCAAGTATAAGGCGTATATTAAAACGTCACAAATATAAGTCTTATAGTATTTTGCCAGTTCAGCTTTTAACTGAAAATAACTTTGCCGACAGAAGAGCTTTTTGTAGAGAGATGATTGAGAGAGCAGAAAACGACAATAACTTGTTAAAAAACTTATTTTGGACCGATGAAAGTAGCTTCTCAACAGCTGGACTTTTTAATAGGAAAAATGCACATTATTGGGCGCCCGCAAATCCACATATTATAAAAAAGATAAAAATCCAAGGATATAATACAGTAAATGTGTGGTGCGGTATTCATCAAAGTACAATTGTGGGTCCCGTATTCATTAATGGGTCCTTGAATTCAGTTCAGTATTTGAATATTCTTCGGGGTGAAGTAGAGAACTATTTATATAATATTCCCCTTGCAACCAGGAATTCTGTTATTTGGTAACAGAATGGTGCTCCTCCACACTCTGTACGTAACGTAACGGAATATTTAAATGACAAATATCTATTTTGGATAGGAAGATACGGTCCTATACATTGGCCTGCTAATAGCCCAGACTTGAGTCCTTTGGACTTCTTTTTGTGGTGAACGCTAAAACAAAACATATACGAAAATTCGGTATATAATAACTCGGATGAGTTGAAGGACTGTATCAGTCAAGAAATAGAAAATTTGCGGCAAAATGTTCATTTATTTGAAAACGTTAGAAATGAATTTATTAAAAGATGCCAACTGTGCCTTGATAGAAACGGAGGATACGTGGAGAACATATATATATATATGTTTAATTTTAATAGAGTTCATTGGTTTTATGTTATTTATTGTCGCGCATTGTTTTTTTTTATCATTATTTCGTTATTTATGTTTTGTGTTCATTAAACTTTGTTGTCATTTTAATAAAGGTTTATTTGTTTATTATAATTATTATGTGTTGCCGCATCAAAGAATTTTCATACTTTCTTTCTTAAAAAACAAGATGTGTCGTTATATCTCAAAAACATAGCTCTCCTGATTTATGGTCTTATGCCAAACTTATTCCTGTTATGAGACTATATATTTGTATAAATACATGGTAGTGTGTTCTATCCACCTCAAAAACAATAGGTGTCATCTGGGAGATGTCCTCAATCAGAATCAGTCAAAACCCGATCGATCCGACACGATTTAGTTGAGTTATCGTGCTAACAAGAATAAATTCCGACGACAACGCGAACGACACACACACAGCAACAATTTTTTCAAAACCATTTTTTTTTGGTTCTCAGGCCGAAAAAAGAAAAATAAATAAAAAAAAAACTTTTGTTTTTTCACTTTTTCTTTACACGATTACATTACTTTTCCGTGTATAGTGGAATGCGGAACAGTAAAACCATTTTTTTTTTTTCGGTTTTTAGGCCGAAAAACGAAAACATTGTTGGTAACGAGATTTAGTATAAACCAATAATTTAACATTCAAATGTGTTAATATTTGAATAATAATACCATAGAAAGCCAGAATAAGTAAGTGTTGAAATCCCAAAAATACTATTAGTTCAAATAATAAGATATATAACAAAATATAAAAGTGAAAATAATGACGTAATCAGGTGCAATGCATCTGACAGATCCGGGCGATTCATACAAGGCCAGGGAATACACAAAAAAAAAATCGCCACCATTTCAAGAGTGATTTGGAGCTAGGAACTTATGAGGGAGTTCGAGTTAATATTCGTAATACACACGAAAGGGAAAAGAAAAAAGTGACTGTCGGATCTCACAGATCAGCTGCGCCCAACGGAGCGTTAAATTTCAAGTCTCTAGTTCAAGGAAGTTAGTTTAAAATCAATTGCAAAATTTGTGCCGAACAGACAGACAAGAAAGCGAGTTAATAGAACGCGGTAAAAATAATTATACAATTTCGAGACGCCTTGCACATCATCGCAGGAAACTGGAAAACCCTGACGATTTTCCCTATATTTTCCACCGCCTTTACGATCAGTTTGATTGATCGCCCGCTGATTAGACCAGTCTATCTCTGTTCGACTGCACCGGTTATCTCATTATCTGCAATCTACCGATGTAAAACAAAAAAAATCTTTATGATATCGTGATGGTTAAATACGCGGGATTATTATTTTTAGGCACGTATCTAAGGTATTTATTCGTCGAAAGAAACTTCATGTTTGTGTGAAATGCGACGTTATTTTCGATACGGATCGAATTGTTGCCTCTTATCTAGGAACAATAAAAGGCCTGATATCTCTCTAAATCCCAGTAAATTATCTTCGTTACATACGGACAATAAAATTAGAAATTATTTAGAACAATTTAGTACTTATTCCACGGTATAAATAATTCTACACTTTCAGCCGGTACAGGGAGCGGGTAAGTGGCGATTTTGTTTTTATTCCTGTTTCTTTATTATTTTGTTTTTAACCATTATGTTTACATATACTTAAAACAGATTATTTTTTGTACAATCACTATATAGTGACAGCTTGTTGCCGTTTAACTTTGCCACTTTGAAAAGTGATAACTCTCTCGTGCTAGTGTAAAACAGTAGCAAGTTGAATAAATAAATAAACTTGAAAATCATATTATACACACACATTTTATTTATCATAAATATTCACAAATTAACACAGGTATCCATGTTATAATAGCACTGGAGTTAATAACGTATTATTTTCCAGAAATGTAATAATTCTTTTCAAATACTCAGCTGTTGTAGCTGAAGTTATAGCTCAGTTGTAGTTGAAGTTGTAACTACTCCTGAAGTTATCGCCAATTCTACATCAACAGTTTTCTTTATATCCAACTGCGATACTGGTACTTTTGCAACTACCTCTTGAAGGTAATCGTATTACCGAGTAAGTGAATAGTAATAATAAAAGGCCTGATAAAAGTGTGTGAATATTTACGAGAACTAGGGCTAGTATACTACTAGGGCTATAGCTTAACTTGTAGCTAAAATGCAGCTAATAACTTACTAGTTACTTAGTAGCTAACTTAGGAATTGTTTTACTCATTTCCGTTGTGTAGCTAATAAGTTTTGATTCTGAAAGTTGTAGACAATTCTACATCAAGGATCTGTTCACTTGGAGCGATTTCTTGACTTCTTTTTTGGTATTTTCACTTAATTTTTCAGGGAGTTTTCTTTGTATCAGTCGCGATACTGGGATCTTTCCTATCTCTTGAAGGTGGTCATTTTAAGTGAAGATTTCCACGAACAAGATGCATAGTGCCCACATTTCGACATTTAAGATATACATCTATTTTTGTAATTGCGAATGCAAATGAAAGTGTTGATACTACGTCGAATAAAAATATACCAGTCCCGTTTTGATCTCAGACTGGCGTATTTTCGAAATACATCCATTAAAATGATACCATATACTTCATTTTCAGTAATTGCAAATTGTCTTGATTATTTTGTTCTGATACTAGGTATGTTAATTTTTACAAGATTACTTAAATATTTAATAGCATCTTCATAATAAGGTTATTTTTCGCGAGTTGGGAAACACCAATAACATTATGTTTCACTTTTCTTCTCTATTAAAGTTTTCTACATAATATTTTCTTAATCTATATTCATTCTCCAGTCAATCAGGTATTTGTAAAAAAAATCCTTGACAAAAAATTGAAAATAATCATTCATCTTTCCGTAAGAAAATATAAATTTGTATATTTAATCTAAAGGAAACAATATTTATAGATACAGATAATAAAGAAATGGACTTTAAGGAAAAAACGAAATAACTAGAATTCTATACTGCTGTAAATATTGTATTTTATACAAATTTACCATGAAAGGGCGAATCTCACTATCTACAACAAATAATTGAACTTTAATTGTTGCAAAATTATTCCACGTTATTTATTTTTCGAAAGGATAAATATACACGTAGTCCGTAGTCTAAAAAACAGGTATCAAACCTTAAACAAATGTTATCATGTGCGATAAGGAGTTTAAAATATATTTGTTTTTCACAAGACCCAATAAAGCGGTTATCAGCAACACCTGTATTACAAACATTTCAAAATATTATATCTTAATTCTCCTATTTATTACTTTAATTGGTACATTCAATAAAATAATATATTTTTTATATTGGTAGGTTGTCTATAAAATGCAGTTTGATTTGTATACGTCAACCGTCTAAAGTAATATATTTAAATTAACCATAACTCCAACTGGGGTTATGTACAGCTCGTTAAATTATAAAATAATTTAATACAGGGTGTTTTCATATATATATATATATATATATATATATATATATATATATATATATATATATATATATATATATATAAAACACTAAGAGTCAAAATATAAGCAATCAATGGAAACTTACGCAACTCATTATCTAGGAGAATTAGTATTCGTTACATATACAGGATGTCCATAATTTCTTCATGACTTCATTCCTTGCAAAACATTTTAATGATATTGTTACAAAAATGATTTCCTTTCTAAATATCCCATAATATTTTTCAACGACACTTGTTTACAATCTCATTATATTTTTTAATGTTGCCATAACAGTCATACGCATTATCTTCTTCTTTATATCCTACGATATCTTTGGCATAACAATCTCAATTATTTGAAAAGGAAAATTCTTTCTGGTTTAAAATGTATTTTAATCGATTCCATTAGATTATTACAATGTTTTAGTGAGAATAATAATATTTTACGTTAATGCAATTTTGTAAATTTTGACATAAAAATGTATACAAAGATGAAACTATCCATGGTGTTTCAATATTGATATATTTGGTATATTTTTTTTTTAGTTTTTTTATGTTTGTTGTAGTTTGAAATTAAGAGCAGTCAAATGTTATTAGTTAGTAAAAACAAATGCTATTTTCTCTCAACAAAAGACTACTATCTATGTGATGTTTATTTTTGATAGGGTTATTTTGGCAGAATATAAATATTTTTTTTTAAATGGGAAATAATTAAAGTGATATTCGAATTCACATCAGTTTAAATATGCTCTTAATATTTATAATCAACGAATCAAAATCAGAAACTCCGAATATTCTTGGTAAGCAGCAAATGATACCTCATGTTATGATCAAAGCGGCACTAATATTTAATGTTTGTTATTATCAAAATTAATGTTGGCGACAATTTGAGAACAAAAAACAAGAATCATAAAGTATTTGCCATAGTAAGTGGAAAAGAACCATATCCTTCGGAAATAAAGGCAATTTTTGTAGTTATATGTAAAGTGCACTATCGTTACTATCTCAGAAATATGGATATATTTTACCCCATTAGAGGTGGATCTACCCCTTTCTCGATCCCGTTTTTCAAATGACACTTAATGGTGAAAATTTGAGTTGAGCTATTTCTTTTGGATTTTAATCTAAAACATAAAATTTATTTTTGTTTACAGATTTGGTTGGTTTTCGATATATGTCGATTGGTGGGCTTAATTTCCTCCTATATTTCGTATACTTTGGTATCGTATAGTTAACGATAAAACATCAAACCAGGTATAACGATAGCTGTGTTTTTCTTAGTTAAGATCTCATCTCATTTCGGTTTTTGTTTATGCTGATTGGTCATTGAAATTAAGTTAGCCAATCAGCACACAAAAGAACTGAAAAGAAATTAAATCTCAGATAAAAGAAACGTGATGACACAAGCAAAAATTATATTAAAAATTGTGCAAAGCTACATCAATTCGCCCAAAGTGAGCAATAAAATGTATATTAAGGCCCAACGTGTATATAAATAAATATGAATGTAAACAACTACATTACGAATTAATAAACAATAAAGTAATATCGTGACGAATATTATGATAACCCTTTTCTTAAATTTTTAATACACTTGGTAGATTACCGCAATAAAACGGCGACAATTCAAAACCACCAAGCGAGGTTTTATCTTTTTCTAATGCCACAAACATAAGACCGTTCACAAACGGTCAAAAATAACTCGCGAAAGTACATTTAAGTCGATTAAATCCTATTCGTCTAACGAAATAATGCCCCAGCTAGGTGCACAGAATGTACCATTGATAAGTGTAATTTCTTCGAGCTTGTTTGCTCAGCGAGATAAAAGCGGAATAAAATTTTTTTATCTAAATCTAAATTAAAAACCACTTGTCAGTATCTGGTCGTGTTGACAAATAATTTAGTCGGTCGGAAAAACATTTGTCGATCCAGTATTGGTCGATTTTTTTCCGTGCAAAAGTCACCGTTTGGGGATTAGGTTCCAGCGCCAACGTGGAAGAGAGAGCAATTCTAGAAATCAATCGCTTATCGATAGATCAACATGGGATCGGTCGAGATATAAATACCAAGTGATCCAGTTCCTTATCATTTTCGTGATGGTTTTGGTGGCATCCCGTGGGGCACGCCGACAGGTATTTTATTTCATTTCCTTTGCGGTGACCAAATGCAGTGGGGTGGAGTTTTCCTTCCATATGTTCCTGATTCTGATAAATATTCCAAACGCTGACTCATCAAGTGTACGAGCATCTGACGAACAAATGTAAGTTTCTCGAAGACCAAAAACTTCATGTTATATTATGATACTATAATTTTCCTCACAGTAACTACAGGAAAATAATACTGATAGCAATGAAAGCGTTTGGATTTTTTTCCTTAGATGCTTGTGCAATATGTTAATTATGTGTTTTAGTTCAAAGATAAGGTAGTTTTATCTAGGAATATATTGTAAATGTAATTTTTATCATATTGTTTACTTGTGAAAAGTCATATTCATTAAAAGCAAAATCTTATATTCAATTATTGACTAATTGACATGATGAAAATTTAGAAATTGTAATAAATGATTTTGACTAAAAATTTTGAATAGAATATTTGATGAATTACTCTTCATTTAGTCAGGTTGCATCATCATTCGGTATGATTCACTTAAAAACAGAAAAATCCAATAACATATTTTTATTTGATTTTGTAATTTTAAAGAGTAAAATGTGGTGTTTTGCGCTATCAGTCCACTCTGACACTGTAAAGCGCACCACATTATATTAATTTTCTTCTTCTGTGGTAAACCAGGGACAATCAGTAACAATTGGAAACGATTAATTATGGTTGATGGAAATATTAAACTAATTTCTAAATTACTAGACAAGACAATGACGCTATTTAAAACCTTGTTGCTTCCATTAATCCTCAGTTAATTTGTATGCGTTCATGTCCCTTTCTTAAGCTTATTTTTATTTTTTCTGTGTGCCATGGAGTAGTATCTCCATACGAATTATTAACCATAGAGCACAGTTTTTCCCAAATCATACCTCAATAGAAGAAGTCGACTAGAGTCCAGTCTAGGGATCGTGGTGATGGTGACCATTCAATTAGAACACTGTCTCGACCGGGTATCCGTCCACTTACGAGTATAAAGTTTTCATTTGGTCAATCTCATACCTTGTCCTCTTTTGATAATCCTTTCGATGTCGCCTTCAGTATCACCATGTTTATTCTATGCGAATACCACCTCTTACTATATATGACTTACCTGATAAGTCATACATTAGATTTGGATACGACACCACGCCATTTGTAGAAAATCTGGCTTCGTCGCTAAATGAAATTTCCTTCAAAAAGTTTCCGTTATTCAGATATGAATCATAGGGCATATAAATAAAATCCTAATCGCCTTTCCTCATCTCCAGGTCCTTGAAATTATCAAAGGGGATTAACTGGAAGTGCACTTGCTTGCCAGGATGGCATGGGAACGACTGTGGTCAACCAGAGGTGCTGTGGAGGGCGATGTTAGCTAGTCGGAAACCTATTAGGATTAAGGGGCCAAGGACTTTCGAGCGACGACTAATTTACGTGTTTAAAGTTGATGAGTTTTCTGAATATATTGCCGACATAAGAATTAATGAATTGGGTAAGATTTAACTAGTTCTCTATTAGGAATAATAATTTCAGTACTTCGCTGTTTAATTACAAATTTAAATAACTTATTTTTAGGTAGCATTGTCGATTTATTTATTTTATACGAGGATCACGATTCAAATTATCTACAGATTAAATTGGACAGTAAGTTTTGTAAAGAATATCAGGATAAGATATTATATGTACAAGAAAGACGTGAAAGTGTGTGGATACGACACCACGCCATTTGTAGAAAATCTGGCTTCGTCGCTAAATGAAATTTCCTTCAAAAAGTTTCCGTTATTCAGATATGAATCATAGGGCATATAAATAAAATCCTAATCGCCTTTCCTCATCTCCAGGTCCTTGAGTTTGGTCTGTATGGCTTATTTTATTTTTTCTAGAGATATTTAAGTCTCGACTGGCCATACTCAGTCTTGAACGGGGATCATTTCTGAAGCTATTTCTAATCTTCAAGATTATTATTTCTATTTTTTATAAATTGTTACCAACTTCGCCACAAATTGTATTTCTGTGTCAGCAGCAAATAACAATATTGCTGTTTCACAACAATATTGTTAGTTACTGATGCAATAATTAAAGACATATGTTTTAATTCAATGGTGTACTCAGAATTTTGAATATTTGCGATAATTAAAGATCTTTCTGTATAAATCTATCGTCACTTTTCAATATTCTTACACATCAGTGATACCCTCTCCCACTTTTTACAGTTGCTTTGCTGTACGATACACATGCATTTGACGAATTACAAATAATATCTTAATTTTTAATCCCGCGGGTGAGTATTGTTCGTGAATTTATTGCAATTTAAACGAGGACCCCCTCTGGGAAAGATATCGGGACACGCCACTGTCCTAGATCCATCTCTGTAAGATAAAATCTAATACCCTTTGTCATTGTGTCATCAACTGTGAACCTGCTTCTATTTCTCACTGATAAAACGTATTATTTATACATATTACGATTGTGGCATAAATGCCAGTATTTGTTAAAATGATATTTCAACAGGTAACATCGAGCAAAAGATAAGATAAATCGGCTATCTCGCACTTGAGTCGTAAGAAACTGAAAAACAATGTCATTTTTACCACTGCTACACGTAATTATTATGACTTCAAGGTACTTTTTTGTCTAACTGTGAACTACTAGATGATCATTTCACTGAGTAACAATTTACGGCTGTACTTTTTAATTTTTGAAGGGCGTAGGTATGTGCCAGATATTTTTATTACTAATTATTTCGTAATTTTTCAAATTAAAAAAGTTTTAAACAATAGTTTTCTTATTGTTTCACAACGACGTACTGTGATATTCGTGTGAAATAATGTAGGGAATCCTTTTTAATACATTGCCCCAAGATGTAGGCAGTCAATAATTAAGTTGAGTTAATTATACTTTTGGTTTAACCGAATTCGTAATCAACGCATGTTTTGGCATAAATTGAATGAGATGCCACACGCATGTCAATCGAGTATAATTTACATTATATTTTTATTATAATTAAAATATTGAACATGTACAAAGAAAACTATTTAATCCATTTTTTATTATTTATTTTAATATTTGTACCATTAAGAAATAATATAATGAGACATTTTCGATATATTTCCCTGAACAACAGGCAATACAAAACCAATTTTTTAGTTAATTATGTTTTTGGTCAATAAGGGCGTCACCATTTTGAAACCAACAGTATAATTAGCTCCAAAATTAATTGGTTATTGTTTATATTTCCAGTAAACGTATAACGACAGTGTCTCATTACTTTATTCCTTGATGGTACAGGCAAAAATACAATTGCATTTAAATTTTACTTTTTCAGGTAGCTTACATGCATGCAGAAATGGTAGTCGACTATCAATATATCTCCAACAAGGAGTTTTTCACCTGTTTCAAGAAGAATGTACAGACATGAACAACCGTCGAAGGCTTCTCATTATTCTGGCTCAGCTCTAGGCCGTCTTTCGGTGGAAGATATAGGTCTTCGCATTTATTTGAAATTGCCAGATCTAACTCTTCCATGCGAAGAATACCTAGAATTTCATCTGCAACAAAAGCACTTAGCGAAAAGATCACTCATTGTCATCTTATTGTGTCCATCCTAGATGAGTTCTGTAGAGTAAGTGGAGAAGTGGTCTCTTCACTTTGATTTGAATAGTGAGATTCAACTCCTCCAACTTAGTTTTTAAACTCGTGGCGCCTTCACCAGTTTATGATCAAACCGATTCGTTTTGTGTCGATTGTAGTTTAGAGTATGTATGCGTCAAACATTGTCTCTTATTAATTTATTGGTGTATGTATTTAAAACAAAACAAATAAAAACGTAAAAAGAGTATATTTGATTTTTCTCTTATTGAAAATAGGTAGTTAAATAACAATAATTTAATTGTTTAATATTGTACCTTAATTTTGTATTATATTTGTAGCAAGATATATTATACGTAATAGTATATGTATCGTAATTACGAGGAAAACTTTTAATGCAACATACTTTCTGATTTTTATTCCAAAAATACCTACCTAATTAAAGCTGGTAATCTCTTACTCATTATATGGAACAACTCTAGATGACGTTCGCCAAGAATGCTTCTAATTCATATACAAGATATACCATTAATCCACCATTAATCAAATCTCTAAGATGACAACAAACTTGATTTATTATCTCAAATGGCAAATAAATCAAATAAGTGTGAAAATATTATGATCAGGGAACGTTGTAATAACGTTTATTTTAATTGTTAGCTGCAGCCTGTATTCTCACTTAATTATTGAATAATTAATGGTTACTTATGTATTTACGTTCACACTTAATTATTTTAGATGTGTCATGTCATCAAGAACGAATGTATTAGATTCTTTCGATGCTTTCGATACCTACCCCTGAAATATAGGCAATAATTAATTTAATTTATTACTGCACTTGATCTCAAAATGGTCGCGCCTTCTATGAATCATTATTATAACTAACTTAATTCAAAATTAATTCAATATTACCAATATTTCAGGGGAATTTGAGTTTGTATGTGTTTTTTCGTGTGGTATTTAAATGAAAGAAATTGTTAAATACAAAATTGTTCATATACTTTTAATTATTACTGACTAGGCGACAGCAAGGGAGTGTCAACAGGTTCCCATTAAAACTGAGATTGCTATCGTGTTTAGGAGGTTGATTCAACGCTGTATTCAACATAATTTTTGTAAATTTTAGAGCGAAATATATTCGATAAAATTCCCTGCTATGGTACGTCAATTTTATTTCACAAAAAAACTTTTCGTCGAGAAAAAATTTGAAAAAATTCGTATAGACGTAGGAAGGAGGAACGAAATCAACGGCGTCTTCGGCTCTTCTCCAAATCTAGCCGTTTTTTCGGTGTTCATAATTTTCCCAAATACTCTTTAAATATATTTGCTTTTATTAGTCGGGATGAAAAAATTACCATTTAAACTGTGGTACTGCATGAATAGATGACGCTGGTACGACAATAGATGACGCTAGTAATTGACAATTAATCATATATAAAATCACGCTGGGTCCGTATTCTTGAAATGTTTCTGATGTGGATCAAATATTTTCACTCTCTTCTTACTATTCCAGGCTATGTTTGTTTGTCTATATTCATACGATATGTCGTTCGTGCATTTCTAGAATTGCGGCCCTATATCGCTGCTCACGTATGAAACTCAACAACGTGTTTTCAGCAACAACGTTACCGTTATTAAATCCTTTTAATTTGTCGTATTGAATGAAATGTTTAAAACTTGGTCTCTGATCAGTGCTGTTCCTTTGAAATGACTGATCTGAATCGAACGTTATTATCGATTAGTAAGTTGTTTTGACACCTTGGCATTGACATTAATTTAAAAAATGGCGGCAGACGTGGACACAGAGATAACAAATCAAACTTGGAAAATGTGGTTTCCAATAACAGTGAATTTAATAATGTCCATAGCTACGTATTTTGTGACAGTTAGATTAATTCCGAGTCTAAAAGACACCTTCATCAAGGCGAATTTGTTCGGAATAGATATGAGTAAAACAACCAGTGAAAAAGTGTAAGGTTATGTGTAATCGCTCCAATAAATAGGTCAAAGTAACGTTGTATTTTATAGGCCAGAGTCTCTGGGTGTTGTTACAGGATGTACCTTTTTAATAACGATGTTTTTATTTATACCTGTGCCATTTGGGAACAGTTTTTTCAATGGAGTGTTTCCCCATGATGAGGTAAACACAGGCAAAATTATTTATACGTCTGTTTTGTAATGTATTGTATAGTTTGTAGAACTCATCGCAGCTCTGCTCTCTATTTGCTGTATGCTTCTACTAGGGTTTGCCGATGATGTCTTAGACTTACGATGGAGACATAAATTATTGCTTCCGACGATAGCATCGCTGCCATTATTAATGGTATACTATGTAAATTTTAACTCCACAACTATTATAGTACCGAAACCGTTCCGAGATTACCTAGGATTCTCCGTGAATATTGGAATTCTTTATTATATATATATGGGAATGTTGGCGGTATTTTGTACGAACGCCATAAATATTTTAGCTGGAGTTAATGGATTAGAAGTGGGGCAGAGTGTAGTTATAGCTTTGTCTATCGTCGTTTTTAATCTGATAGAATTGACGGGGCCATTATGGTCGGCCCATCAATTTAGCCTTTATTTTATGTTGCCGTACACAGCGACTACTTTAGCTCTCTTGAAACATAATTGGTATGTATTGAAAATTATTTGAAAAAAAACTGGATTTAGAACATATGAACGTTAAAAGTGGTATTATTATTATTTTTTCTTCATCACTTCGTCTCGATATATGGGGAATTAAAGAAAATAACTGATCGCAGTTTATTATGGTTTATTTGGTGTGTAGGTGTAATTAGTCGTATATTTTAACAACTGATTAAATTTCTAACATAAAAAATAGAAACATATGGCCTATATTTTCCTTATAAATAAATAATAGTAATGAGAGTAAGACAATTAACATATAGAATATAGAAATTAGAGTGGAAATATTAACTTACATATTTATATGAAATAAAAACAAATAAAACAAGTACAAAAACCAAATCAACTCAACCTTCGTAGTAATCTAATTTTGAATAAAAATTAATAAGCAAAAAGTCGTACCTCCAATTGTGGTCGTTTACAAAACGTGGCGCGAAATAACTATCCCGGTACTTATATGCCTTTGTCAGTTGCGTTTTCCCATCAATATACACCCCGTTTTCAATCAACTCCTCCACAAAATCGTTGTCGATTTTTTGCTTATTAATTTTATCCCAATTTATCACATTTATCGGCTTACTCGCTAAAAATTTGACAATTTGTGCGGCACCGTTACAATATTCACAAAACCAACCACCGTAGTGGTTCAAATCCCCCAAAGTCAATCCCTTATATAACGAACTGGACATCGTTTTATTATCCGTCAACAGGTGGAATTTATTATTGAACGATTCTTTCAAGAATGCAACCGTACAGGCCCCGCCACTGATTATCGTCCTGCTCGGATGCACCCAGAAAAAACCAAAGACCGACCAGCGGTATCGGAATTTTATCGGTTGGGGCCACTTATCGTAGAACTTCAGGAAGACTAACGCGTCTTTATTGGGTATTTCGTTGAGGTCACTAGAGAGAATTATATCGTCGTTCCTTAAATTCCGTAGGTATGGTTTAACGGTCTTCCACACACTTTCACGTCTTTCTTGTACATATAATATCTTATCCTGATATTCTTTACAAAACTTACTGTCCAATTTAATCTGTAGATAATTTGAATCGTGATCCTCGTATAAAATAAATAAATCGACAATGCTACCTAAAAATAAGTTATTTAAATTTGTAATTAAACAGCGAAGTACTGAAATTATTATTCCTAATAAAGAACTAGTTAAATCTTACCCAATTCATTAATTCTTATGTCGGCAATATATTCAGAAAACTCATCAACTTTAAACACGTAAATTAGTCGTCGCTCGAAAGTCCTTGGCCCCTTAATCCTAATAGGTTTCCGACTAGCTAACATCGCCCTCCACAGCACCTCTGGTTGACCACAGTCGTTCCCATGCCATCCTGGCAAGCAAGTGCACTTCCAGTTAATCCCCTTTGATAATTTCTTCGATACTAAATCCGTACCATTCTTAAAGCACAGACTGGAGTTAAAATCGATATAGCTCTGCCTAGTGTTAATAGATTTCAATATTATATTGGAATTTAGCCTATGATATGTCGTGGTTGCATCTCTCACAATTTCATTGCTTTTCAGAAACGATATCTTAGCCTCCGGTTTAGATTTGGTAGTTTCGATTTGTAGAAAGAAATACGACATGACGAGAAATATCTGAGTCAAGAGTAGTATCCATATGGATATCCTCTTCAAATTTAAACGAAAACTATTCATTTATCTGGCTTTGAACATAACCTATGATTATATTTTATTTCTTATCCAAATCTAGGGTGTTATTTTGGGACGTTTGTCGCTCAGATGCGTACCCCTTTTTCGTTTTCATGATTTCATGCTAATTTTGGACCACCGCCCGTGAGAAAAAAACACAGCCGAGGTTTATTTTGAATTCACGACTTCATCTTGGTGATGTCATTTCAGACAGAAGGCAATCCGAATTCTGAGCACCCGATACAGCTGCTTGCAAAAGAGAGATGAGAGATCCACTTTAATGAGAGAGCGACGAGAACAGCGCGATCGCGTGTTGACTTGAATCGGATTCTCTAGCCACAAAGCGCGATGTTGCCAGATTAGGAAGGGATGTTGCTGTTACATATTTATATCTGCAAATACTAATATAATAGTCAAATAAATTGATTAGCCAAAGATATGGCGTCTATAAATATTATAGTACTGCCAACAGACGGTGTGTGGTGGGTTATGCATCTGTATGCCCTTTGGTCTCGCAGAATGAATTAAAATATGTAAATGAAAGTTTGATCAGCAATAACGTGTCGATATTCTATAATTATTATTTATTCATCAGTGTTAAACTTGTATTATTTAAATATTTATATTTCGTTGGGGTGAAAAAAATACTGAAAATAATTCAACCGATGTTGCCACGTTTCGACAATATACGCAGCGTTGTAGTATTTTATTAATGGTATACTATAAACTATAATGTAAAATTAAGATACGATTTAATATAAAATATACTGTATTGTATTTATATGTGCACATTAATTTTTATATTACTTTTAGGTATCCGTCAAGAGTGTTCGTGGGCGACACGTTTTGTTACTTCTCCGGAATGACGTTCGCCGTCGTCGGAATTCTCGGCCATTTCAGTAAAACCACCCTACTCTTTTTCATCCCTCAGATTTTTAACTTCCTCTATTCGTCGCCACAGCTATTTCGCCTTATTCCGTGCCCCAGACACAGGCTTCCTAAGTTCAACTCAAAAAC
Source organism: Rosalia funebris (assembly GCA_037954035.1). NCBI lineage: Eukaryota > Metazoa > Arthropoda > Insecta > Coleoptera > Cerambycidae > Rosalia > Rosalia funebris. The sequence goes on along the minus strand of JAZFAV010000013.1, from coordinate 3,020,553 downwards.
GGACAGATTAGAAATAAGCACGACTCTCTTTAAGTATTCGGAGCTTAATACTCTAGGAAAGATTGCGGTGAATCTGTTCAGGTTTTTTAGACTGATGCGGTGGCACAAGAAAGAGGGCTACGTTGTTACGAATAATTTCACTTTGATCAATCTGGTGCTGCTGTATTTAGGGCCGCTGCATGAAGCAAGGTTAACCACCATTTTAATAGGGATACAGGTGTTGTGTACTATAATGGCGTTTATTATAAGGTATCCTCTAGCGTCTATTTTTTATGATGTATAGTAGTGTAAAATTTATGAATTGTATGTAGAAGAAAATGGAACTGATATATTTTTGTATATACTCATTCCTAAAGTATAAGTTAGAATACGAATATTATGTAGACAAGCTTGTTGAAAATAAAAAAGAAATTTTGACTCTTCTTGACTTCCTCTCTACTATTGCTCTAAAGGTCGCTACTTCTATGTATATAAACTAGGGAGCATAACTATAACGCCACCCCATATTTTGCAGTGTTTGTCCACTTAACATAAAAATAGGTTACCAAGGACTTAGGAGGTAAGAAAGTACGAAATAAATCTTAGTTATGTTGTAAGTTTTTTTTTATAAAATTAACGCATAAATTAAGAAAACATCCTGAATTTATTGGTTCATAACTATAGCGCCTATTAGTAAAAACTTAACAAAAGCATTTACAAACAAAAATTAGAGGTAACAAATAATAATGTGTTATGTCTCCATTTTTACGAATTACTTCAAATAGTCTATTATTCATACTGTCGTCCACCAGGTCATTTAAGACTTCATGTCACTCCAATAAATCAATTTCATTCTCACGTCTCTGAACTTACGTTATTCTGTTGATAGTTTCAATAAATAAAAAATAAACAAATCAAATGTTGTGGTGTCACATAACACATAAGTTAATCATTTATTGTTTACATTCTGAGTTTCAGCTTAAATGTTTTCAGTGTGATTTAACTGTTTCGATAAATCACGTTAAAAATAGTAGAAAGGGAGGCGGTTCAGCCTGGGAACTTTTCGATCCTTTGATGTTTGCCGCAGGAACGCGTCATATTGAGATCAAAGTATGCCGCCAGGCAGGTGTTAATTGAATATCGATAGGTATGGTCGTCGGCACACGTCATATTCATATCAAAGGATGCCGCCAGACAGGTGTTAATTGGATATCGAAGGGTGTGGTCACCGGCTGGCACCAGGTTAAGATCAAAGGATGGTGTCAGGTGTTTGATGATAAGTATGCCAAGGTCGTGGACATTTTTATTGAAAAAAAGGGGGGGGGGGGTTGGCCCTCATCTCGGAAATAAAGAGAGCTGCTACAGCGGTGTTCAGAGGAAGTCATTAGATAGGAGTGTCGAGGGAATATAGTGTAAAATTCGGTAGGTCGGGGAATTTAGTGATAATTCACGTTAGCAGAGAGGCCTTGGGGTGGTTCCGTGAGAATGAAATTGATTTATTGAAGTGGCCAGCATGCTCTCCGGATTTAAATCCAATTCAAAATCTCGGGGGAATTATTGTTCGACGGCTGTATGCCAATAATAAGAAGTACGGTACTCTTCGTGAACTCAAAACTGCCATAGAAGAGATTTGGGTCAACTTGGAGCCTGAAGTCTTAAATAATCTGGCGGACAGTATGAATAATAGACTATTTAAAGTAATTCGTAAAAATGGAGACGTAACACATTATTGATTTTTGTTTGTAGGTGGTTTTGTTAAGTTACTAATAGGCGCTATAATTATGCACCAATAAATGCAGGATGTATTCTTAATTTATGCGTTAATTTTATAAAAAACCTTAAAACATAAACTAAGACTTGTTTAATTACCTTTTTTTAGCGTACTTTCTTACCTCCTAAGGCCTTGGTAACATATTTTTATATTAAATTGACAAATACTGCAAAATATGCTCCCTAGTTTAGATATTGTACATCTCGGAAAATATGCTCCTAAAATTGCAGTAAATTATTGTACCATTAAAATTCTTTAAACTTCTGATATTAAAATAGACGATGTAACTTCCTTGTTGGTAAATACGGTTATGCAATTCTGAATATTGTTTGTAAATAAGATCTAGTTACTTATTTCGAAACGCATGAAAATTACTAAATAAATACTTGTTTGCAAAATTATCAGTTGATAATGTCTAAATATACTTCATGAACAATATTTTAGAGATTATCTATGTAGGTCTTGGTCATATAACAGTATAACAAATAATTTAAAATTAAAAATGCACCTCATCATTTGTGATTAATATTACTCTGTTTTTTCCACACGACTGTTCTTAAAGGTATATTGGAGAAAAGAAGTTACGAAAAAATAACAATGTCAATGACTTATCTATGACTATATCAATATAAAAAAACATATTGCCCATTTACATAATGGCTTCAATCTCTGTTAAACGCGTATGAAGTCTAATATCGTTTTTTTTTCGTAAAATTTCAAGACCTATAGACTGTACTTACCATTTGAAGTAATGTTTGTTCAAGATAACTAGGGAAATAACAGACTTACTGTTTTCTAAGGATTTATTTTTTAAGTAAATCATAAATAGTCAGATTTAGACAAAATAATTAACAAAAAATCTATTAATTTTAACAACAACAAAAAACAGAGTTGTTAACCTAGTATAAACTAAGTATATCACAAATGAAATAATTATCATTAATTAATTTATTTATCGAATAGCCAAAGTGGCTTATGTTGCAGTAAAGTGTACTAACGAACCTAATAAAGCACTTGCATTATCGTTTGTTTGCGTACATTCGCGTAAAATTGTGGGTTCACATTCAGATTCTGGGCAAAAAAAAATACTTCGGCATATGCCAATTATTCATATACAAAACAACCAGTGATATATAACTAATTAATTTATTTAGAAATAAAATGGATGATAAGCTTCGAAAGAGAACAAATAAAATACATTTTTAAGGTAACATATTGTTAAGGTAAAGCATCAGATTACCTGTGGATTATTTCTAAACTTTAACACAGATGGCATTGCAGTAATTTTTCTACAGTTCGCGAATTTTCAGATTCGGATTATTATTAAAAGTAAGCAATTAGATAATTTTAAACCACAACACGGAAACAATTATATGAAACCGTCATATTACTTTACTGCATTACTATCACAAAATAGCTTTTTCCTATTTCTATTTATTCTATATTTTCATTAAGAAAGAACTGTTACATCTAAATCTTGGCAACCTTAGTATAAGAATAACGGGTGCGAAGGGTAGAAAACAATTTTTATATTTCTTAAAATGTTAAGTACATTTTAAAACATTAATACAAAAAGAGTGACAAAGTTAATTGTTATGCATTTTGTCATGGGAGTATCTCCTTCTCTTCTTTCTCTTACACTGAGGTTGTAACGATTAATTCGCTTCTACATAACGTGCATTGAAGCCACTACAATATGTTATCAATAAGTTGAACAAAATGTATCGATATGATCATATTTAAATCAAGTGGAAATACATAATCACTAATAAAATGTATAAAGGGTCGATTTCTCTTAAAACTATAGCAATAGAATGGAGTAAAATCGATATTGGTAAGTAATTATGATCAGATCACACAGATCAACAACAAATAGTCTGTTTTACCCAGATCATATGACTTTTTTTGCTAATCACTTGTAACAACCACATTCCATGAACTATGGCTTAACCATATTACGCACATATTTCTGTGAAAAATTAATGACGGTAAATATCATTAATTTCTCATATGTAACATGATTAAGACATAAAAAACAGTCAGTACAAGAAACTTTAGATTATTTCTATAATGTAGTGAACATAGAATATGTGTCCTGCAGCATTGAAAGCTTTTGCTAAAACTTTTAGGGCTATCATTAATTTTTAGTTATTAACTACTCACAATAGTTAAAGAAAGTTTTACGGGTAATTTTACTTCAATCATATATCGATATGGGAAATTAAAATAACTATAAAAGGTTATTTAATTACTTCATTGGTTATCAGAAATTACAAAAAAAATTATATAAAGTGATAATTTATCTGTATGGTGTTTCCTTTCATGGTTCTTTGGTTTGTTGCAAGTTCGTACAAAAACCTTTAATTCTTCTTTCATCAGCAAATGTCCTAAAAACATAGCCAAATTTTGATATGACCTACTTTTGTATTGGAATATTTTATTTAGTACCTACTGAATCTCAGAACATATTAACATCGATAAGAAATAAATGATCGAATGAGCCTTGTTGAAATTCTAGCATTTTGGCAACATTGGGTGCGTGTTAATGTTTGCGTTAATTCGAGTTGATCTCTATTTGATCAACTTTTCACCGGTGAGTAGATAGTGATTTGTATGGTCGAACGATGCTAAACATTTGTCTTATTTTATGTAATTTGTCAGTCCCAATCTGGGGTACATGTCATGTATCCTGTACCTATTATTTCATAAACCCCGTACAGTCAAAATAAACAAATGAGATAAAGCATCTCTTAACAAAGAAAGCAAGCAGTCGAAAAAAATTTCTTGTCATAATTGTTATGTATGTATTGATATATATATAATTAAGAGCTGCATCTGACCATCGAGCAAGATTTGGAAAAATAATGTTCAGCCGACCGATTCATGGTTGCTTCTGCAGTGATCAGTTCAGATAAATTCAATCACGTACGGCAACGTGTACGTAATGTTGCCAGAACACTAGAAACTCTACAAAACCTCGACACCACACAGTTTATTCATAGATAGATTTAATGACCTATAAACGTCTTAATTTTACTAAAATCCTATGTTACCAAAATGTTGCTTGAGTATAAGACAGAAGTTAATTTTATTTAATTATTATTTTATCTTTCAAATATTAGTTGGAACAGTTAAAATCTGATACTCGAGACACATTTTATTCATTATTGATAACGCTATTTAAACAATTACATATTGTCGACGTTATGCGATGGCGAGGCAAAGTATCTCTGGGTAACCGGCCACCACTATAGCTCTCACCATTGTATAACACATGACCTTTACTTGACAGACCAGAGGGCGGTTATAAGTCTAAAGTGTACATTACTGGACGGTTAAAAATATACCACATCTTCTCGAATCCCTCATCTTGTATCCTCCGCGGGCGGGCGAAACTTGTTTAATACAAACAACCAGTTTATTCACTGGATCTTCCCAACACATCTACTATAAGACAAAAATTGAAAACTGTTCCTCGTCCTACAAACGCGAGATTATACCGCTTTGAATTAAGTCCTAACTTTGTTAATATCACAATTTTTTCATCGCCGCCTCTTGGAGGGCGCGGCACAGTACGAGGAGAGTTCTTCGCGCGAGCACGATTTCTCGCAACACTCGTTATACACGCCGCGCGACTGTCGTTTCCTCCTCCTGTAATTGCTCATCAGCGAGGCTGCCTCTGACCTCTTCTGGAAGGGGTAGGCTAGGTTGCCACGTGGCATATCCGCCACGTATTGGGCGTCCCAGTAGCTCTTCTTCTGGTAAACTGAAAATCAGAGAGACGTTGGTCAGAAATTGAACGATTTTTGATACGTTTCTTTAGTATTCACAACCATGGTTACCATAACTACTCAACTTTGCTTGAAGAACAGTGAGAAATTTTTAGAACCAATAGTATTTGAAGAACCTAAATAGGCGCGAAAATTTCCCTAAATATTATTATAAACGCAGCACGTGGCAACGTTGAGATTCCATAGATATGAAGTATCTACAAACTAGAGACTATAGACATCATTGATATATGACGGACATATTAGAAATGAGAAATGACTATCGTTTGTTTGGTTCTAACGCTGTAGCCATTTTGGTTGGACTAACTGTCTAATAACCACTGGTTTTAAGAATGAGCTGTTTTTTTGTGCATTTTTGTGACCATAATCGAATTTTGTGTTTCTTTTAACGTTGTTGAAACCATTTTTGGATTTCATTTCATAGATACTAAAGTGATGATGGGTACAATTGTATTGTTTGTTGCAAGAAAATGTGTACGGATAAGTGTTACTTAAGTTGTAATATAACAATGAAAAAGTAAATAGAATGTATAATGCAAAGTTTTACTATCAGAGGGTAATATTCAAACAACAGAAAAAAGGAGATAATACTCCAACCCAGATATCCTGAGATATAAACTTGCCGACTGTATAAATTGTAACTAACTAACATTTGTCTTAAAAACTAGATTAAATAATATAGTGCGATTTAAAAGTACGAAGGGCCTTCAAATATAAACGAGAATTATTTCTCTAGATTTATTAAATGCGAAAAAAATTAACCAAAAATATTTGTTTTTATACATAGTCGCCCACTTTGTTTACATATTCGCAAAATTTCAGCTGGATGACTCCCATCCAGTGTCAAAAACCTAATGAAGATGCGTTGTGCAATAGACAGGTGTACATTGCTCTCGCTCATATTTGCGAGTGCCACACTAAAGCCAGCCATACACGTTATGATATACTTGCGCAAGTTTAGACTTATACAAGTATGCAGTAACGTGTGTTGGAAGATTTTCGCGCTAATTTATAGACTTACTTGTACAAGTACAAGTTTTAAAAAAGTTTCAAGTGCACTACAGAAATGATTAATGATTTGACTATAGAAATAGTATCGCTCAAGCGTACTTGAGCCATCTGTGGTCACTTGCCAATGACGTTTATTTACACAAGTATATCGTAACATGTATGGCTGGCATAACGTTCTCAAGGCTACGTTGGCGACAATTCTGGCTTCCCATTACCCGGTTCCACAGTTCCCATGAGTACCCAACCCAAGCCTGCTTCTCCCAAAATCGTCGGCCTGAAATTCTCATTTATATTTGAATGCCCCTCATATATTTAATGTGATTCTATCCAACTGGCAAATTATCAACAAATGAATAAATTCAAGTTATATATTGTGATGTGAATGTCTGTGTTTCATTCGTGTATTTGTGTATAATTACAAATAATGACTATTGTATTCGTGTACTAATAATACGGGAGAGGGCGCAATTATCGTTATTAAAATTTGCAATTGTACTTTGTCGTTGTTGCGATTGCCATTTTTATATATCAAAAAACAGCAATGCTAATAAATATCTTGTTAATGTGATAAAATAATTACTTACTGTCTTGTTTCTTGTGGATAGTGTTGTAGTTCCCTCGGCATATAGTCGATAGAGCTTGCGCGAGATGGCTACCGCAGTACTTCTTAGTCCTAAACATGTCGTATTGGAGATCATCCAGCTGACCGTAGGAAAGTGCAACGAGGATCGTTGTGATAAGTAGAATAATATATCTGAATTCCATCTGTAAATATAAAAACAGAATTTTTAATGGCGATGAAACACTACTGTTGGGGAAATATTTAACACTACACATATACTTCCGTCGCTTCTAAGTGTTTTGCACATAAAATACGCACTTGTGACAAAAAGTATGTCATGTATTTAGTGCAGTGTTATTCAAAGGTTTCCCATGTAAATATTATATGCGCCGGCAAATTGTTGACGACTAGAACAATCGTGGAACTCGATTGTAAATAACAGGTTATTCACAAGGTAAATAAACGTCTCAAAATCTATAAGGCAGAAGAGATGCACATAAAATTGTTATTTGCAGTTATTGAAAATCATTTTATCAGCCGAAGTATTTTAAAATAATGCGAGTCTATGTATCAAAGAAGAAGAAGAAGAAGAAGGCAATTTACTAATAAATCACTGTTAGGTGTGCACTAGTAAGAAGTTATATGTGATGGATCGTCCATAGGAATGGGTAAAGAAGGGAAATACACGTATCCTTAGACGCACTGAATTTACAACACTCTGTATAACGTACAATGGTGCTTATGCTTTCTATTCCGATATACACTATTTTACAACTTACCACTTCTTTCTGGGCACACCAACTTGTATCTGAGGGGTCAACAAGGCACGTAGACGTTAGGAAACCACGTTAGGGCTTTGACGTCATCGCGACGCCGTCTCACCGCCGACGCACACCCTTAACGCCCTTCACGCCACGACGAAATCTACAGCGATTCTAAATTCGAATTTGTGACTGCGCCATCCCACCGGCGGCACCTTCTCAAAAATCTGACAAATTTCGTGTCCCCCATGACCCCCCGGTTATCTCGCTCGTTTCAATATCCTTATTTTATTTTCATGGCTTCAAGCGTCATCGCCGTTATGGGTCGAAATTACAGAGATACAAACGTAACGCCGGCACATACAAGTAAATGTGGTGCAGATGGAATAACGACCTCTTTATAGATTAGACAAAGTACTGGTTAATAACAATAACAACATCGTATACAGGACAACGATATGGACGTTTAAAATTTGACGAGCGCATAAGAATACTATTATTTTTACACGGGGTAATCTCGCTGGAAGTCTGCTGGGTTATTGTTGGAGGCGCTGCCGAATACGCGGCGCGGCGGTGCGGGCGAATTCTATGTATTAAAATTTTACGACTCGATAAAATATGACTTGAATAATTGGCAGTTCATCAGTTACTAGTTCATATAATTGTCTTATAGGAGCTAGGCAAAACACTTACCTCATTACGATAATAAGTCATTTAAGGAATAATAACGCTTGGACGTCGCTGTATGTAAGTATTTTCGACGCCATACGAAAAACGTCGTTTAGGCGTCTATTTTATATTACAATATTGTAAAAAGAATGTGAGGGAATTGGTTTTATTCAGAATTCTGTTTATTACCAACTTTTTCATTTCTCCTATACCGGGTATGTAAGCTTATGGTGAGCATTCTCTTGGTAAGTCACAGTGCTTTGAGTGGTTTAAAAATTCAAAAGTGGCAATTTTGACGTGAGAAACGAGGAACGTGGGAGACCACCGAAAAAGTTTGAAGATAGCGAATTGCAAGCATTATTGTTGGATGAGAATGACGTTCAAACGCAATAAGAACTCGTGGATCAATTAAATGTGACACGAGACGCCGGCTCCATCCGTTTGACAGCGATGGGAAAGATCAAGAAGATGGGAAAATGGGTTCCACATGATCTGAATGAAAGACAGCAGAAAAACCGAAAAACCCTTTGCGAAATGCTGCTCGCCAGGTATAAAAGAAAGTAATTTCTCCATCGAATTGTGACTTACTTTGTGATGAAAAGTGGATATATTTCGAGAATCCTAAGCGTAAAAGATCATGGGTAACTCCAGGGAAATCATCAATCTCGACTGCAAGGCCAAATCGTTATGGACGGAAGACAATGCTCTGTATTTGGTGGGATCAGAAGGGTGTGATCTATTATGAGCTGCTAAAACCTGGCCAAACCGTTAATGTTGAATGTTACCGACAACAAATGATCGATTTAAATCAAGCTTTTTATGAAGAACGACCAGAATATTAAAAAGGGCACAAAGTGATATTGCTTCATGATAATGCGATATCACACACAGCAAAACCGGTCAAGGAAACGTTAAGGCGTTTAGTTAGGAAATACTTTCGCATGTGGCTTATTCACCAGACTTGACTCCGTCCGATTAATACTTATTTGCATCAATGAGACACGCACTCGAGCAGGGCTTCATTTCTTACGAAAATGTACGAAAGTAGCTCAACATTTATTTTGAGCTCAAGATTTATTATTTTTAACAGTCCAAAATTTTAGGAGAGTAGAAGGGAATTGCTTAGACTGCTAGAAGAAAGAATCTGCTAGGTAGTTGAAATATGTAACATTATTAACAATATCAGTGTCATTTTCTAATATTTATCCAAAACCAAGAGCATAATTCATTCTAAAATTAACTGCAGCTTATCAAGAATAGGCAGAAGTCTCACAACTGAGATATCGGACCGTCTACGAGGTGCGCAGTAAATATCCTGGTCTTTACTCAGTGGCATTGAGACCTTTGCAGAGTGAATATCGAGTAATGTGAATGTACACACAGTTCGATCTGGCCGAGAGCAACGTGCATCTTTTTCCCTCCGAATATTGCCTTACGCTGCTGTTTCTTCTACGCATACTAGAGAATATCACACTTTTTCCTATTATTGACAAGCTCCAAATACTGCATAGATTTCAGGGAAATATAGATTGTATTATTATATTAGTTTTCAATAGTAGGATATTTTTTTATACTACGTTTTTTGTATTAGAATAAAAACTCTATAGAAGTTAATCGTTTTTCTATAGCATAAATCTAATTGAAATAATAAATATATCACTGTATGTATTTATAATTACAAAAAGGGTGAAACTTGAAAAAACCTTGACATGATCTCTTAGGGGTTATACAGATTCAAGAGGCTTAAAATATATTATACAGAGAAGGTTTTTGATGCCATTGGATCAGGATTTTATTTCATTTTTCTGTCACTTCAAATAACGAAGATATTGCTTCTAAAATATATTCTATGATACTCTGTGTATACTTTCTCGATCACGTGGTTTTATTATCAACTTGTGAACTGGAAACCGATAAAGAATATGTACAGTACTTCGACGTACTTCTTTCTGGTGATGTTCGGGACTAATCTTTTGAGACCACTGTGTACTTTCGTACACGTTTTTATCTTTTGCAAATCCTCATTAATGAGTACATTGGCTGGAATGTTTACCAAATAACTTTATCGCATTAGAATGGTGGTAAACTTAAAACAATACTCTTAAAATAGATCGTAACGGCGACGACTGAACTTGCAGATTTTGGAAGAGGACTTTGACCGTTGGTTTCAAAGGGCACACATTTTTAGACGAGAATGCAGTTTGGAAAAAGTTTCCTATCTATTCGAGAGCTTAAAAGTGACGTACAGTTCGCTGTTGGTAAATTATTTCTGTAGGCCTTCCCAAATGCTATAAAAATAAGTACTAAATAGCAATAACTATCAAATTGCCTTGCTCTATGGTGTAGACCAAACTTAATTTAATAGTTAAAATTCGTTAATAAACTTTGTTTACATATTAAGTGGTATTTGCAGTTATTTTAGAAAAAAAATTGAGTTAAAAATTAGTCAGATATAAGATCACCCTCACCAGTAAGACCGACTGGATGGAGGGTCGAGCTGGATTGCCGCTCAATGGAGACATCTGGTACACGGATGGAGCCAAGAGTGGGAATAGAGCGGGTGTATAGGCGACGCGACGGGATAGATAAAACCTTCCCCTTGGGCAAATACACTACCGCACTCCAGGCCGAGCTAGTACGAATTACATACGGTGTTCTGGGGGCCGACCAAAATCGGACCCAGGAGAAGGTATGTATCTGCTCGGATAGCAGGGTGGCGTTGGCAACCCTGAATTCAGCAACGGCAAAGTCGAAGCTGGTTTATAATTGCTATGAAGCATTGAACCACTTGGAAGGGAAGGGACCGGTGGAACTCTTATGGATACCTAGGCATAATGGCATTAAGGGAAATCTAATTTCAGATGACCTTGCCAGACTAGGGACCAGGGAAAACCTCTATGAACCAGAACCTGCAGTGGGAATAAGTCGGAATCTGATCAGAGACCGCATCAATGGCTGGGCAAAAGACCAGCACAATAAAAGATGGAGAGGAGTAACGTGTTGTCGAATAACCAAACTCTTCATCGAATACTCAGAGATTGAGAAATGGGCCCAAGAATTCATTAAGTTGAACAGGCACAAAGCCATGTGGGAATCATAACGGGCCACCATAGTAGCCTGAATGCATATAAGTACAAGCTGAGGCTGACTGATAGCCCGGCCTGCAGATACTGTAAAGAAGACGAGGAAACCTCGATTCATCTTCTTTACACCTGCCCCGCACTGGAGGAGAAGAAGTATCTTATATTAGGGACCCCTGTTATCCTAGAGGAGGCGAGGCTTAAGGCGGGGGACGTGCCTAAATTGCTCCTTTTATGGGATAGCATTTTTGGATAATGACCCGGATAAGAGGGGATCGCCAAGGGACTACCCATGCGATCAGTGGCTGATGGGGCCCAAACCTATATAATATAATAATAATAATAATAGTCAGATATATATCGGCACCGTAGGAAAATTTGTTTGCATGTTCTTTTTACCAGAAAAATCTAAGAAAGCATATGAAATGACTTAGGATTTGTTCCATAAATGTAGCGATATTAAGTGGAAGTTCATAGGCAGTTTCCCTGTGAGTCTATGACGCAAGTCTGTGGAGTGTGTGGTGGTGATATAATGGTGTGTATAGTGGTGATAGAATACGCTAAATTAAAGGGGTTTTTGAGGAACAACCATATTGGATATCGCCGTAAATTTAAGGAACCAATCACCTTTAGAAAGAAGCCACCTAACAATTTAATAAAAAAAGTGGTTATAATGGAAGTGCAGTGCAGTGGAAGGGAAGTCGAAGTGGAGCTTGCCGCAAAAACGAATTATGCAAGATAACTGTAGGTGATATTTTAGATATAGGAATTATGGTATACCAAAGATTCAACATTGTTGATAACAGTACTTGAAAATTTATACTCTTTGCTTTGAAATATTTTTGAATTTGTTTCACATTATGTAGTGAATGTTCGAACTTGATGGTTCCGAAATAAGTGAAAAAGAAATACACATTCAACGACAATTTCTACTATCAATAACGTAAGTAATTTGTTTTTATGCACTAGGCACAAAAATTAAGGGGTGAAAAAATCCTAAATTTGGAGAAAAATAGCCGCAGAGCAATTTTAAAAAAAGCAGATTGAAGTCCCAAGTTTCTAGTTTTCAGATATCGAAAAAATCCAAATTTTGCTATCAGCAATTGTTGAGTATACATAAGAAAAGCAGCAGAAGAAAAATTCCAAATTTTTGCTTGCCTTTGAAATGGTCTAGGGACTTCAATATATGTTTTTCAGTGATTTCATCATAAAGCTTTTATAGATCATTTTATTCTCTTTAATTTGAGTGGTCTAAAAGCTTTATATGATTTTTCCAAGTTATCGCCCTTCAAAGCAAAAAGTCAGTTTTGACTTTGGTAATTAATTACTTGGGAAATTTTTTTTTCCATTTTATTTTCTTACAATAATTAACATTTTTTAATAAACAAATATGGATTATTGCTTGAAAACGTCGTCAACCTCAAGAAAAGAATTAAAAAAGAAAAATTTATCCTTGAATTGATTTTTAGTAAAAACGACAAATTCAATCATTCTGAACACAATGAAAAAAATCGCAGCGCTTTTTAAGGTTTCTTTGGGATACTTTAAGGTTGAAAATAAACACTCAACATCCTTAGTCTATCTATTATTTTCAAAGTCATGCCAAGTTAAGCGAGTACCTATCCCTAAATACACAATTTTTTACCCCTTTTTCAATCAACATTGTACTTTTTAAAATCCTATTTAAATTTTCTGTACGATCATTATTTTCCGAGTAATTAATTACTAAATTCAAAACTAACTTTTTTTCTTTGAACTACAATAACTCATTGCAAAATAATTGCACAAGGCTTTTAGGTCGTTCAAATTAAGGAGGATAAAATCAGTGACAAAAATTTATTGAAGTCCATGGAATTTTCGAAAGATAGGCAAACATTTGGATTGTTTTCCGATGGTTTTCTCCTGATTATTCAAAAACTGTGAGTGGAAAAAAAAAATTGAACTCAAGGTCTGAAAACTACAAATTTGGATCTTCAATCTGCTTTTTTTAAAATTGCCCTGCGACTGTTTTTCTCCAAGTTACAGCTCTTTGGAAATTACCTAAAAGTTTACGATTTTTTTTACATCCCCCAATTTTTGTGCCTAGTGTATGTCAATAAAAAATAAACATGATTAACCTATTATCTTTCTTGAGTTTTCTATATAAAATGAATGCTCATTCTTGTACATGTATGCAACGTTTAGTTAGTGCACATCGTGCACTAACACAAAAAAAATCTGTAGCCGCGGAAACTTGCAAATGAATTGGAAATTCCACTTACATAATAACATGATGCAAGTTATACAGAATGAGTATTTTTCCGGGGATCACGTGCTGGACGAATGATCATATTCATTTGATAATTGTATTATAATAAATTTATCGGATATTTTTTGGAAAACTGAAACTTGCGAGCCGTATGGTTGAGACTAAATTTTAATTTTATGCTTCATAATTTGTGGAATTTTACACCCATTTCCTAAAAATCCATTAAACTACATCAGATGCGAGCGAGATGGTATTTTTAAAATCATGGTAAATAACACAGCTGTATCAGCGGCTGATACCGTAATCAACTAGGATGTTATTAATAAATGTTTACTTTTTACAGATGAGAATACTATTTTGTCTAGCAACAACTCTGATTATATAAAAATAGTTCACAATACAGAACAAGCTATTCAATATTAAGGAAAAAACCCATGAAGAAATTAACGATTATCAAATTTTATTTTGTTGCATGCTCGATTATAAATATTTATTGTGCTTGGTCTAAAGATACGAGGACCATCTAGATCATGAATAAGTGTAAGATATGTTAATGTATTGTTATACTTCTTCAAATCAATTCTCACTGATGCAAACAGGTCGATCATCACTCATCAGTCACAAATTTTTGAGGGAAAGGGAAAGCATACCAAGGCAATTTTCGAGCCGCCGTGTATACAACCTTAGTACTCAAAATGACTCCCTTATAACCAGTTTTCTAACTGTAAGATAAAATGGTAGAACTAATTATATAAATCAAAAGAAAGTCCAACAAAACCAAGCGAAAAGGATTATTGCCATCTAATTATTGTCAGTTACGCCAGGCTGTCCGAAACTGTATATCGCGAATAGCTATTGGATTTTTTCTTTGGCATTATCTCAAGAAAAAAGTATATGCAATGAAGCCAGACGACATTGATAATATCAAAGAACAGTTTGAATATTTATTTTAATTTAAAACATTTAAAGAAACAATAATGTTCAAATAAAGTCTTTCAGCAACCTTGCAATTTAGTGACTGTAATTAACTAATCAATCAGCTAGATCGAGGTCGCTGAAATCATCTCACCGAGGAGAATTAAATTAAATAAAAATAGACGATGAAAATACCGTGGACTGATAGGGTTAGAAACGAAGAAGTATTAGAGAAAGTCGGCGAGAAAAGAAGTATGTGGAAAAACATAAAGAAGAGAAGAGATAGAATGGTCGGCCACTCGCTGAGACATGGGGGAATGGTCCGCGATATTTTGGAGGCAGAAATAGGAGTGAAGAAAGACAGAGGTAGGCCTAGATTAGACTACTGCTCGCAAATAGTAAGGGATGTAGGTTGTAGCACAATTAGCGAAATGCGTAGGTTAGCACAAGATAGGAGAAGCTGGAGGTTAGCGTCCAACCAGTCTTAGGACTGATGACCTCATGATGATGAGACAGGGTGTTATACCGGGTGTAAGAGGATCATGGTATGCCTCCCTTTTCTCCTTTAGTTTTGAAGATAATTGATTGAAATTTGGGATATCCTATACACATAATAAGCGACACTTTTTGACATACAATTGATTTTTATTTTTCAATTTTTCAATTCAAAAATGCAATATACAGGGTATTCTATTTAAAAATTGAAAGTTAGTGTCATTTCCGGCGAAACCGTAAGTGAAAGAAAAATCAATTGTATGTCAAAAAGTGCCGTTTATTATGTGTATAGGATATCTCAAATTTAAATCAATTATCTTCAAAACTAAAGGAGAAAAGGGGGGTATACCATGATCCTGTTACACCCGGTATTTAAAAAACGCATATCGTACCTATAAAGGCTTGTACATTTGCTTAGAAGACTAAAAAATTTCGTTTAAAAATCGTTTTTTTTTTATTTATAGTTCTCATAAATCTTTAAAATATCACCGAATATTTATATTCTAATCTCTGTATAAACCAAGGTATGAAGTTCAATTAGATGCTAAATGAAGCCAGTTAAGAATAAATGAAGTTGAAATTACTGAAGCAAAACAAAACGTAACGTATATATTGTGGGTATGTAAATAATTTTGAAATTATTTTTAAAATAGTTAGTTATTTATTATTTTAATAATAATAATAATGATCATGCCTTTATTGCCCAATAGAAAATAGGACAAAAATATGAAATACAAATAAATACATATGTATATATGTATGTGTACAGTATACAAATAAAAAAATATACAAGAAACAAGAGAACACCTAAATAATTTAACAAAAAATTGTTGCAAAGTTGTCGTTTCCCCGAAGATGGTAACTCATTATAAGTACAATTGTTCACAAGTGCTGGACATTAAAATTTTGTGACATAAACACAGGCGATTTTAGCAGTACAATACCTTAATTCTTGCGGCCTGGCAAATTTTCCATTTTGATGTTAAAATTGTGCGGAAAAGTTATAGGTTATATATAATGAGTCTCAAACCGCATGACAAAATAATATGGTTTGGGCTGTTTTAAGACTGAATACGATGTTTCTTTTTTTATGTAAACCTTCTTCAGCCCTCAGTACTAAAACGTACAAGGCCGTTGCGCATCCAGCACACCGCAAGGACCTCCACAGTCACCCTTCCCCCGCCACGACAATACAAAATTTAGGATCATACAGAAGAGATCGCGTACCTTGGATGTTCCTTCGAAGTACCGCCAGCACTGTCACAAAAACTCCGTACTATGTTATACATCCGGTATATCACAAAACGAATAACATGAGTCGACATTACAAAAGGAGAACCACAGCCACGAGTGATCAGCGGCGTTGTGTTGTGGCGTTACACGACAATGTGGCGTTACATGGACCCGTGCCTCGTAAAATTGCACAGTGAACTGACTGCCGTATATGATGGCTTCTTTATAATGTTCTGCGACGTATTGGAGGAATTCGAACCGTACAGAGCGAGTCGCTTTCCCGATTTGAATAAAAAAGTGCGATTTATCGTAGTGTCGATGTGGAATACACTGCTATGCTTAGTTAGTTTTTGTATATTTAAAATATCGACTAATAAAACTTGAATTGATTTTTTTATGCCACTCAGTGTGCTCTTCTTTGTTTTCCCGTCCTTTAACTAGGAGCAATGGCGGACTAAGAAGGCGGGCCGGGCCTGTGGTCCTGAGGGGCCTCCAAATCTCAAGAAGGTCTTTCAAATCCCAAACAAGGCCAAAATATATTCAGTAAGTAAGAGGCAGTTTGAAGTTGGAGGCCCCGTATGTGTGTAAATTATAAACGTGAGTAGGTACCTATTTACCTACTATTAGGCCTATTCATATTTACAAAATGTACACTACAAATACATCAATTTTCGAGCAGACTGGGGGCCAAATTTAGTTTTGCCGCTCCGGGTTTTCAACAGCCTTAGTCCGCCACTAACCAAGAGACAGTTTACATAAAAAATATCATACATTAGTATGCGCTTCCTCGTGCTATCGAAAGTATTTTGTCACATTAGCATTATATTGCACATTATTTAATAATCTTTTGTTCTATGTATTACAAACTAACGATATAAGTTCTGAAATCCAAGTAAGGGTTTGCAGACAACACGAACGTCTCTATCTACTTCTTCTGTACGAAAAGCTGATCTACCAGTACATTTTCTGTCAGTTATATAGTCCGTTTCGCGAAGCACACCGATACAATGTTTCAGGCACGCATAAAAACCATTTGGTGTTACTACTAAGTCTAGGAAACTGGAAAATTTTCCAAACATAGCGTTGATTGTATTCCTAAATTTTGTTAACTAGAACACCGGCTCGAAAACAGTCTTCTATTTTGTTGACATGGTTCAAAAATTAGTGGAGTAGGTTGGAACCTTTGGTGTGAAGTTATTTGCGTTTTTTAAAATTCTGCAAATAGAAAATAAAAAATTTAAAGCATCAGTCAAAGTTATCTTATAACGAACCAAATTCACGGGAGAAACAATGTCAATTATGGCACTTATTTGTTTTGAAAACTACTCAATATCATGTGATCTATTAACAAAAACTCCATGTAACCTTCTATCCAACAACATACAGAATGTTAAGTAATCATTTAATTGATCTTCGATACCCTGTCTATAACTGACTTGTATATAATCAATATTAAATTGTCTTTAATATGTTTACTTAGGCATAAAGTTGATTAACAAGAAAATAAGATTTGTCTCAATTTTTTATTTGGCAGGACAGAAATGGCTAATGCGGTCCTGATCCAAACTAAACAAACCACTAAGATGTATAATTTACCTCAACTGAATGTTACTTAAAAGGTGGATGCTGAGTAAATAAAATATAAAATGTAGAATTAATATAAAGGGAGACACAATCAGTTTTAACATATGTTAAAAATACCCAACAATATAAACGTTTTCTTCAGCCACAGGACCGGAGTAAGAAGAATCCTTATATGTAAATGTAATTCTAACAAAAAAATTCTTGATTTTTATTTAGTTCGTGTAGTTGTGTCATGACCGACTATGATATAAAAAGCTTATAGATTATTATAAAGTATATGTGAAGAAGTATTAGAAACGGAGAACGATATAATTTAAACATTAATATAATTATAAAAGAAATGTGGAAGAGAAGAACAGGAGAATATTTAAACGTATTTAAAAATTAAAAAGCATTACTGTAGTCATGACGTCGATTTATAATTGTTTTTATTATTCAAATTAAAAAAAAAAATAATTAAATTATTAGTCAAATTAATCTAAAACATTAAAAAAGCAAGAATAAAAAATATAATCATATTTCTTACAAAATGTGCTGCTTAGATGGCTCTATTATAATTAGCTTTAGAATATGAGTTGCCTATAAAGAACAAAATTGCAAGGTGTGAGGTCTGGAGACCGTGGGGGCCATTCAATAATAATTATCTGTCACTGTGTTACTCTCAGTAGGCCAGTGAAATTCGGCTGACGAATATTCTGACAAAAAAAAAAGATGAGCCACAAAAATACATAAATGCATTGTTCTATTGTATTGTATAGGTTTGTATTACTCCACATAGGCGATCGTGTACGCACATTACGAAAGTGACCTTGCAATATACATTGAGATTGAGTGAAGTTCTGCATATTTATGCGAATTGCAATGAGCAAATTGTATTCGGATTGTATTTTCAATCGTAAATAAAAGTGTATATAAATTCATATTACAGCAAATAAAGGTATCGTGGTCAACTACACGTACATACACAACAATGTTTATAAATAAACTTTTTTTTCGCATATCTTACTAAAAGCTCTGGATATAAATTCGGAAATCAACTGCGATAAAAATATCCTGATTCTTCTGGAGACTGTCAATCGTTAAAGAAGACGTCACAAAGCATCAAATAAAATTGGGACGGAAGACACAGGTTTTCTGGCCATTATAATTAATTTTCTCGAATTTCATGTCTCCAGGGATTATATTATAGCTCCCGTAAGTGGTCACCTGAAAATTGTGTTTTGTTTCTTTATTTTCCGCAGGGGTGGCTGAGGTTACGTCGTTTATTGTATTACAGTCTGCTCCATGTAATATCGTAATGGCGTGATTTCACATACGCGATGAAATTGCTTTAACAGATCATAACTCTTCCAAGGGTATTTTTTGACAATACAAAATAGTTCTTTGTATTGTCTTAAGATTGTATTTTTTACGCAGTGCATTAGTTAAATTGTATTGGTACTAAAAATAAAAAAATAATTTCTTTTATATTTGATAACTTGATATCGAAGCCAGTGGAAACAGTAATAGTGCAAGTATACATGCCTACTTCTAGCCACAGTGAGGAAGAGTTAGAAGCCGTTTATTCTGACATAGAGCAGGTAATAGGATTTGTGAAGGGCCATAAAAATTTAATAATAGTAGGAGATTTTAACGCAGTCGTAGGTGAGGGGAAAGAAGGAGAATTTGTAGGTCCTTATGGATTAGGAAACAGAAACGAGAGAGGTAGCAGACTGATAGAATTCTGCGAGAAGCACAAGATGGTAGTCGCGAACATATTGTTCAAGAATCACGTTAGGAGGCGGTACACATGGAAAATGCCAGGAGGGATAGACAGGTATCAGATATACTACATTCTGGTTAGGAAGAGATTTAGAAATCAAGTAAAAGACTATAAGAGTTATCCAGGAGCAGATGTAGACAGCGACCACAACTTGGTAGTCATGAAAGCTAGATTAAAATTCAAAAATCTGAAAACCCCGAACGATAAGAAACGTATAAATGTAGACATATTGAGGGATCAGAATATGAAAGATAAGTTCCAGGAGAAAACAGATCAATTAATAAATAAAGCGAGTAAGGACGAAATCAAGAACGCAGAAACTGAGTGGGAGGATATCAAGAATAGTCTAGATTCCGCAGGAATAGTCCACGATATTTTGGAGGCAGAAATAGGAGTGAAGAAAGGCAGAGGTAGGCCTAGATTAGACTACTGCTCGCAAATAGTAAGGGATGTAGGTTGTAGGACAATTAGCGAAATGCGTAGGTTAGCACAAGATAGGAGAAGCTGGAGGTTAGCGTCCAACCAGTCTTAGGACTGATGACCTCATGATGATGAGTTTAAAAGTTCATTGTTAAATATCCCGTATGCAATAAACAGATTTGGCAGTTACTTTGTACCTTGTATTACGGTTGTCATGTTTTTAGATTTTTCTCTTAGGCATTAAAAATAGAAATAAGGCTAAACGTGTATCA